>JAVJGG010000030.1:6913587-6943000 GCA_035590195.1 Aviceda cuculoides
TGCACTGCGCATCATTTGTACATTCCAATCCTTTTATTATTACTGTTGTCATTTTATTAGTGTTATCATTATCATTAGTAGTTTGTTCTGTTCTGCTCTACTAAACTGTTCTTATCTCAACCCACAAGTTTTACCTTTTTCCTTCTGATTTCCTCCCCCATCCCACTGCGGGGGGAGTGAGTGAGTGGCTGCGTGGTGCTTAGTTCCTGGCTGGGGTTAAACCACGACAGTGGTGACTTGTTACTCTCCGGCACATTTCTTTGTGGCTCTTCTTAATTTTAGCATACTTGAAGAAGGGATTAGGTCAGAACTTTGTATTCGCATTAACTTAAGACTTTTACACCTAAAAATCTTTTGTATGTATTCAGGGCCTAGAGGATTTTCTCCTGGTAGATGTGACTCTTGTAGAGCTATTCAAAACACCTCAAGAAATCTCTAACTCAGATAAAAATATTCTCCGTAGGTACTCTTTCTGTGTAAGTAATCAATAAAGTTGAATTCTGAGGCTCGACATGTGATGTTTTTGTTTCCTCTGATCCTTTCCAATTTCTCAGCATGTAGATACAGCGGTTGGAGGGTAAGAGAAAGATCTTTCTATTGTCCTTCACTGCTCTTCCCTCGAGCCATTTCAGAAGAAAGAAAGATGGCTGATGAGGGCCATGAGAGTCCAAATGTACTTTGCAATGACAGCTAATGGGACGTAACAATGTGCACAGCAGTGACAGAGTACATTGCCCAAAAGTATGTGAATGTACTGTGTGGAGGAACGCTGGCGTGTTCACATGCAGTTTCTGCTGCAGTGTCATTTCAAATAACATATTCAAATCCATGAAAAAAAACCAACCCTTTATCATTTAGAGTATTTTTTCATTTAGGGCATTGGGTTTTTTCTTTCAAAGTGGACATTCCCTATTCAGCAAGATTGGAACTAGTTTATTATTGAATTCTTTTGGAAACCAATAACAAACCTGTGTATGCTCAGGAGTCCTTCTAATATGTTCTTTTTAGAGAAGCCAGTCCTCATAGTTTCAAATTCATGACAGGGAATATTTTATAAGAATCTTATGCAAAAAATGCAGAACTGTAGGTAGGTAAAAATTCTCCAAAACCAGCAAAAACTTTATGCTGAACTTGGCTTCTCCTCATACAAAGAATCAAACCCAGTCATTTAAGCAAATTTACAAGAAAACTAAGGCCAGCCAATGTTTCAACACGGGCTGTAAAACCACCCACTGCTCTCATTGTATCACGTGGCCCTGCTGCACTGAATCAGCAGCATCTTTTGTCACTCACTTCAAAAAAAGGTTTGCTGCTGCAGAAATTTCTCAGCAGAGCAGAATATGAGTAAAGGACAATAGGAGGGAGGCCTTTGGAAAGTTATAAAAAGAAAGAGAAAACAAAAGGGATAGCAACAAAAGAAGCAAGCAGAGAATACAAAAGTGAAGTGAAGGCACAGGGTGGGCTGGTGGCAAATAAAGAAAACTGCACATGGGTGGGAAATGATTAATTTTCTGACAATTTATAAAAATAGGTAGTGAATCTGGAAAGGAATCATAATTGAGCCAGCGTAGGAAAACTCACGTATCTTTATGCAAGTTTTTTGTGAAGGAACATAAGGAGAAGTTACTTCACTTCTGATCCAGAGCTTTCCTAACCCTGGGCTAGCCTCTCCATTTGTGAGTAGCACCTCTGGGCAAAATACTGAAAAAGACAAATGAGTCCAGAAGCAGTTATTCTCTGTCACTCTGCTATTTTGCTGTGAAGTGTTACGTTCTTGGGAATAGTAACACAGATGGGTAGTCGGGAAAATATAATCATATTTCTGTCCTTAAGGATAGGAACTTGTTAGGTTTTTGTTCTCAGTAAGAGACCAGAAGCATCCCGTCTGAGTATGTTTGCAACTTAATCACAGAATTTTTATGTTAATTTGTGTGATTTATTTCATCTTCTTCAGTTTCTTAAGTTTTCTTTAAATCAACAAACTTAAGCTTTAAAGATCATTATGTCCTGTTGTTCTTCAGTATTGCTGGTATGTTTGATGTGTGTTCTTTTAAATTTGTCCCATGTTTAGTCCTCCCTGAGGAGTCGAATGAGAACCCCAAGTAAAATGTGATCTAGTCCCAGGAATATCAGAATCATTTCTGGACAAGAGGTTACAGGAGATTAGGGACGGTAGGGTGAAAGAGCAATCAGCTGAGCCATCATGTCCAGGATCGAGCACTGTCTTGGATATAACACTGCAGCACCACACCAGGTGAACTCGTGTTATGGGGACCTCGCTTGCAACCCAGAACTGATCTCATGACAGTATTGAAAACTGTCAGACCTTTACGTTATGCCAGGAGAAGACAGCACACCCAGGAGCAAGTGCTGGAGTCTATTACATAGAGGTATTGCATCCCTAAATTATAGCGTGGCAGGGATTGACCTTCATGGCTAGGGCATAAAAGTAGTCTTAATTTTAATATAGTGTGTTTCAAGGTGTCTTGGGAACCTGCTCACAGAGAACGCTTCACACAGAGTATCTTTCTTTGACGGTTTGTCTCCTTTTTGAGCTCTAAGGTTTTCTCTTTCATCTTTCTCTAGCTTTTATTACCACTTGTTTTATTTAAAATATGTATATGAAAGGACAATGATGCCTTCTGAAAAAGAAAAACATGCAATACCTTCAGTTAACTATGCCACATGATCTACAGTTTGGTGTCAGTTTTTCTTTATGGTGCATTTTTCATTATACTTGTTACATTCTTTTTTACCATTGATTCTAGCTCAGGCAAGAATTTAAATGACTGCTAATTTAAGAATGTGGTGAGTCCTATTTACTGCAGAATAACAAAACATTTGCTTGAAACTAAGTATCTGCTAAGTGCTGTTGTGAAGCTGTTTGAGGCTGATCTTTTTATTAGATTTCTTCTAAATATTACCTAGGAATTCAACGACAAACATAGTTCTTTTCATGCAGAAAGTTGAGAAGTTAAACTCGTAAATCCAGAACGAGCCAGTGTTCCTGGATAATGTGTATGTTAAAAACAAATGGGGACTAATTGAAGCTATTCAGTATCTTAAATTCTTGATGCTAGGGATCATGGTTTGATGAGTGTTTCTGTTAGGATGAGTTTAAATAAAATTGTTTATTTTGTGGAACTCCCAACTTTATGGGATCAAAGGCATCTGTGTTTTACATATATTAGTTAAAAGAACTAAAAACTGAAAACACTTTATTTTAAAAAATAAAAAAAAAAAACCCTATGAAATTTTTTCTTGTATGAAAATAGCAGAATTTAAATTCGACACACATACATACAAACATGATGCTCTGTTTTACAGGACAAAAAGAACAGCAGGATAGCAAGTCTGTTAGTATCATTTGTTTTGATATTACCTAAACTATGGGATGCAAATACCATTATTCCCTTCTTGTCTTTGGCTTCAAGTGGCTCATTCAGGTTTTTATTTGTATTCAGTAATTTCTCTGTAAATCAAATCATTCAGTTTTGTGACCCCAGTACTCCTTTTATTCATACTGTGAACTTCCATTTATGTGTTAGAGAACAGGCAATGAATCAGAAGTCATTTCACCTTCAGAAGAATAAAGCCAGTTCATACAGTTCATTTATGACATCTCAGATTTTGAGCAAATTTTAAAGAAGAAAGGCAATTAGTGTCCTAGCAGCCAAGAAGTAATTTGAACAAAGGTTGTTACCAGCCAACTGGATATCTGAGAAATGCTTCATTGCTTCATGGCCTCACAAAGCAAGTGATGGTAGTATATCACACTAGAAAGCTGTTATAAGACTGCTATTTTTCTATAGTTATTATTTGTCATTATATTAGAGAAATGTTGACTTAATGGTAGCAAATTTAAGCAAGTGTATAAGTATTTCTGAAAGGGTGAATTCTTACTGCAGCATCTCAGAAACTGTACCTATCTTCATAGAACTTCCTCAAATAGTATAGGTTATACTCAGCAATCCACTGTGAGATGTTGATAAAATCTCTTACACTCCTCTGTTCCTTACACATCTGGAAAAGAAGTTCTTTCATTTGTAACTCTGCAGAATTAGATTTTAAACTTTTGAGGCAGCAGCTGTCTCTTATTGCACAGTGGGACTGGGACTACCTATCCTGATTACTGTCTGTGAGAGATACTGTGGTACAAATAATTTAATAATGAAAATTTTTTTTAATTAAAGCAACTTGGTCATACTTACCTGTACATATTCCACATGATACAAATTTTGGACCTGAACTGTTGCAAAGTAAGGTGATGGGAATGTAAGCACCTGCTAGCATATTCTTAGAATATTGAAACTTAATTGTATAGATGGAGTTCTTTATGCAAAACATTTCAAGCCACATTGGCTGTTCTCACACTGACAAATAATATATGATAAGAACAGGCAATAAAAGATGGAAAGATATGTAACAAGGGCAAGAAAAGAGGGGGAAACAGATGGGAATTCAATTTAAGAAGGAAAAAAATACAATGAAAGAGTGTTAATATGAAAGTGTAATCGAGAAATCTAGGACCATCATAGTAAATATGACAGCATGTGTATATTATTTGTATAATATTTTTAAACTTAAAATCCTTGTAACCACTTTTGAAGGAATTCTCGGTTCATTGCAGTTTCACTCTGAATGTAGTTGCCAACATCCATGAACGGCAACCAAAGTGCATTTAATCAGGGTACACGCTGCTTGCATTGAAGAATCCTGTGTTCAGGAAGTCAGTCATGCCCGCAGACAAGGCTCAGCAAAACTAAAACCTCTCTCCAGTTCAGCGCTGGCAGACTATTTTTACTGCTTACCAATACATGGTGATACTCCATTAATCAGAGGTGATCAATATACGCATTTTGGGCTGTGTGCAGATCACGCAGTGGAAATCTATCATGGAATGGGCATGGGGGCACTAGGAAAGAAAAAATAAAGCTGCACATCTATCTCAGCCTCATCTTCCAGTGCAACATACAATTTTCTACCTTTTTCTACCCACGGAGCTCCCTCACACAGCTTTGAAGTGCTGTCTCCTGCCTTCTCACCTGTCACATTGCCGAAGTACGTTGCACGTGTCCTGTGATTCAGGGATATGGAGGCTGGGACCAGTGAGGCACAGGGGGATTCTTTTGTCACCATCTTGCTACTGGATAATTTCCTTATTCTGGGGAGGTTATGAGATGATGCTGGTTTTAGAGCAAGGTGGGTCTATGGCAACAGAGAGGGCGATCTGCGTGAAGATTATTGGCTGTGTAGAAGCCACTTTTCCTCGTTATCCTAATGGGGAACCAGAAGCATGAGAGCGTGCGGAAGGGACAAGGGTTTGTAAGAGCATTATTCTTAAAAGCAAACAGTTTGCAGACAAGTTGGGATAAGAAGGGTGAGGAAAGCAGTCACAGTCCTTAGAACATTATTAATGAAAATATTGCTATCTTTAGAAACCTTGGAGAAAAGATCTGGGGGAGATAGGAAAGGGGCTTGTGCACCCTTTCTTTCTAGAGTTAAGCAGTGTCATGTGCACTGTTCATTCTGCCAGTTATTGGTAGGAGATACGGCTTTTTAACAGCCAGCTACTCCTACAGCAGCCATAAAGACACTCTCCGTGGAACATACCAGAACCAGGAGAGCATTGTTGGCTGGGGAGATTTGTTGTGAAGAAAAATGAAGAGATGAGGATAGACCAGAATCTGAGACACATGATGGATACTGGGGAGGAAGCTCTCACACTAGGATTTTGTCTCATTTGAAAACTTAGAGTCATGTGAATGAGAGGGTAAAATACCATTTATGCATTCAGAATAGGGCACAGTTTTATTTCAAAGTTCCATTAGGCAAAGCATCTCTGCAAGATAACATCTAAAGATGTGCTTGAAGTACACATTCTGAATAAGAATAGATTTAAACATGTGGTTTATGGGGTTTTTTTCTGAATAACAATCTAATTCAATAAGTGTTTATCTGGAAGGAAAATGCTAGTGTTACTGTCCTTACTTAGTTCAGAATAGACATGCAGTATACAGAGGTTTGAATGTAAGATGGCAAATGATGGGCATCTGCTGAGGAGGTCCCGCTGGGGACGGATTCATAAGAAAGCATAGATTTCTGGCTCCTGCATCTTTCTGAGTTTGTATTGTAGTAGGGGTGAGAAGTCCCTGCCTTTCACAGAGCTACCACCCTTTCTCTCTTAGTGGCAGCTGCTTTGCTAGGAATCATTGTGGGAACAGGGTGAAACAAATTGATGTCTGGCCTCAGAAGATGCAGTGGCTTATAGCTGCAATTGTAAATCCCTTGTTCTCTCCTCTGTCTTCTGGTACCTCTTTCTCTTCCTTCCGTTTAATGTAGAATAGCTTTCAGAAGGAAAATATGGTGTTTCTTGGCTGAAATACCACAATTACAGTGTGAATACTGAATGAAAGACATCTTTTCTGATAAACGGTCTAAGGCGGCTCTCATGTAAACAATGAAAGCCCTCATATTTCATTCGGTTTAGAAGGAACCAAGTGAAATGAAGTACCTCTTCTTCAGTCTTCTGACATGGCTTTTCCCACTGAAAGGTGAAATGCCAGTAGGTTTTACGGCTCTCTTGTGTTCTTGCAGACATGGAGATACAGTATGTTGTAAAAAGTATGTTCTACATGGATTTTCTCATACTACATATACAGTACACTTATATTACTGTATGCAGTATACAATAGTATATAGTATTGTACTCTGTATAACTTCTTTCCTACATCAGAATATACGAAATACATATTTCAAGCTTGGACATACCTTAAAAAATGCCTATACCTCTATTTGTTTTAATTTAAATCCACAGCCTATTTGCAAGATGTCACTCATGCAATCATATGTACCTCTCATTAAGCAATAGTAGATACTGTGTAGAAAAGGTTTTTACTTTCACAGCCAGTGGTTTTTATTGAGAGTACAGATGGTAATTTGAGAAGGTTTCAGTTTCAGGAGTATTTGGTTTCATTTTATAGCTATAGTTACTTTTGTAAGTTATAGATAAGATACTTGAAATTTCAAATTGCTGTTTTTCTTTTTAAAGGAATACTATGCACAGTTCATTGTTGCATGTAAACTGGAAGATACCCTAACCACACCCCTGACCATATGGTTTCGTACCCATATACTAAAAGCAGTCACTTATATACATCTAAACAAAATCTGTCACAAGTAATATTTGTTATGATAGTGGCAGTGAACTGCAGGTGGCATGCTGTTGGAAAAAAGATAGCAGGGGTAGGGGAAATAAGCTCCTCAAGATAAAGATTGCAGGGCAAATTCACTCTGCAGTGCTCTGTTTCTTGTCAAGTGTGTAACTTATAGCAGAAAAACAGCACTATTTGATTATATGATTTTAGACAGAATTTTTTTAAGAAATAAAGAGCAGAGCTAAATTCATGGAGGTTATGATGGGACTGTGGCAAGTGTATTACAGGGCACAGTCAGTTGTCCTGTTCCCCCAGTCACCCCTAACAAGAATGTGAGCATGCAAGGGCGCTGCAGCCCCTTTACAACTTGCCTGCCTTTCTTCGGCTGGAAATCAGGCTGGGAGGCGAGGTGTGTGATAGTGCATGCATGTGTCTTTGCAGACATTGAGCCTTGGTGCCACTGGATCTCATATCAGAATGTGGGAGTTAGAGAGACGTTCCTGGTCACGTAGTTTAGGCATAGCCTAAAGAGGGACTTAGTTGTTGCAACACTCAGTTTTAGTTTCTTAACAGAATTCACAGCTAGAGCTGCTACTCCTACTCCTGTAGAAGGAATATGGGGAGGTTTGTGCAACTCTGACCTGGACTCGCAACAGCCAGCTGGCTGAACAGGGAACCTCTTTTTAACTTGTAAGTAATCACAGATCTTGTTAATGGTGATAGGTGTGCTAAATATCTTACATTTAGGTTAAATGAAAGAAGCAGTGAAACTGCATGTAGAGTAAAATAGCTGAAAAAATAAACCAGAGCAAAAAGCTTCTCATGGGGAGTGAGAGGGAATGATTTCTGAGGAGTAATGAAAAAAGAGTAGTTTTAGTTTACTGCTGTGTTTTCATGTATGAGACAAAAAGGAGAAAGAAAGCAAGCAGAGCCAGTCATTAGTGCCAAGAGGGGGTAAAGGATGAGATTCTTTTAAGTCATAGGGCTGTCTGGAAAGGAGCCTTGGAAACCATTTCATGTTTGTTCATCCTCTTCAAGGAAGCAGGATTTCATGCTGTTTTTTAATAACAACTGAGAGAACACCAAAAAGGAAATAACAGCAATATCCCATCTTTTCCTCCCATCTCCAGACTAATTCTGACAGAGAACAGTCCAGCAGGATGCTGGTAGGCTCGACAATACCAGCCATGGGTGAGAATATGATTTCAGACTATGCTGTCAAGGCTTTGGTCTTCTTAATATAAAATTCTTGTTAATCTAATAGTCTTATTTATTTGACCGTGCTGAATGAGAGTTTACCATTTGTGTGTTCCAAAACACTGTGAAAGTTTGACTCATCAGAGAACCAGTTTGATTTTAGAATATTGCAAAAGTTAATGGCCCATTACACAACAAACTATAATACCATTATCTTGTTAGTATTTGCAATAAATGGCACTTCATTGCCCTACTATGAAGCATCTGGTCTCAAGTCAAGAACTTTGTCATAGTGCAAATGTAAGGACTTTTAGAGATATGTCACACACTGACATACCAAATGTCCTCATTTTTTCTGCTGTTACAGTGAAGTATTAATCATGTGGGTGTCAGAAACATCCATGGGCAAAATAAAAATTTGCTCGAATAGTTTAGCCATATTCTTGCCATACACTGCATGGGAAAGATAAAGTGAGCTCTGAGGGATGTGACTAATTAGCTGCTACTTATCATCTAAGCCTAGAAGACTAAAGGAATAGTTGGTGTTAGTAAAGGCCAGGAAAAATTTCAGTGCTGGCTTCTGTAGAAACTTTGGGGTTTGCTTAGGAAAGGAGCTAAATGGAACTGCATTCCAAACCAGAAGGAATTGTGAGGATGAGCCAACAGACTTTGGGTAGGAAGAGCTGAAAATGAGGTTGAAACCTTTCTTGTTTGCTTGGATATTGATGACCAAAACTGTAAGATTTTGTCTTGTTTGCACTATACATTTTTGTTGGTTTATGACAAAAATATGAATAGTGTGCATGAAATGAAGTCACTCGCATAGGGTTGAACAGAAGGCTGTCATGTGGAGCAGGGCAAGAAACAGATGGACTTAGATACCAGCTGTTCGGAGGGACCAGGAAGGCAAATTCAAGCTTGAGGAGAATGACTGTAAATCAGCGACTGCTGGAGTACATTTTTCTCCAGTACTGGCATGGTTCTGATATGCTTGGGTTAACTAAAGCTGCATATATTAGACTGTCTGATTGTAATCAGCATGAGGTTTTTAGGCAGCTGATTTAATTTTGATGTTTATGAAAATTTCTTTTGTTAGTTCATGAAGCACTTGGTAACAGAGTCTGGTCAGTCTTCGTATCTTATGTGAGAAGGGACATTTAATTTAAACTTAATATATGTAAAGCTCTTTCCTCACATATATTATTTTGTTTGTAGCATTATTCCTTTTAATATTTTAAAGAGCTCTTTGCTTAATAATGGAATACAACATACCAATATAATCTAATTCACTTTGTTGTAAATGCTTCTCAAAATCTGTATCTGTGTAGTTTAGTAATCTCATCAAATATATTATAGGTAGCCTCAGTACTAATTACCTACTGCACATCAGAATGTATGCTATAAATCATCTTTGCTTTTCAAAGTTCTGATTCAGAAGCTATAGAAAGACTATCTTCTGACCAACTGTATAGAATGATGGTTTCTTCCAGTATTACGTCTCCTGCCTTTCAATTCTCCTGGAAGCGATTTGTGTATGTAAATAAACCCCCCTTAACTGGGATGCTGTCTGTTAGGTTAGCTAGTGATATGTCACTGACAATGCATTTACTTATGTTTAGTATATCCCAGCTCTTGTGAATAACTGTGGTGAAGCAGATATTTGAAGCAACCTGAACAAAATCAGACTATAGTGAATGCTTCTGGTTTTTACAGGCCAAGTGGACAAAGTCCTGGGCAACCTGCTCTAATACAGTGTTGACTCTACTCTGGGTAAAAGACTGGATGTGAGGATCTCTTGAAGTCCCTTCCAATATGATTTATTCTATGAATCTGTGATTCTATGAGAATTGGAGAAAATAAGCAACTGAAGCAAGGAGATAGCCATCTGAAGATATAGAAAAAAAGATTATTTTTTTTTAATAGGTTAAATCTAACTTCTTTTTTTCTTTTCTTCTTTTTTATTTTAAAATGGGAGCAAACATCTTTGTGGATTCTCTGTTATAGCCAAAATTGACTATTGACTAGAATATTGTATGCAAGACTTCTTTTATATCACCAGAGTGGAAGAATTGATTTAGTTCTTTTTAAAGTACATGTCCACACTGTACACAATGTCATTTGCTCAAGATGGAAAATAAAAATTAAGAACATCTATCAAAAAGGAAAGAAAAGGGCCATAGAAAGTGGCAATAATGCTGTGAAAAGGTTTGACCTTTGTTTACTTCACCTCCTTCACTATAGCAGCTTTTTCACAAGCAGTTTCCATGTAATGGAGTTACTTCTGCAGAAAATTGGAATAACATTACAGTGAATCTAGTTCAAAGAGGACTTTTTTTATCTACTTTACAGGGGAGGATCAGGTCCATAAATCATAGCAACTCTGGTCTGGAGGGAAAAAGATTTTCCAATGTCATACACTTACCTAACAGAATGAATTGCCTAAGGAAGGTATTTATGAAAACAGTAACCAAAAGTGTAAGCCAGGAGAAATCTTCCGGTGAAATTGGGGTAATATATCAAAGTGACAGAAATAAGACAGTAGGGTTTCTTTAATCAGTGAGTTCTGTGTAATTAAATGTGGTGTAACCAAAGAAGACTTTTACTGCAAAGAAATGAAAATACAGATGTGTTTACATATTTGTTATCATACATCTTTGGTAAGAGTGAAAAATAAAATTACAAGGGAAGGAAAAGTATATTTGTTTTCTTCATGGGAAGAGCATACAGCCACAGCTTTGTTCAGTGCATGTTGTTAGGACCAGTCAAGGCTCTTTAAATTAGGAGTTCTCTGGTTACAAAGCAAAACAAGGTAGAGAGGCAACACATCATTTAACTTACTAGGTCATGTAAGTCAGAAGCAGAGCTAAGAATAGTTGGGAATATTCCTATGTATTTGCTAATTATGTTGCCATTCACAGATAATGTTCAGTGTGAAGTAACCAAAATTCAGGGAATATTTCACAGCTACTCTTGAAACTCAGCAAAATATATGAAGAAAAAGTGATTTCCTTCAAAGTGTTAAAAATGCTGTAATTCAAATAATTGCCATTAAAAACAGAATAGTTCAATCTTGAGAGCTAAAAGACTATATGGTAGGATGGCAAGCACTGCAGCAGGTGAGTAAAATAGATGTGTGATTTTTTTTATAGCATGCTGTCTTGAAGCAAAACCAGTTATTGAGGGTGTTTCAAATATAGCTTCTTGAATTGATTATACGCAGTGCAGAAAGTTGATTTATGTCATGAGTTAGCATGTGATATTCAAGTGTTTGTATTGCTGCTAAAACAAACAAAAACATTTCTATATTCAATCCAAAGTCAACTTTCATGAGGTCCTAAGGTTATAAACCACCTTAACATATGCCTCGCTGTGAAATGCCATCTGATTTCTGTGGACTTCTGAACATATTTCACTTCACATTCTGCTGTTCTTTCAAGGATGATCTTTTAACCCTCTTTAAAATAATTTTGGTCAATATTCAAATCTCCTTGTTCACAGTAAATCCCCAAGTCAATAAGAATTTAGTCTGAAGACTGACTTCAAGATTTAACTCCTTCCATTTTAGCTTGCTTGCATCGAAGACAATCAGCTTTCTGCAATGCTGCTAAGTAACCTTCTCCTTTCCCAAGTTTTTCCCTTTGCAGCTGTCTGGCTCATTTTCTCTGTGTTGACTTGATTTATAGTGACAAAAGGGAAGGGAGATATGCAACATTTTCATAACGATTCATAGGTAGGAAAGCAAATGTTTTAGTGCCATCTCCCAAGGTTTGAAGTCTTTCACCTTTACTTATCTCCCAGGTCTGTTTGCTGAGTGAGATATTACCTAGAGGAAAATAATGGTGAGAATGTGAGATAATACAGAAATATAAGCTAGAATTTGTCTGGGAAACTGCTGACAGCATTCCCTATTCTGACAGCTGTTTCAGAATACTGTCGTTTCAGAAAGTCAGCAGTGATGGATGCCTCTTTAACATCTGGCCTGGTGCTTTCTACATATATTTATAAAACTAACTGTAGACTTGAACTTAGGATATTAACAACCTTTGGTTGCCTCAAAGCAAACTACGTAGTTCCTGACAAAGGATCGTCAGGTTTACATCTCACTGGTTTAAGGTCTTTGGGAATGGTCAAGAATATAAAGCTGGTGTGTCTCTGATTGTTTCTTCCTTGAAAGCTTCTTTATAGCTGAACAAATCCACCAGTTAGTGTGCATAGGGCACAGATGCTGTGCCTAGTCTTTTTTAATTACTATTTGCCAGGATTTTTCATGAACTGCAGTTTTTTAAAAAAAATAAATCCTACTTCCTGAAATAAAAACTTACAGTTTTCCAAATGTGAGCATCTGCTCTCACAAACGCAGACGTCTGAAGTAACTTCATTAACTCTCTTCACCCTCTATGGGTGTATTTGATGAATGCTGAAAGAAAATTTTTACAGCTTTTATTTAAGAGAATTCTGCCCCATCAGAAAATTCTATAATCAGGTTTGGAGCATGTTGCCCTTTAGCTTGGGACATATGAGGGAAAAAAGTCAAACTTTAGGCCTTGATTTGAAGACAGCATGGTCAGGTCTATCAAAAGCCCTAGGAAAGTGGAGTTTCCAGTTGTATATGACTATTAGTGGGAGCTGAACATTTTAAAAATTGTATTCTGTGCCACAGAAATGCCTATAGGATTTATATTATGTTTTGAGTCACCACTGTGATTCATTGTAGCTTTTTGTTTTCACCTGTGCACTTCCCACAGCAAGTTAATTATAGAACTCGATGCCTGCATTTAGGTTGGTGTGTGACAGCTTTATTTGTACTCAGATTTTTTAGTATTGGTATTGAGCAGGTAGGATTTTAGAATTTCATCCAAAAGTTGCATCCTGAGTGGAACTATCCTGGACAAAAGCACTTAAGCTGAACTTAATTATGATCAGGATGTAATAGCCTTTGAAAATCTTCCCCATCATCTTCCTGCTAAAATGCTAATGTGGTATTTATGGGTCATAATCCACTTTTGCATGAACAGGTACAAAAACTGCCTCACCAGAAATTACAGTTTTACAGTGTGATTTGAGACCACAAGGGAATCAGGATGTCTCACTTCTGGCTATCTACTTTGGAACCACCTTCTCTGCAAATACAGGCCCAACAAAAAGCCACACAAGTATCACATCACCACCTGAAGAATCAAATCCAGCATCTGATCAGAGAAGCCTACTAATAGGCTAAAGGGAATTGCCTACCAAACCTTGCTGAGACTAGTAGAATTCCAAATCCCTGTGTTATATGATCTGTGTTTAGCTCCTAGTGGCAGGAGCAGGAGTGATGCTAGAAATGGGGAAGAGAGAATAAAGCAGTAAGAGAAAAGCCAGCATCATGATTTATGGACCTGATGCGTCAGCTGATCTAAAACCATAGATTTCCTTGAATTATTCTGGCAATACGACATTCACAATATATTTTTTAGTGTCTAGATTTTCACCACTTTAATCTCTGCTTTAAATCTGCAGGTTTTTTTCTTAAAACAACTTTCTGTTTGTCTTAGTATGTCTACTAGTGGGAAGTGTCTGCTTAGTTGATTTAAAAAATGTCATATCCATTTTCATAATTGTCCTTTGGATTTAACATCTTACTGATAGGAAAATTCATGACTCCAAGATATGTTTTAGTAGCATACCTGCAGGCTACAGTAATGCTTTTAAAACTTATATCTGAGTACAAGCATTTTAAAGATATCAGACATACCTAATGTCTTCACTGTTGTCTGTTATTTCTCCTGGTAATAATATTATGTTGACACATCATGCAAGAAGCATACATAAGGAGTTAGCTTCGGTTAAATAATTTTTAAAAAATGATTCTCACTAGTCAACAAAACTTCATCTTAAATTTCAATGTTTAAAGAAAAGTTATTTCACCCTCTGAAAGCCTAGCTGACTTTCACTAAGAAACGTAACACACTGTAAGAAAGTCTTTAAAAGCTTGTTTTCATTAACTGTCACACTCATCAGAAAGAAATTGCTTACTGAAAATATTTCCATCATAAATTATGTAAGAATCTTGTTAAGTGTTTAAGAAAGGTGAGGTCTTGTTTACTCACTTAAGAAAGCTTATATACATCCTCAGACACAGACCACAGAAAACATAGACAAAGAGGAAAGAAACTTTCTTCGTTGTTTGGTGCTTCATGAGCAGTTATTTTTTTAGGTAAGTCTCTGTGGTTCCTTAACATATAAGTGTTAACTTTTTTTTTTCTATGTTGCTGTGTGGAGTAGAACAGAGGAGAAGCAAAAATTATCAGTGGAGATTCAAACCCTTTATTTTAAGAAAAAATGTTTGCATATCACAATTCAGAGCTTTAGTAAAGTGGCATTCAGAAGAACATGGTGAAATGAAGTCCCTACGACGTGTCTTGCTCCCATGTGCACCCTAATCCGGTTTAATGTCACCATGCCGTCTTTTTGTACGAGTGTGGTGACTTGTGACACAAAGTTGTGGAGCTCAGACTGTAGAAGGCTCTTGATAATACAGTTAGGACCACCCCAGCAGGGACTGAAGATAGAACTCAACAACAGAATAAAGAGGGAGAGGAAGGATATTAAATGTTCTGACAGAGCCCTGCCTTCCTCCCTGAATTAAATTTGGGATTTTTCCCTAATGTTCCAGTTTTTTAATCAACTCCAAAATTAATTTCTAAATACTATGTTTTTATCAACATTTCAGTATAAATATTTGGACCGGTTCTGTCTGCAGCATACTGACCTCCGCTGTGGCTTGACGTGACTAACTTTTTTCTGCCTGCCATTGTCCTGCTTGAAGTGTTGGGATGCAGCTCCCTGTTTACAATTACCTGTCAGTTTTTGTGTATCAGAACCCTGTCGGTTTGTTCTCCGCCTGTGCAGCTTCCGATCCAGCTCTCTGTGTCAGTACGGCCTAGTGTAGGTGTGTAAACCTGGGCGAGGAGCTTCGGGTGCTTCAGTACGGCGACTGTCGGGCAGTCTGTCCCACAGCTGCTTACCTTTTGTTCCCAACAGCCATGCCTCTGCCCGGACAAGTTCAGACTCCTTTTTTCCATGGTTTTCACATCAGCAACTGTTCTCTAATTGGGTCCTCAATACAGTCCCTTTCCAGTCTGCCATTTGTCATCACAAAATCGGGAAAAGAGAGTAGATTAATTGCAGTGCCCTCTCTTGACTTACGGCTTATCCAGTTCATTGCACTGGTAAGTAATTCACAGAGTATTCCCAGGGTAAAGCTACACATTTTATGAGTCCCCTTCCTGAGATTCCTTTAAAAAAATCCTTTTATCAGATTACTTGCTTATGCTATTTTTGTTAGAGACAACAGCGCAGTCTACATGCTCTATTGTATTCAGGCATAAAATATCCCAAAGTACAATCTAAGCACAGAAACATGGCCCATAAAGATTTTCACATTGCCCAATGCTTTACATTCTATTAGTATATATAATACACATCTTTGGTGAACATTGCATGAGATTAATTTTAAATATAAGGTAATATAGGAATGGCATCAGCTTGGGGTTTTGGTGGGGTTTTTTTGTATTATAGCAGTTTATCATAAATCTTGTTAAAAGTTTTGCTCTCGTATAACCTTTATTACTCCCTTTTTTCTATGGTAAAATAATGCATAATAATTTCCCTTCTGTTATTGCCCTCTCTGATCTGACCTTCAAATGTCAGACTTGCTGCTTTTTGATCATGCATATAATATGCACCTTGACTCACTTATGTGAAGCTATATCAGACAAAGGTCCTTTCATGATTCAAGCTTTGAGTGAAGTAATCATATTATATCCATCATTTACACCAGAACAGCAGATATTTTAGCCAAACTTAGCATCTTTCCTACCAATGTAAAATAAAAGTGACAGAAACACAAAAAAGGCAGCTTAAAGCACAAAACCAAATGTAATATATGCTCCTTTTCAGACACTAGTGGTTGAGCAAGATCATATTGGATCGTTTAGAAACTAAAGTAATTGTCTTACAAGCATACTTCAGTCTTTAAGCTATATTGTATTTCACGCTACAAGTGTTTTCAGAACTGGTTCAATGCCTGTGTAATACACTTAGTACCATTAATCTCTCCAATTATTGCATGTTAGCATAAAAACCCAAAACATTTTCTTCATTACATAATTATTTAGCACCAATGTTTGCAAAATATTCAGCATCAGATGTCTTTAATTTACTTCATCATCAGTTGCATTTCTCTTTACCAATAGAAAGTTTTATATAACCCAGAAGGAAATGTTCATTTGTTCCCAGAGCAGATCTGCATAATGTTGTTTCAGATTTTGAAAACTAGAAGACATTAAAGATAGATGGCTAACAAAGGAAGCTTATGCATAAAATCCATTTTTATGAGGAATTGAATATTTTCAGAGCCAATGAAGTCTGCATAGAGCTCTCTAAATCAGAAAAAAAAAATGACAGAGAGCTTAGAAAGCCTCATTTTCTTCTCCTATTTAGCTGTCTAGATCAGAAATTGCATGCTTTACTGAAGGCAAATGGGTTACATAAATGTAATAAGAGTGTGAATAAAACTTAGGTCTTGGAAAGATTTTAATTTGTTAGAATTTGAATTATTACTATTACTTCTGTTAAATGTTCTTTACAAGTGTAATCTGTTCCATGAAAGCTTGGAAGTTATATTTTCTTTCATCAGGATGGAACATCAGATTGAAGAACTTTCACAAGACAGTATTCCCAAGGGGACAAAACACTGCCTGAAGATGCAAGATCAGTGTTGCACTTTCACCTTTTTGGCAGAAAAGGAAAGAAACCAAACTTTTCCAGCTCCAGCTGCAAGGAAGATGGACCACTTACTTTCTTGATAGAGAAATCATGCTTATTTTGCTCTCTACTTTTTTACACAACTTTTCTATGGAAAATTTCTATAAAATGAAAGTTCTTCAGCATCACCAATTACACACTGTAAATACCCAATGAATGAAATTACTAACCAACCAGAAGAATTTTTTTTTTTTTTTTAATCAAATATGTTAAGAGATATATTGAGAACTGGAGTATCCTGCGATGAGGCTACGTGATGGGATGGAAATACCAGTCACTGAGTGATTGCGGGTAATTTTCTTGTGGGAAGGAATCTGGGCTGTTCACCACTAGACAAAATGATCATCTTTCTTTTCCAATGAAACCAAGACATCCAGGCTGTTGTGATGGGCTTCAGGGAATCTCCTACTGAGCATGCCTGGAAGCCAAGGACTGAGGTGAGCATCACCCAGTGCCCACTCACTACTCAGTAGTCTCGGGTTTTAATGTAGGTAACTAGTGCAGGAAAGAATTTCACAGGAATCCCACAGCAGTATAGCCAGCTGATGTAATACAAATGTCTGCTGAGGTGTAATACTCTTCTTCAACCTGTTTTCTCACAGTATTTGTTGTTGCTCTTTTTACTTAGAACTCTTTTATAACCAGAAATTGTTATTATAATTGGTTCTTGCTTTCTCTCCCCTTTTTAAATATGAACTTTTTTAAAAAGAAGAAATAAAGCCCTATATATATTAAGAAACTGGTTTGTTTTGAAAGCATTGGGTATAATTTTTCACTGTTACAATCTTTATTCTTCATATTGTTAAACATTTTTCATTTACATCACTCCAGCTAATTATATGCTTGGATTAATGGTTTTCATTAAGAATTATTGTTAAAGTTTTGTGAATGATGATTGATTCCTTTTTCTCTCAGGAAGGTAACTGATTCATTTTATCTGAATTTTTACAATCTCTTTTCAAACACATGCGGGTGTCTGTGTCATAATAGATGTGCCATTACTCAGTTTGTGGCATATTTATGCTTGGGGAGGACTATGATACCCCAGTGGTTTAAGATCTCCCCAAATTAATAAACTTGTAAGTAAGAAAGGATTTGTAATTAGTGCTTTTGTCAGAATGCTTTCTAGTGGAAGGGTAACCTTAAGCTAAATGTAGGAGAAAGAAAGTCCCTAAATTACCATGAAGACCTGGACTGTTTTAAAGGTTTTGTCCTTTCAAGGTATTATGGCCAGGACATTTATTTCATCCTAAACTGAATATTTGAAATACAAGATGGAGACTCATCTTTCGCAATTTTCAAAATCATCCATTTTAAAAAATGGGGTTAGGGCATTTTACTATGAAACCAGTTTCGTGAAACTTAAAAATCACATCTTACTTCTGACCATCACTGTAAACAGTTCAGACCTAAGTCTTTAACTGGTTTCACAACTATAAAAAAAAAAAAAAATTTGAGTAAAAGACAGACTTTTACCTGCAATTGATACAGTTAATCCACAAAACCCTGTTTTGTTCACACTGTTTCCAAGGATTTATTAATGGGTGGAAAAGGGGATTCAAGTTACACATTGGTGTTACTTTTAGGAACAGTACCCTGGATCACTGACCCTTGCACCTGAATAAAGCATGTGGATGCATATTTCCCACTGACGACTGACTGGCTTGCATTTTGCTGTGTCATTTGTCACAGCTTTTTGCGAGCAGCGCTAGGAGGGGCTGACCTGTGCTACAGCTGCTCACTGGGGGGGCCGTCACCCTAAGCAAGTCTAGAGCGGTGCGTGCCGTAGCAAACAGAGTATTTGCACACTACCGCTCACTTGACCAGTGGAAGCAGCTACTTTATAAACTTCAAAAGCAGTTGAATTGAAGATGGCAATGCTTCCAAGTTTGTTATCACGGATTATAATAAATATCTGTGTTTGAACATGTAAAAGGCCTGTATAATTGATAAGGAGCAATAACAAACAAATTAACAGTGTCTTTAGCACTCTGGAAATAGTGTGTTTTAATTTCAGTAAAACTAGTAGCAAGTGGATTGCCTTACCTGCAAAGAATAGATCTAAATCCAGTGAAGAGACTGAGGTTTGTCAAACATGAAACTGCCACTTTATCTTTTGATGATGTAATTCCACTATTTCAGGGTAAAACAGATTCATACGTAATATATGCAGATTCAGTTCACGTTACTAAACCTTCAGATTAAAGTGTTACTTCCCTGCAAAATGCACGCTATTTTTAGCAGTGCTCTGTATCTGTCTGCAGGTAAATACCTGACAGGCAAAATGATAGTAACTGACACTAACCTACATGTTATTGTATTTGTGTGCTTTGTAAAATAACAAACCAAAATAACAGAAAGTTGTGAGTGACTTTTTTTGGTATTTCTTTACCTCAGCTCTTTTGGAGTTGCATGGATAAGGAGAGTATATCTGTAGCTTGAGAGACATTTTGCTGCCTATCTTAGCAATACCATATGTTAGTTTTCCTGTATCATCAGGATCATCATCCTGCTTTCTTGCAGTATGTGTTTTGAAAAATTCACTAATTTCTTGCTCCACCTTTGATAAACTACAGGTTACACCTTATTGGACTCTATCCTGGGACCTGTCAAGTCTGGGAAACCATTACACAGCTTCTACTGCATTGAGATTACTCATGTGCCAGGAAGAACAGACCTCTATGTATGAAATACCTACAGAGAAAAAGGATACCACTGACAGAGGCTTATCATGAGAGAAGCCAAGCTTTTTAAGGTGCAAGGTGAAACACAAGAAAAAAAATAATTTGTGCTGAAAATATGAAATACTGTATCCTTTTTAGCTTGGCAAAAGAAGTACAAGGGAATATTTACAGCTTCTGTACAGTCAAAAAATAGAAATGGGTTAAAAAGTAGGATGTCTTGGTTGAGCCAGAACTCCTGCAGGGGGGTGCAGAACTTGAGATTGACGGGGGCTTCACAAGAAACCTGGCAGAGGGAAGACCTGAGACCTGTGATGCAGGGAAGGAGGGACAGGTAAAGGCCACGCTTGAATGGGTGACGGGTAGAGACTCACAAGACGGCAGAGGCTTGCAGCAATGGAAGGGCTCCTTATCTACCCTCAAATCTGAATTCACAGAATTGATAGTAATATGCTGTGTAAGGGAACAAGCTCCATTAAGGGAGGCCACAGAGTGAGGTGGACCTGCACAGACCACTAGCACCACGAGGAAGTGATGGGTGGTGGTGGTTGGAGGTCCACTTTTGCAGAGATGGAAGCACCCCACATCTGACCAGATGTGCTAGGTTGCTCTTTGCTTGCCATGAGGTTTGCTGTTTGCAGAGGTCCTGGACTGGGGTAGGGAGGATGGTTCCAGAAAGTCTGCCAAGGGTTTTCCAACTCTCAGGCTCCCTTTCATTTTGTGCATGTGCATCACTGCTGAGGGAGACCTGGAACAAATCAGGAGGGACTAGAGAGGTCTGGAGATAAAGGACATGGGAGGCCAACTGGTGTTCCCCTCAATCCCACAACCGAAGGGACAGGTCTGAGGTAGGAGTAGATAGACCCTGTGAGGCAGCAACTGCCTGGTGTCATGGGTAGTGCCTTGGCTTTTATGACCGTAGGTGCCGCTCTGAGGAATGAGGACTGCTAGCAAGAGATGGGAGCCATTTGACAGTGGAGGTATAAAAGCATCTTTGCCTGCGGTTTTGCTTGTTTGTTGAGGAGGGTGTTAAAGGAGGTGCACTGAGAATGATGATGACAGTTTGCAGGTAAGTGAAAAAACGAAGGTCAAGGGTGGTAAGTAGATGGAGCAGGGTGATAGAGTAAAAGAGCTTTTGGAAAGGGTGAGGGCAGGTGGCAAAGGGCACCTGTAAAGTTCCTGTGCACAAATGCACTCAGCCTGGGAAACAAGGAGGAGGAGGAAGTGCAGCGTATGTGAATGCAGAACTGAGACATGAATGCAATAATTGAGATGGGGGCACCTCATAGGTCTGGAGTGCTGTGATGGATTGATGGATGGATACAGGCTTCTTAGGAAAGAGAGGCAGTAGGGAAAAGGAGATGGAGTTGCCAGTATGCTAAGGAGCAGCTCAGATATATGGAGCTCTTCAGCTCTTCAGACAGGTGACAAACTTGTTGAGAGTCTGTGAGTCAGGATTGGAGAACAGAACGAGGGCAACGTTGTAGTGAGAATGTGTTACAGACCACCTGATCAAAGTAAGCAAGTGAACAAAGTCATCTTGAAGCAGCTTGAAGAAGTCTCCAGATCACAGTCCCTTGTTTTTATGGGATACTCCCTGACACATCCTGGGAGAGCAACGCAGTTGGACTCCTGTAATCCAGGAGGTTTCTGGAGGGTGTTGGGAGCAACTTCTTAACACAAGTACTAGATGGGCCAACCAGGAGTGGAGCTTTCCTGTACCCACTACTCACAAAAAAGTAAGAGCTGATTAGGGATGAGATAAACAGGGAGAGCCATGTCTGCAGCAGCCAGGGCATGAGGAGGTACAAGGTGCTAAGGGGAGTGAGGAAAGCAAGTAGCAGAGTCCAGACCCTGGGATTCTGGAGAGCAGATTTCAGCTTTTCAGGGAACTGGTGGGTGGGACCTGATGGGAGCAAAGGAGCTTAGGACAGGTGACAGGTCTTTAAGGATGCAATGATATCATCCTAGTGCAAGAATTGTCCATCCCAGTACTGAGGAAAGTTAGTAGACTTACAAAACTTGGTTAAGCAGGGAACTCATGACTCAGCTGTAACACAAAAATACAAGCTGTACATAGGACGTGGAAGTGAGGACAGCCTACAAGTAGCACTGTAACAACATATTGCCTGGGCGTGCAGGAATGGTGTCAGGAAAGCTAAGCTCAGCTGGAAATGATACTTGCAGGGGATCTAATATGAAGAGCTTGAGCTGCTACATTAGCAGTAAAAGAATAAAAAAGGAAAATGTAGGCCTGATACTGAGTGTTATGAGCAATTTAGTGACAGCAGGTGAAGATAAGGGTGAGGCAGTCAGTGCCTTCTTTGCCTCAGCCTTCACCTACAAGGTTTCCCAGGGCCTCTGTACGTATTGACGGGACTCAAGGAAAAGCATCAGCAGCAGTGGAACAGGACCGATTCAGAGAGCTCTTGAGAAGTCTTGATTTACACATGAGACCTGATGAGAGGCATCATAGAGTACCTAAAGAGCTTATTTTTTCTTTCTTTTTGCTGTTCAAACTTGTAGATTCTGGTTCCTTCTTTTGATGTGTTCCACAATGAAATCTAAGGCAAACTCAGCCTGCAGCAGCATAGGAAATGAATGGGCTGAGTTCAATACTTCATCTACTGCCTTTAGACAGGATAGGCAGTAAAACTGCTAAAACCAAATGTGCTAGAATTCTTGGCATAATTTTAATAGAATTCTTGTTTATTCATACAAATGTGTTGGCTTTCCTTGGAAGTAGGACACTGAGATAAGAGAGTTAATATCTTACAACAGTTTTATGTTATTAAAAGCACATCAACGTGCTTTAAGTATTTTTTACTTCCCATGCCAAATTTTTGTGCAGTATTAAGACAAACATTGGACAGTTAAGTCATTCATTATTCTTGTCTTACATCGCACCATTGTGGACGAGAAAAGGCTCCCTTTCTTAAGCCCTGGACTTTCCATTTCCTTATTAAATAAAGCAGGACCTTCAGCTTTACTAATGCAAGCAATATTTATGGCATTATATTATGGGGGATTTTGCTTAAATGGTGACTGACATTTAGGGAACCTAGCAAGTGGTTGGACCTCAAATTAGATAAGATTAGCTAGTATTAGCTAGAAATGCTGTCACATATTGACCTCCTAGTCCTAAGCATTGAACAAATCAAAACAAAAATTCTATTCCTGCTCTGAAAAACTAGTAGGAGAGGTATATATACACCTTGAAAAGTGAAAGAAGGCAATTCTACAATGAAATAGTATCTTGAGGGTGTTATGTAAATTACTAAATTAGGTTAAGTATCTGTATTGCAAATATATTGCAGCCTTTGGAAGGCTGCGTTCTTCTAACAACTCAAGTGCATATCTCATCCATATCCCTCCCACTACAACATTATTTCAGCTTTTCTGACAGGCTAGTTTAAGCAACTGAAGTGTTGTGGTCTTTCAAAAAATGCTGTAATACTTTCCATTTGAATATATTTTTGTTTATTTTGGTTTCTTGGGAGGAGAAAAGAGATGCTAATTTTGAATAACCTGAGAACCATGTGATTATAGTAATTATTTAACCACATTTCGCAGGTTTTTTTTTCAAAGCTTATTCAGCAAATGGTATTAATTTTACAAGCATTGTTTTATTAGGAAACCATAGAGTTTTTCCCATCTTAACTTTCTCTTGAAATACTTACACTATCTGTGAACCACTGATAAAGATCTATTGTTTAAAATTACACTTATGTTACTTATTAATCCTTCTGTATTTTCAGGAAAACACAACTATGCTGTAAATAGATATGTTTATTTGGACATAAAAAATTACATGCTGGGGAATTTTTAATTTTAAGAGGATGCCAGTTTGAATCAAACCATTCAATCCTTTTAACGATTAAGTTTATAAAGGAATGCTTAGATCCTTGCAGGCCTATGGCAGCACGGGAACTGGGCTGTAATAGAAGGGGCAACCAGTGATCGTTATGGAAATGCTAGGAATGCCAGCTGCGTCGGAGCAGTGGTGCCTACCACAGTGCTTAGTCTCCAGCAGCGATAGTGGGGAATACCGTCTCGGTAAACTGCAGGAGCCTGGCCACCGGCCAGTGGCCCCCTACTTCCCAGCGCCCACATCAGGCGTTGTCACTCGCGGTGGACAACTCATCCCTCTGAAGAGGTGACCGGTGCTGAGCCTTGGCAACCAGCTCTTGAGCCCACTGCGAATTCTATGCCCTGGTAGTAAGGCCAACCAGCTCTGGATTCATTAATATATAATTTCAGCTGTGTTAATTTAGCTGGAAACTGGGTGTTCAGGGACCAATTAATAATCAGTTCAGATATTCCTACCTCGAGGGTGGTACTATCAGTTGGAAGGGTTGTTTGACAATTGGAGGTAATATTGTTAATATCCATTAATATTTCTTACGGATCTGGGATAAACTGTTTTAAGAATATATACAGCTGTTAATGTATTAGTATTTTTCTCCCATAACCTTCGTACTAGTTTGTTTAATCTGCTGGGCAGGGTAAAGAGTTGTTCAGTCAAGTTTAATGAGAAAACGACATATAGGTGACATAATTTATAGAGAATACAGAGGATTGCTTTTGTTATTACAGATGGTAAAATAATCTAAAAAAGTAATAGTATATAAAAGCAGCAGCAAATAACTATATTGGTATATAAATACAACACTACTTAATGAAATATTTAAATTGAAGGAAGTACAGATAATTTTTCAAAAACACCGTTCAAATGTGTTCTCACATGTTCATAATACTTTGTGGTCAAATGTTGAGGTCTTTTGTGAGACAGAGTTTGCCTGAAGGTTACTTTGAAATCTGGTTTTTTTACATCTTAGTTATGTGTATTTTATCAGGAAGTTCCATGTGAAGATGAACATTTATTTCACAGCTTCATTTTTGATAGCTTTTTGAACAAACCCCTCATTTTCTGATGGTGATATGTTTTGAATCAATGAGCAGATTAAAACAAAGTTTCGTTGTCAAAGTCTTGTGATTTCAAGATGTCAGACAAGCCTGCCACCTACTGTGGGGGTGGTTGGTTGTCGAGTCCATGCTGTGCATGTTTCGTAGCATCCTGTGGGAGTTCGTATCTAGGCTTTGTGAATTAAAGCAGTAGCTAATGACTTTTTTTTTTTAATCCAGCCTCTTTTCTAGTTGCATTAGCCCAGCTGCAAAGCTTCAAATGCATTGATTTGTTTTGTGAGCGGTGTTGTAATTTCAGTGGCATCCATTTCTGCTGAGATTGTCCTTAGTAGCTGATGGCTTTGTAATGTTTTGATGATCAAGCGTTTGTTGGTTACAGTCACAGGCTGCCATTTAATAGAGTGCATTTTATCTTAGTGTTTGTATGTGATGGAGACTGTACAGGTAGGCATTAGCCTTTTGCAGCTTTGTTCTTCTCTTAAAGGAAATATTATCTATTAGCTCACATATTAAAAGGCATTTTATATCTTTATATGTCCATAAATGGGTTTAAAATTAGAATTTTGAGGCTGACCTTTTCTGCTTCATTGTTTCTTTTATAATCCATCACAATCACATACTATTTTGTTTAATACCATTTTTTTTGTCGTTCAAAGCATCGCAAGCGATTGGCCCTTGCTTTCCCCAATAACTTATTTCTCTCTGTGACCTTGCCTTTCTGTATCGATTATGTGCCACTGGGACAGTAAACTGCTGCCCACAGTGGAAGATTTGGATGTATAGAAAAGTGAATTCACGTGAGCTGGACCTAGACTGGGATTGTGAGGGTGGGAAAAGTGTTAGCAGCGACTGACCTTGGCTTAATCTCTGGAGGGTTCCTTTACAGCTGAGGGAGGAAAGAGACACAGACACACACCCCCAACACTCCCAAACCCATGGGCTCCCTCTCTCTCCGTCATCATTCCTTCTCTCACTTCCAGGAAAGCACCTAAATTAGTTCCCTGCTCCAAGCTGCATTTATGGCCGCCTCACGGACTGTTCAGAGGGCTGGAGAGCCCCCTCGAGCCGAGGGAGACCTTCTCCCTCCCTCCCTCCCTCCTCTTCTCTTTGCTCCCCATAGAGGAGCAAAAGCTGATCTCACGGAAGCAATAGGCTTAGACCGCTCCACTTACGGCCTAAAGACTAAACTCATTTTTTCTTTTTCTGTTTTTTTAATCAGTGTTTTCTAGCCCTGCATGCAGTTTCTCCCCATCTTCTTTCTTTCATATCTGAAGGAAGCAAAAAACACCTGTTAGATCTATTTTTAATTACTTGGGAGAAACACTGTTTCTCCATCAAGGCACCATTAAGTACCCGTCTCCCTACTGACACAGGCTTACATCTCTGGCTGCTTTCCTGAAACTCGTAGGAACTCATCTGTCTTTGATCTTCTAACCTCAGCACTTTTGATGGGGTACTTGTGCCAGCAACACCTTTTATTTAGATCTGTGTTTGCAATGATTTCTCTTCTTACACTCAAACTCTTGTTGTGGGTCAAATGGAATGACCACATATATGGAGCTAGTAATGTGTTGATTCTTTTAAAGTAATAATTTTCTAATTAGATACTGAAAATTTACTGTAGTTTACATTACAGTCCTGTCACTACAATTACCTGAAGGGATGAAAATTTGGGGATTTTTTTCCAAGATTTTGTGTCAAAGTATTGTGAAACCTGCTCTGTGGCCATGCTGGGCTCCACGTACCTGGTTTCAGCAGCTACGCCATCCTGGCCTGGCTAGAACTTAGACTAAAGACTGCTGAAGAAAACCAATGTTATTACCAGTGATAAGAAAGGTATGAACCACAGAGGCCATGGCAAAGCCTTTGCAAATATGAGCCCACAGAAATCAGTTTAGAGGAAATATTTCATATAGCTGGCTGGCTTGTCCAGATGAGAATGAGAAATAAAAAAATCACCAATAGAAATTTGTGCCTCATGAGGATGGACTCAGTTAAATATATGGTTGGTTTGGGAAGCATAATATTTTTTAAAAAACATCAGTAAATACTAAGCTTTTTAGTTTGTCCCCTGGGATTTAAATTCTTTATGCTTACTTTTGATTGAACTGGGTTATTCCCTTAACATTATAACTCAGGAGTTGGGACTTAAAAGATAAACTAAATGAAATACGTCTTAGAAGATTTGAGACAATTCTCACATTGATTGTGAGGGGGAATGAGCTGGCCTTCTGGACCCAGTTAGCCCTATCATCAGTTGTTCATGCACCTACAGCTGAAGAAAACCATTACGCTCAGCTCTACAAGTGTTTTTTTGGTCTAATCTCCTCACCAGTTCTAAAAACAACCCCAGGAACACCCTGTGATTTCCCTTTCCCCCATGTTCAGAAATATAATTTGGGATATAGACTGGGATTGAAATTACAGGAAGGTCTTACCCCTGTAAGAGATTTTGGTGTTTTTATGTACCCCATAAAAACAAACTGTAGTAGCAGCAGTAGAGCTGTATACCTGCTTAGGCTTCTCTGCAATGATCTTCAAGCCCGGCAAATACAGATTAGTAAAAAAACCCCACAGAAACTCTAGTCTCTGTGCATGTTTTTTGATCTAACCTTCATTGTAACAACTGTAAAAATAATATAAGTGCCAAGAGGTGCTGCAGTTGTTTGTGCTCTTTATCATGGGAAACCTGGCAGCTAAATATTGGACTCAGCATAACACCACTGTGCTAGTTATGTGGTCGGTGATATTAACCTTATGTTTGAATAATCATCACTAGAATGTATTTCATTTTTTCTGTCCTCTTATCTCTTGGCTTTTTTTTTTTTTTCTGATAAAACAGCAAGCAAAATTGATAGTGATAACGATAACATTTATTCCTTACTTATTTTAAATCACCTTGAGAATGGGACACAACAGGCCAACAACTGCTAAAAATACTAACTGCAAACTGTTACACCAGCCTGGTCTAAGGAGAGCTGTTGCTAGTTTAATGTTTCTCTTCTCTCTTTGTAAAGAGGTATCTTGTGATGGCAGTATCCGATTGCTTCTGTTTAGTGTTCAACTAGTTGATAAGGGGGTCCACGTGAAAACTCGGGTGACATGGGAGCGGAGCTGGGCCCAGGTGATGGGTGATGTAGCCTGTTGACTTCCAATGGACGTCAGCAGCCTCTGCGGTGCCATCAAAGGGTAATGTAGTTTGCAGTCACTTAGGTGCCTGGTTATTTGTCTGGAGTCGGAGACAGACCTTGTAGACAATGACGTGTTCTAAGAGGTCATGTATGAGTAGGAATTTAGCCAGCCTGGGCACGTGGCCAAGGTAAAAGCAGGGCTTCACAGAGGCATCCTTCATCGAAAGACAGAGGGGATGGCTCTGAAATTCTGGATTTGCAGTTTGGGAGCAGGGGTTGTTTTCCTTTCTTCTTTCTCCAAGCTCCCAGGGAAAACACTTTGTTTGTTGGGGCTGGTACTCCACCTGGCAGAATGAGTGAAATGTACTTGCAAGGAGGTTGGTGCTGCTTTGTGGACTAAAGGAACTGGCTTCTACATCTATGTTTCACGTCTGTGGGTGTAATTAAGGTTTAAGCACTGGCATGTAATTATCCACATTACTTATTTTGTAGCATGTTTATGGGCATGATTTTGGTCCAACTAGCGTTCTTGCAAACAATCTCTGGGCACGATTTTTTGGATAACATTAGCCTAGGATTGTTCTAAGGAAGCAGTATGAACTGAAGGAACCACTTTGAGGAGGGGAGAGTTTAATCTTGTTCACACAGGCTTGCCTGCTGCTTGCCTTTGGGGTCAGAGAACAGACCTGTGCCTTTTTTACTTACCTGTACAGATGTAGATCCTGGGCTGGATTTGGCAGGTCTGTGTAGGGATCTAGGGCTCAGACTCAGACATACAGGTGAAAAAGAAAAATCAGTTGAAGCCCTTCAAACACTTCTGTAGCATTCATAGCTCCAGAATTTGATCAGGGAACCTGTATCAGCTCACACATGGTGACATTTCTAGCAATTAATAAATTTCCAAGCCTGATCATTTGCCTGGAGCTGAAAGCAGTACCTTGATTAGTTGTGAGCCACACAAAAATGTTCAGGCTCTGTGAGCTGCAATCATTCCCCGTGGTCAATGGAAATTCCAAGTGCTGAAATATAAAAAAAAAAAAAAAAATCAATCTATTGGATTAGCATGTCCCTGACCTACCATCCAACATTTATGTTAATGAAAATTGACAAGTCGCTTTAACCCAAGGATGTGTTTGCTTTTAAGTAACTTGCAAATAGTGCAAACGCATGTTAGGAGTGCAGGGGAGAAAAGGAAGAGTCTATTTCTGGATCTCTAATTCTTTGAAAAGTTCTGCTAATGCCATCTGTGGTTTGTGCATTGGGATTTCAAAACTCGGCAGTGCTGATAGGGATAGCTTTCTTCTCTGTTGACCATCTGTCACAGGTGCAGGAACCAGAACACATTATTAATTCTATAGATTAAAACTTCAGTTGGACTGGCATGCTGGTTTATTACTCTCTGCTTGGGCCCATGTCTCTGAACAAACTATATCCAGTTGAGCCAGCTTTTTTTGCCCTTTTTTTTTTTTTTTTTTTTTTTTTTGTGACATTCAGAAATGAGTTTGTGGCTCGC
>JAVJGG010000030.1:6943100-7006725 GCA_035590195.1 Aviceda cuculoides
CTGGCTGCAATTTATTTTAAATATATAAAGAAAAAGATCTTCAGACTTTTTTGTGACCCGACCATAAACAACTCTGCCTCTTTTCTTGTCACTACTTAATTGATTCTGCCTGGACAGGCCACATACAAGCAGAAAAGAAAATAATGAGGTAATGAGAAAAGTGTTCCAGACACTCAGGCTGTAAGGTATCAACCTAAATATCAGCTATGGTTGCACTATGTAGTACTTTCAATATAGACAGTTCTGTTCATTGCTGGAGTATCCCATGAGGCAGGTATAGTTTATATACAGCCACATTTAGGACAAAGAAATCACAGCGTGCAGCGGTTAGGAGACTTGCCTTTGATTAAAAAGCATTTCATTATCAGAGACAAAATTCAACACAAAGCTCCTGATTCCACTGCTCCCACCCAGTGTCTCAACAAGAAAATAAATATTTTTACATTCATAAAATAAGAATTAAAATTCTTTTGCTTCAAGTGCTTCTGATGTCTCAAAAGTATTCAAAAAATAAACTCAGCCCTCAATTTCTTACATTACCTATAACTTCAATGAATGAAGAAATCCATCCCTTAACCACTAACCCTACATATATGTTAGATAGCAGCATAGGGACTAATAGCATCAGCTCTCAACAGGTCGAGATGGGTAAAGTCTTACCCTCTTGCTCTACCAGAGCCAGCCTTTGGAGAGTTTGTTTTTAATCTCTTTTCTCTCAGTTAAATGAACAGCTGAAATCAGATGGATTGCCTTGAAAGGAATTAATTTATTTTTTCTCTGTGAGACTCTCATAAAGATCTACTTTCCATCCTTGAAAGAAAAAAACCATCTAAATAGAAGGAAAAAAACAAATAGCAGAGCACGAGCTGTGATTTACTCAGTCCAGCATCAGAGAATCAGTACTTCACTCAGAACTGAAGATGGAGAATTTAAAACCAAATTTGCTCCTTTCATTCAAAGACAAGACCATGAATCAGTACTTGTTTACATACAGTCTGCCTTCCTACACTTTGTGTAGAGGAAGTGCTTTCACCCACACGTTGCTCCGCCTGACCTGTTCTTGTTCAGATTTCATGTAGAAATGTCCTTGACATCAACAATAACAGGAACTAAATATAGTTTTGTAGTATTTAAATTGTTTCATCAAGAGTGTCAATTAAAAAAGATACCTTAAAGTTAACCTGCTGGGAAGAAAGAGGATAAAATCCATCACCCATATAGATTATTTTTTTTTCCCCCACTCTTCAGAGCAGCCTTCAGTCTTGCATCCCTGGAGTTAATTACCTTTAACAGAATTTTGCTATCCCCTCACTTTTATTGTTTAAAATAAAGCCTTCCGTCATAAATTAAGACCACCATAAACTGAACCACAGACCTCAGCTTATGATTATTGCTACCACCGATAATGAAAAAGTTCTCTGCCACACCGGAACGAATCCCACAGCCTTTCAAGCTGCCTGCACGAACAATCCGCGATGTCCCCTATTTTAAATCTTTACTAACATCGCCTCCGCGTTTTGAGAGCATTGAGAATTTGACAGGGCGGTTTCAATTTCTTGCAGCCTAAAGATCTCTGCAAGACCAGGAACAAGAAGAATCCTTGTCTAAAGGGCCGGGAAGAGATGGCTCCGGGCTGGCTGCCTGCTGCCTTTGCAAACCCTGCAGCAGCTGATGGTGCCTACGGTGGCCAACCCCTTCCACCCTGCTTTTCTCCCTCTCCTCCCCTCGCGCAGCATCTCCGCCGGGTGGCCGAAGACAATATTCTCGATAAAATGCTGTCATTGAAGATACAGGAAATACAGCGGAACAAAAGGTCAAAGTACATTTTTGGTCCACTGAGCTAAACGTTCAAACCAAATCAAACTGATTCGGTTATATAGGATGAAGAGATTTATATTGCTGATGTTGGCTGCGTGTATGCTTCTGCAGTCCTCCTGACCAAGAAAATGCCATCGCCTTCATAGCTTGGAATAGCCTGAGTGAGTTTTACAATTAGAACTGATATATGCAACAACATCGCTCAGATAGATACAGAAACAGTTGCAGTCAGGGGAAAAATACTTTCTGATATTATTTTAAAAGAAGTAATTTCCTCTGTTGCAAACATTCAAGAGTGTACCAGAAAAGGTTCTTGTGCCATCTACCTAAATCCCTGCCATCTTTTGTCCCTTCCAGGGACAAAAGCAAAGGGAAAATAGCTTTGGGGAAATCTATGAATGAAGGTAATATTTAAATAATTAAGTTCTCTGGAATGCTCCCTGAAGTCTTTTTCCCATCTTAGTGAAAAAGGTAACATCCACTTGTGGCAGCCTGTAGATGAGGACTGTGTTGAGCCATTTAAATCAAGATGTAATTCCAACAATTTCCAACTTCCCCTACTTTGCAGAGCACTCTTTTGGCATGGACTGAGGTTATAGGAGCTGTAATAAATATACAGTTTTAAAACACCGTATATAATTTTTAGACTATTTACTATTAGCAAAACACAGCCTTTGAAAGAACAGAACTTAAACCAAGGATTGAAACACAGCTCTCATGCGAGATTTCCACCTCTGCAGGATCTGGGGCAAACAAAAAATTTTGCATCGACTGCTCTAAGATGCAGATGTAATGGAAAGGATCGGACCAGAAGCATGTTTTTAAATAGAGGTGTCCCCGGAGAGATACAGTTCTTTGAACCGCAATATTCTGGCATCGATGCTTGGCGACAGGGCTCAGCAAACCTCCAAAGCTCTTCTTACGGATGGCATCTGTAAAACAGATAAAGCGTAATGCCCCTGCTTTATGGGGGCATTTGGGGCAGGGGGCTGAGCAGGAGAGGTCTGTATGGTAAAAGCTGCTTTTGAGCAATAAATGCCACATGCAAGACCTGCAGCACCCTCAGGACAGAGTGGGCTACAGCTCCATTCCTTCCCCCGGAGCTCCTGGACATAAATGTCAGAAAATAAAGATGGCCTCTTCAAATGCAGTCTAACACAAGAACCGCGTTTTGAAAATATATCTTTTTCAAGTGAGCCCTGTTAGAGCTTTGTTTTCCCAAAGTACAAGGGCAACAATGTTGCAAAAATAAAGGAAGAAAGATGAATCGGAATAAAACATTTGGGTGGAAACACTGAGTTGTTGCCATGACTAAAGGGAACTAATTTATTTACTTATACAGTCTTTGTCATCTCTTTTTCTCCCATGCGACAGCCAATGACTCATTGTTTGTTTACTGATGAAGAAAACAGACTTTCGGAAATCTGTACACGGAGGGATCTTCTCCGGACGGTCCGCATTCCTCCCACGCCCGAAAGCGGGCCGAGCATCCTCCTCAGCGCCCGTCCCGTACGGCCCCGCACCCCACGGACACCGGCCCTCAGCATCTCGGGGCCGGCGGGGCAGAGATGTTTGCCTTGTCTTTGCCTTCCTCTCCCCCGGCTTGCATCCCCATCCTGATAAAAATGAGCAGAAACTGAAATGGAAAGATATTTCTGGGGTGCTTCTTCAAGTCAGCAGACAAAAGAAGATGTCCATTGAAGAAAAGAAGAGAAATTCATGGGTTTTGACAAAGCAAGCCAGCTGCAAGAGTAGCTGTGGTAATCTGCCAGCATCTTAGGAATGAGGACTACTCACTTGTAGGTGCCTCAAGGCTGCTACTTTATTATTGTTGTTTGCTTTTTCCTCTTCCACTTCGAAGAGACTTGCTGGACCTCTCAGAGCGGTCATTAGCTGGCCGCGTAACCGTCCGCCGCCTGGAAGAACGCGGCCCCAAACAGCAGGGCTTTCCCCAAACCCCGGTGCCTTTCCCCAAATCCCGGTGCCTTTCCCCAAACCCCAGTGCCTTTCCCCAAACCCGCAGGCCTCTCTACCATCTGAGGTGACAGACAGCCGCCGCCATTTGATGCGGCAGGTTTGCATCATTCTAGGCCTCTAGTTATTAAAAGTAACAAAACTACTAACAGATAAACACATGAGATCATCAGCCTTTCCGTTAATTAAAAGGGAGTGTTTCAATACCAGCAATAATTACCTTAAGTGGGTACGGGATACGAGCCTCGTGGTAGGACTGAGTACAGCAGGGAAGCCCTTAATGCCAGGAGGTAACGCCAGTCACCCGGAAAATCCTGAGAGCCCTCTCGAACAGCAAGACTAAGCTACCAGTCTGCAGCTGGGAGACAAACGACCTCCTTCGGTCTAAGCCAGTGCCTCTTCCCAAGTCCACAAATCCCGCTCGTGGCTTAGCCCTAGGCTTGCCTTTGGCAGTCCGCTTCACGGGCCTGTAGCTCCCTTTCTGTAATCGCAACACCAAACCCAAAAAGAAAGCCCCGGATTCAGGGAAAAAAATAATTCGGCGGGGCGACTTCAGGGGGGAAAGGCAGCGGCTCGTTGCTCCTTGCTGGAGCTGTGCCCTCGGCAAGGAGGAGGTGAAGCCGTCCAGGGGGATAAAGCCCGGCCCTGCCGGGATGCTCCCAGGCGGCCGACGCGTTTTCGGTTTGAGATATCGAGTCAAGGCTCCGCGGGGAGCCCCGCGTGGCTGGGCTCCAGGTGTGTTAACGTTTGCTATACCGCAGCAGCGAAACAGGTTATTAGAAATATTTTTAGGTAACGCAGAATCCGGGAGTAACGTTATCGCTTCTTTTGTGTTCACGGAACAGAACCGCGAGAGCGCGGAGCTCTGCCCTGCAGGAAGGACACCCGGAACGCCTGCAAACCTGACAATAATCGAAAGATTTTATGCATATTCATCTCCGAATCTTTGCTTACAGGAAAATTTGGATGGACGTATAATTTATCCATCTCTAACCTAAAATACTCGGGGGTGATTTTTCAGCTTGTAAAATATTTAGATGCATACACCCACGTGTGGCCCAATTTTTTAAACTGGGTTCGTATAGCTGTATGCCTAATTTGTATGTGCAACTGCTGTGATTGAATGTTCAGCTGGGAAATGGACATGCAAATGCTTAGATGTATAGATACCAAACTCGCTGTTTCCTCATTTTTAGGTGTAAATAAGATAAATGTTAAATACAGTTTCCTGTCAGACTCCAAGCAGACAGCAGTCCATGCTGCTTTTTAAAAGGAGAGTGGGCCCAGGAAGAAAAAATTCCAGTTACCCCACCACTAAATGCATTAAGCCTAAAATAAGTAGTTCTATAAATATATGTACTGAAGCTGTAAGTGGGAACTATTCATAGTGGATGGTCACATTCTTAACCCCAGTCTGTGTCGCTTGTCAGATAACTACTGGAATTCCCAAGTTGCATTTACAAGTACTGCATTGTATTCCAAAAACACTTGAAAATAAAGTTATGCTTACTGTAAAGAGGTACTCCTGAATTTTACTTACTCACTAAGGCAAAAAACTTTAATTAGCACATTCCTCGAGCACTGGTTAAGTTAAACTTCATTAAGGTTTTACCAGGTACCATACATAACTCCTACAGACTAGCTCAGAGAAGTTTTAAACTTGCATTATAGGGACAGATGAAAATAGTGTCATAAACAAGGTGCATATATAGTCTGTATAAAATCATATGGTATTTATGCATCAGTCAGTGCTGTGACTCATGTTAAACTATAGTGTGAACACTATATCACTGTAATACAGGTATTACCTATGAGGGATCCTGTGCCTTACAATGCACTGTTGTTCTCCTCAGTACTTAAGAAGCAGTTTTCCAAATTCCTCTCTGTAATTTCATAGACGTCATCCATATGGAATTTCTGCTCTAATATTCACCTTAATCTCTGCAAATTGAATCTTTTCCAGTTGCACAAGGTATATCTCTTGGAGGAATCCCCTCCCTCTCCTCGGCCCTTTATTTGCCCTCCGCGGCGGTGGGAGAGGTAGAGGTGCGATGCCGTATTTCATCAGGGCACGAAACTGTCAGCGGGGAGTATTCTCCACACCCCCCCCGAAAAATCACCCAGCATTTTCCCACCTCACCGGCCAATCCCACCGTGTTGGTGCGGGCACACTTCCCGCGACCCTCACCCAGGAGCTGAGATTTATTTCACCCCGGGAAGACAGCAAACGGAGAAAGCCACGGGCCAGGGCTGCTGCGCTGTGATTTTAATTGATGATGCACTTTACAGGGCGACGCGGCATTTGTTTTTAAACAAAGCTACCTCTGCCAAACAAGTCCCGCGGGGGCCGCGGAGGGTGAAGACGAGCCATTGACTCATTCCTGAGCCCGGTCCCCGTCGCTGTGACTCAGGGTGGCGAGTCTTGCCCTGGGTGTCACATCCGCGCCGGGGACCCACGCTGCACCCCGTGGGGTGTGGGTGCCTCTCCCCACGGGACCCCGAGTCGAGGGTGGGGGGGGGAGCTGGACGTGGGGCAGGCACCGGGGGAGACACGGCTCTGCAGGGAGGAAACTGGAGCGCGTTACAGTTCTTCTCTCGTTTAGCCATATTTAATTAGCCCTCCTAGCAGTTCTTCGGGAGAAATCACTTCCAAACCCTGGAGGAAAAAAAGAAAAAAGGAGCTGCTTTTCTTTTGCATGCACCAGCAGAAAGCTGGCTTCGTCGCTCTAAATGCTGGGAAAAATCACTCTCTGCAGGAGCACCAAGCACCTGAGAGAGGCAATCCCTCCTATTTTAGAGGTCTGCTTCGGAGCCAGAGGGATTGCACCTCCGTGCCTGTCTCTCTTCATCAGCTGGGGAGGGGGAAGCCTGTTCCGTCGTAAACTTGCCTATACTGAATTATTTGTCCACCGGGGAATATAGAAGGAACTTTATCATCTGGCTTACGTGCGGAGATGGCCGGAGCTATCTCCCCCTGCCAGCTGCGGATTCGGCTGGCTAACCGCAGGTGCCCGGTGCATTTCGAGATGCCCGAGGCCTGTCCCGTCCCGTCCTGCCTGGCCTCCAGCCCTGTGCTCCAGAGGGACGCGCGGTACCTGGGATTCCTGGGATATATCTGTCGGTCCCCAGTGCACGTCTGCTGTCCCCCGGGGCCATCAGGCCATGCCTGTGTGTGAGCAACCGAATGAAGCCCTAAATTGCCACCGATTATAATGGGACATTTGATACCTCCGCCATGGGTAGACGCCTCCCTGTTTATGGGTGTCTTAAATCAGCAAGCTGAGTCTTCCTCTGTATTATTTCCCCCGTCTTAATGTATTTTTCCATTTCTCTAAGACATAAGAAATACTGTACAATTCAATAATAATCCCTTCAATATTATGGATTAACTTAGTCAGGGCAGTTAATTTACAAAATATTTTCTTGCATGCTTTTTTTATCAACAGCTAAAGCGTTGTCGATACTTCCTAATTGCCAGCACTCTGTCTTAATTATTCTTTCTATTAAAAAAAAAGTTTAAATATAGTTCTGCACCATTCCCATTTTGTAATAATTCATTTCACTTCCCTCTTTAAAAGGGGGTCCGCTTCCTCTTTAGCACAGCACTCCTCTTATCTGATGTCCCTTTGGCTACCCTTCACTTGTTCTATTTTCTTGCGAGTTTTATCTTTTCCCAGGGGCTTGAGTGGAGCCTGACAAGCAGGCTTTCTAAAGGCACACTGCCTGCTTCCTCCTCCATTTTGGGTTTTTTTTTGGAATGGAACTGTAGACAGACATGTGGCAACAGTGGTTTCTTTTAGAGTTCTCCAGCTTTCTTAGAAACTCATGTTGGTTGTTTTGTTCGTTGAGTTACGCCATTGCGTCATCATGACTAGTTTTCTTAATACTTTCCAAATTTTCTTCCACACCTCTTACCTCCTGTACTAAACATTTAATCCAAAACTTCTGGTTATCAGGGGCAGTCTCCTGTACAACGCCTTTTTGGGCTTTGCTTACTTGAACTTGAGTCATTGTAAGTACCAGCATCAAACTTTCCTATTACTCTCACATGCCTAACTTCCCCCTTGCTGAAGAGAAATAACTCCAGACTAACATCTTCCTTGACAGAATTCCAGCTGTGCCAAACCCCCAAAAATCAGAAATTGCAGATCAACCTTCCTGTCTACAACTGTGTGAGGCTGTTAAAAAAAAAAAAAAAAAAAAAAAAAGGAACATAGGAGGTCAAGAAGACATGGAAGGAAGTTAGGTTTCATTTGTGTTTCAGTCCTTTCAGCTGGCGGGGCGTCCTTTTGTACTTTTCACTGCATCAGAGAGGGAAAGAGAGATAGAAAGGAGAGGGGGAGAGAGAAAGAGAGAAAGGGGGAGAGAGAGGGAGGGAGGGCAGGAGGGATGAGGGAGGGAAGGGAGGGAGGGAGGGAGGGAGGTATGGAATTTTTGTGTGGCAGGTTAACTCCAAAAGTGAGCTTTTAATATCCCTATTAGGAAGCTCCCGGGAAAGTTAAAATGGCTGGCAACACTGAGGCACTCTACTACCCGAATCGCGATGCAGCCGTATCTGCACCCGAGAAATGCCTTGATATTTGCAGCAGCTATAATTGCCGTACCGTGGATGTCAGGGTGGGGTGGTCCCCGGCCCCGGTATTCCCGAGCTCCGGGGCTGTCGCTCTCCGCCGGACACGCGGTTTCGCGCCCGCCGCAGCGGGAGCGGCAGAAGGTCTGGCTGCCGGTCTCAGCCCCGCCGCTCCCGGGAGCGGGGTTTGATGCCCCCCCCGGCCCGCCGGCCCTCGCCGGCGGGTGACAGGTTGCCGCTGCTCTCCCCTGCCGACGCCGTCCCGCTCCCCCGCCCCCGGAGCCCGGAGCCGTGCCAGCCGGGCGGCTGCGGGGAGCAGAAGTAAGAGTGTGCAAAAACCTCCTCTGTGGGAACCGGCGCTGGGGTTTCACGCCACCGAAACACCAGCCCCGAGTCCGCCGCGCTGGACCCACCTGGCCTCCCCGCCATCGTGCCGTCCCCGCTGCGCAAACTAGAGCAGCCTCCAGGCTGCTCTACTCCGGCCTGCCCGGGTGGCATTGCGGGAGCTGGGGGGGGGATTTCAGGAAAGCGTTAGCTTCCTGGCCAGACCCTCTCCCACCTGTGGATGTGTCCTTCGCTCCAGGGGTGGTGGTGGGGGTCTGCAGGCGCTGTGCTCATCAGCAGTGCTCGGGAGAAGCCAAAGCCCCAGCTGTCCCCGGCACGGGGAAGGCAGGCTGGTGAGAAAGGGATTTAACAAGATGCCAAATCTGGTGCGCTTGATGCAGATGAGAGTGATTTCTAGGAAGTTCAGGTCATCACTGAGTAATTTGTTTTTCACATCACAGATTGTTCTCTGGGTTTTGGTTTTACTTTAATTTCTGTAAAACTTTTGAGAAGCAGACTGGAGATAAAAGGTTGCCCTCACAACTTGCGAAAACAGCTCTGTGCTGACGGCAGAGTGTCACTCCCGTAGCCGTGCCAGGCAACTCGCTCTCCCCAGCCCTCAGAAAGGTGCTGGCCTGGCTAGCTCTATCCCATAGGGAAATACATGGGGTTTTCTAGACAAAGGTCTTTGTGTTCGCTTCTGCAGAAGTGACTTCAGCAGCCTAAACCTGTGCAAATAGGCTCAGTCTCTGTCTCTTTTTGGAAGAGGAGTAAATGACGCAAAGAACGGTCAAGGTCTGTCTCAGTTGTGCCAGATTTTTTGTGCTTTCACAGCACTTGCTTGATTTCCAGCAGGCTTTAATCAGGATTTCAAACTCTTTTAAGTTTGCATCTTTGCTAAAGCCTAGGGCTGTTTTTTCTCTTGGTGTGGCGCATCCAGCTGACATTACCAGGAATGAGCACACTCGACCTCTTAGCGGGTGCAAAGTGGTGTCTCATCCCCGAGCTGCTCTTACAGCACCTGTAGAGACACCTCCGTCCTCTGCGCCGTCTTGGTCTGCCTAACCAGGCACAGCATCGGCAGGGTTTGGCCGGGCCTCTCTCTCTGGGCTTTTCTCTGGTATTTGCATTGCGCTGGGTGAGGTGACCCTCCTTTGCGTGGCTCAGATCCCTCCCGTGCCCGTGTGCCCTTCGCGGCTGGAAAAAGCAGGCGGCTGGTTTTGGCAGGACCCCACCGTGCCAGCTCCAGGGTTCGGCGGGAGTGCAGCCCTCTCTTCCCTTTGCATGAGCAAGCGGCTGCAAACCTGGGTAAACTGGGTGGGTAAAATGAAAAAAGAAAGAAAAAAAAAAAACCAAACCCAACCCCAAAGCCACAAGCAGGAGTTTTATGCTGAGCTGGGATTCTTTTCTTTTCTTTTCAGACTGTGTTCCTGTGCTGAAGATAAGAAAGAGACAACTCGTGCATATCTGACCTGCACGTATGAATGTGAGAGAAGCGTGCATTTTTGAAATGCTTCCTGTCATAGGTGTGGTTTGCCTCTCTATTCTTTTCTTTCACTCTCTCCTTTTTTTTTTTAAATTTTACTGCCCTAATGACAGCCTGATGTAATCACCAGGCTCAATAAACCCAGGCGCAGCCCTGCTGAACCAGCAGTACTGTCTTCCCTCCCGGAGCACAAGGCGCATCTACCGGAGCCTCCCCTGCTCGGCTGGGTTGTGCTCAGCTATCTTGACCTACAAGCCTCCCAATTGACCCGGTGCCCTCCAGTAGTCCTGCCACATTTTGACAGACCGCAGGATCTTTTGGCTTCCAAACCAACAGCTTTCTGTTACGCATGCCTCTGTCAAATGCAGCTGGCTCTACAATGCACGTTTCTTGGTATCCATTAGCAGCCTAATGAGAGGGATGCGGATCTAGTTTCTCTCTTGGAAATAGCTCTGTTGGCCGCAAGGTATTTATTGAATGAGAAAATTTGACCCATTTTGCTTTGCCTTATCTCTACCTATCGCACGGGGGAGAAAAAATGCCTGAGTTTGACTGTAGTCAGGGGTGACTTGAAAACCCCCACACCACCTCACCCTTAAAGAGTTGGGGGGAAAAAAGCCTTTTACCTCTTGAACACGCCGTTCCTAGCCTGAAGTTACATGTGTTTTACGAACGAGGTATCTGCTGTAAAGAATGGATATGCAGCTTCTTTGGAAATGTGCTGAAATGCACTTAGCCCAAGTGGTATTTTGGAGCTGTTTCTAGGGCTATCCCAGCCTCACCATTTTTCTTCTCAGTCTGTCTTTGCATCTGTAAGCAATGAAAAGAAAAAAAAAAAAAAGGACATTTCAACCAATTAAGTGCTTCGGGAATCCTACCGAATAACCCTCTCTAGACTGCATGTGTCCACTGCTCTCCTTGTCAGGAACAGCTTTTGCTCCTTTTGAGATCTGCTGGGAACGGAATAGTGTGCTTCAATCTAACTTTCCGAGCTGAGGGTTAATAGCAACAGAGTCTGGAGGCCTCTGGTGCGACTGCAGGATGGCCACACGGTGCGACTGCAGGACAGGCACTTGGGGCAGTCACTGCGGGTCGTGGCTGGAGCGGTGTTTCTTATTTCCCCAATGGGCACTGCAGCGAGGCAGATGTTTCATGGGCAAAATGTCAGGTAAAAAGCACCTCATCGCTTGGCAGTTAGAGCATTTGTGCGTACAATGTGTAATTGCACACAATTAGATCAACGGTTTAAAAGCGTGTGGGCCTTATCCCTCTGCTAGAGGGAAAGCTCGTTCCCTGTGAAGGATGTCAGGGTGGCCTGATGGATGGCCAAGGCATGAGCTGCAGCCAGAATTTCCTGCTAACTGTAAAGCTGCAACGAGCAAACCTGATTCTGACTATCTGAAGGAATATAATGTACTTGGCCCCCTCAAACTCCTGCACAAAACATTCAGAAAGACATACAGAACAAATAATTTTTCATCCTTTACCCTGCACTGAAGAAGTGGGTTTATATGAACTACCTGCTTCACTGGGTGGGCCAAATTCAACTCTGACTCAAAATTTCTGTGCAAAAATGAGTTCAGAGCTGTAATTAAATTGTTTCTACTGAGCCTGCAACTCTTCATGTTCTTTTATTCATGTTTTCTCCCCCAGTGATAAAGTGTGAACAGCTACATGAGGTCAGGGAAAACGAATTTGCTAGATAGCCCATTTTACCTCCTCGAGCAAACCCCAGGGGTCCGGAGACCCGTCAGCTGTGACACAATAGGCCTACAGAAAATTTCTCATGTCCTTTTTCCATGTAGACATTTATCTCTGTCTTGCACTGAAGGACACTGATTTCTCATGGGGCCATATCCGGATTACAGCAGCATCCACCAGAAGCCCTACAGGGACAAGATGTTACACTGCTGGTGGAAAAGGCAATGGGACCAGTTCAGCAAGCCACCATTTTTTACTTTCAGCGGGGCTTTTTCAGGTCCCGAGACATCCATATGTCTCTGTGCTTGTGAGCCCAGCCTCATAGCTGGGGGATCAGACTGATACTGGGGCTGCAGCCATGCTGGTGGGGGTGGGAGGGTGGCCCTGCTGGCAGGGCTTGGAGGTGGCCCAGGACTCCAACACAACAGGACGCCGCTTTACTTTTTCCCTGAATTCAGCAAAGGTCACTATTCGTCATTTCTTGGCGTTCCTTCCCTGGACAGGAGGGGGCTTTTCCAGGACCGTGCAGATGAGGCAGTGGAGAGGAAACACGGTAGTTCAGGGTAGATTTTGGGGAGCAAGGTGCCCAATGGCTGGGATGCCTGCTGGGGCATTGAAGCTGCGGTGTATTATCCGCCCAGCGCTGTCGTTCTGCTGGTGGGAGGCGTTTGTGTCTCGGTGATGGAGAAGAGCTGCAGATGGTTCAACTTTTCAGCCCTTGGCTTTTTGCCAACAGTTGTAGATGTCTTTATGCTGCTCTGCGCTGTTTATGGCTCTTGAAGGTGACTGTAGCCTTGTGATGGCTTGGATATTTGTGGCTGGAAAGCCTGGATACGGGTGCCCGCTGGGCAGCACCTGCCCCCAGGACCATGGCCGGGATGCTCCGGATGCCCCAGGAGCAGGGGTAGAGGTGGCCTAAGGAGAGGTGAAGCGGGAAGACCCTCTGTGGGTCTGAAGGTACAGCTCATCCTTTTGGGGCCCCAGGCTTGCTTTTTCATGGCTGTGGGAGTAAAATCCTGAACCCAGGGAAAAATCCTGAATGCAAGGGAAGCAGAGACTCCTCTCGCAGGCCTGTAGGGGAAGGTGTGGGCTGAAGGATGGAGAGCTGGTCTCCGGTTTCTCCTGAGGAGTGGCACTTTGTCAACTTCCAGGAATAATCTTCCACAAAAAGGCAAAGAGCTGACCCGCAAAGAAAGGGCTCTCAGCAGCATGTATAGATCCTGGACACAACTGAGTTGGTGGCATTCAGGACTAAAGTCAACTCTCTCTGCTTTTCTCATCCCACTACCCAGCCTGCTGGCATCCCTCAGACATATCCGCTCCCGGACTGCAGGGCCTTTGAGAAGGCAGCAAAGCCAAGAAAGCAGATGAATCAACCCAGTACCACAGACCAATATACACAGGGGGACAAGAGCAGAGTGCATCGGAGCTCTTCCCCAAAATATCTGCCTCTGGGAGCCGAGGTGTTGCCCAGTCTTGCTCTATCAGTCTTGCCTGCCGCGTCTGAATGCACTCCCACACACAAACGTCTGCTGTAGTAAAGCACGGTGAGCTGTGCCTGTTTCTGTCAAGTACGTTAGGCAGCCATCAGGAGTCTTGAAACTCCACTGTCACCGTCAATCCAGCTCTGGGGAGGAGAGCCACATCAGTGCAAAGCTGCACCGTTAGCCCTCCACGGTGTTGTTAAAGCAATGGCGTGAGACCAGTAGTGCTCCTGCCCGGTGCCCGGTGCCACCAGCCCACCAGTATCGGGCTCTGTACGTAACCGTGTGCATCTCTCACTACCTTTCCATGCTAGAGCAACATTGGGCAGCAGCAACCATCAATTCTCTGATTGTTGGAGGAATTAAAATCCTGTGATAACCCCTGAGCTGTGAGCATTTTACTGTTGCGTGACTAGCTAAGGGCTTGGGTGGACTGAGCAGAAGAGGCAGCCAAAATTGATTTACTGAATTTCTCCCCTGCCTTCTCTACTGATGTCTGGTTTTCTCCTCATCTTCAAAGCCCTCCACAGCCTTGCGGTTGGCATCCTGGTGTGCATCCTCACGTACTGCCCACAGGGTCTGCTGCAGCGCCCAGCGTCACCGGTCTGGCTGGCATCCCTCGCCCTGCGGCTCCGCAGCGGTGTTATGGGAGCAGGCCAGAGGGACGAGGCCACGGAGTCTCCTACGTGCTCTCTCTGGTCTCTGCTGGTGGGGGTGATGGAGGAGGATCCCTTGTGTATGAGCCCTTGGTAGCTGAGTGAGCAGAGCCCGTGCGAAGCAGGGATGGGTGTGGGAGACTTCGGTGCTTCTGTTTCCAATATGGACATAGGCAGCATTGGCTCCAGACAACATAATGTTGTTCCTGGGCCTTGCCTTCTCCTCAGCTTTACTGAAAAGTGTCCCAGTTTGAATGGTGGTTTGTTTTCAGGGGTCACTCCGTCCTGTGTCCCTGGATGTGACTTTTGGTTGACTAAGAATTGAAGAGGAATGATGAAGGGACAAATTCCTGTGGGTGCTAGTCCCTGAGAGGTGCTCAGTGTCTTTTCTCCTTGGAAACCAACTCCAACTTCCTTGGAAAATTGGGGTAGAAGATGAAGAAGTGACCGAACACTTACCTCATGCAACTACATTTTCAAATTAGGTGTCTGAAGATAGGCTTCCTGTGTCTATAGTTGGGTACCGAGGAAAGGTGGCTTTGTTTCAAGTGAGCTTAATGTCTGCTGGTGTCACCAGTGACAGTCTCAGAGAATCAGTACCAGTCACTTTTAGTTAGATATTTTCCAATATATAAACATGCAACTTTGGATTTCAGGAATTTGGTAATTTTATATGGTTCATCTCACAAGTAGAAGGGAAAAGGTCTTGCCATTGACTTGGACAAGCCAAGGAGATTTGCCACTTTTTGCAGAGCAGCGTGTGATTTCCTGGCAGATATGAAAGCTGGCTCCTAAGAAAGTCCCACTAAGGGGAAAAGTGCTGAGGGAAAACCAGCAGGGGCTGATGTAACTGCTAAACCAGGTGACACACAGAGACCTGGGCTGCAATACAGCAAATGCCGGTGCTTGGAAGGAGCCTTAACTCTGTGGCCAGGCAGGAGCTGGGAAAGGCAGGGATTGCATGTCTGTGTGGCTCATAAAGAATTTTGCCAATTAGTTTTTAATCATCATTTGCCTTTCTAACAAGCTCGGTGGGATTTAGCTTGTTGGTTTAGCTTCTTCCAGTGCATCCAGATGTGAAGCCCAAACCTAGTCATGGGGTTGCCATCACCCCCATAATTCAGAAACTCTCAGTCCCTGAGCAAAAGTGACTGTGTCACGTTTGTTCATACCCTTAGTACAGGCACAATTACATTGAGCTAAATTCTGCTTAAATCGATTTTGCCCTATAAATAAAAGCTACATGGAAAGCTAACTGCTTTGCAGTATGCATTTAAGCAGCTAAATGCTGTTCAAAAGCAATGTCAATGCTTGTGTACCCATGATCTTGTTAGTGCAGGTTTTCTAATCTAGAAGCAATGTATAAAGAAGATAAATGTTATAGCTATCTTTGTCTCTTTTGATTTCCTTCTCTGGCAGAGCAGTTCGTCTGTGGTCCTATCTGAGCTGTCAGCTTGCTTTAGTTTTTTCTTGCATGCCTGCTACTGTTCTATGCAGGGAGTCGGCACTGGAGCTCCTCGGGGGCAAGAGGTCTGGCTTCGGACACAACCTGGCAATAGCCCGGGGTTTTGCAGCTTGGGGAAGGAGGTATCCGTTCAGTCCCTTTTTTTTTTTTTTTTTTTTTTTTTTGTGACATTCAGAAATGAGTTTGTGGATCTCAGTTGTGTCTCTGTAAAAACCATCCATTAGGTTCTCATTGATTTATGAAGCAGAAACGTTTGCAGGAAGAAGTCTTGAACAGCTTGTTTGTTCAGCTCAGCAGCAGGGACAGCCTGCACATGATTAGTTCCGCTCGTGCCCATATGTGTCGTGACAGTAAATACTGATTATTACAAAAGGTTTTGTGGGAGATGAGGCTAATTGAGCAAAAGTTAAAAACAAATGTATACTGATTGTTTTAAAGTGTGTAAATAACAAGGGGTCTGGTTTGTGTTTGCATTATTGCTTTTAAAGGGAGCAAAATTATGCAAATGCATGCAAAAGTCTCTCTAGAGTGTTATTGGTTATCATGTGTCACAGCTTTCCATTTTAACGAGCTGTCTCTTTAAGCCAAGACTTAAGGACCAGATTTCCAAAAGCACTATATACTAGAGAGGCCTTGAGAATGTGACAGATTCATTTCACGGTGCTTTGAGGTTTCAAAATTGTGGATTTATTCCATTATGGGACTAAAATCAAATGTGTTCCAATTCTTTTATTAAAATGGATGGCTGGGAAGAATGCTTTTGTCACCTCTGTACAGGTCTAGTCCCAGTTTCCACTTCAGACTATTGTTCTCCATCTTTCCAGAATGTCCTGAGTCAAAAGAGATAGGTTTTCTTAGAGAAATGTTTCTTTTCATGATTGCTGTTGTATAGTAAGCAAACAACTGCTTTTTAAGTTGCCATTTCAGTCGTCATACCAACCATGCAAGCTTAGGTATGTATGTAATTTCTAAGAGTGCTTACAATGCACGGGAAATACCTGATTTTTAATCTTTTGATCAAGGCCTCAGAATGGAGACTGAAATGCATAAACTGTAGAATTTTCCATTTAAAAGCTTAATGGTTTTATTAAGTGTAACTACTACTCCACTGTTGTTAACAATTAGTCTTTATCAAGGGCTGAAATACTTGGTAGGAAGTGACATTAACCTTTGCCTTCCCTCTGTAATTCTTGGTAGTTACCATTGCCTTTGTGATAAGGCGAGATCCTCATCTGAACATACTTCGGGAGGATGTCTGCAGCGCACACAGGTGAGAAGTGTAACGTGTTGCCTCTGAAAAAGTCTTTTGTGCACACATTATCTTGGGTGCTATCTTCAGAAATAGGTTAAAAGCTGTTTTTTACTGAGGAACCTTGGAGATCTGAGTGTTTATATCCTCCTGCACCCTCCTTTAAGCAGCAAAGTTGGCTTGTGTTACTCTGCTTCAGAATTTAGAGGAAAGCATAGAGGTAATGTCTGCCTGAGTTTGTGGATAGGTGCATCAAGTTGTTCAGAGATGTATTCCTCCTCTTTCTCCATGAACCTAACCAGAGAATTTAAAGACAAATAATATTACTGATAAAAGTCAACTGTAATTATTTCGTTGTGACTCACTGCTGACCTGGCTGAATGACAGGTTGCAAAAAACCTGATAGCTTTTTAATAAAGCTATGAAATGTTAACAGATGGGTTAAGGGTCTGCAGTTTTAGTGGCTAGAATGTAGTAGCCACTTATATAATGGCTATGAATATGTATTAGCTCTACAAAAGATAATAATGAAGTGTCCCCTGTAATTCTGTTTAATCATATTCAAGAAAAAAAAAAATCAAACTGAATGAGTGCAAAGTAGAGTTATTAGGGTGAGCAGACAAATGCAGTGTTTATTTTATAACAGAAAACTGGAGGTACTTGCCTTGTTCAATCCAGAAAGAAAAATGAAAGGGTGAGGGGTAAATGTCTGTTATCTGAAAGTACAGAACGTTGCAGAATAGGCCAGATACCTGGAAGAAAAATGAGCTGTTGGTTCTAAAGTACTAGCCCTGATGGAGAGCAAAGGGTTCTCTAGAATATTTCTAAATGCTGTGTTGGATTGTTTTGCTTGTTTCTGATGGAAGAAACTAATGAATCATTTTTTTGAAAAGGTTTTAAAAGTGTGAGAAAAGTTTGCTAGAAGCTTTCTGACACATTTGCAAATTCTTTAAAAAAAATTACAAGTAGTTCAACACTTTTTTTCTAAGCCTTATTAGAAACCTGTTTCAGAAATGAGAGCTAAGTTTTTCATTCCCAGAAGGCTTTCCTCCCAAATTCCCCATGATTCACTTCCTCAACTGTGTTCAATATTTGGCCAAGAGCCTTCCAGCAGAATTTTTGTGTTTGAAGAGGCAAGATGACTACAGAGGAAGATAGGACTTTTTGGTGAAGGGATGCTTGACTGCAGGACTCTCTTGTGTGGGAGATCAGATGAATATTGTCTTTTATCATCTTAAAAGCATGAGATAAAACTCAGTTTTCACTCCTCTTCCCCTCTGCTTAGTATGTGATTGAGTGGCAGGGAAAGTCCGCAACTGTATAGCAACACACAAAGGGTGAAGCAGAAAAAACTTCATACTCTGCTAAAGACTAACATTTCTAACTATGCTCCAAGATATGATGATTGATGCAGTTACATATTACCCTTTTATAATTGATATTTCTGAAATGTTGCTTTTTACCATGGGTGAACTGATTCCTGTATATTAAAAAAAGATTTAATTATCAGCTATGTTTTCCCTTAATTTCAAAGAATCAAACTGTGTGTCCCAGCTATTTTTAGTGATTTAAGGTGGAACACTTTAAATTTTTTACTTACTGTAGTCTAACTAATTGATCTGTTTATTTGTCTGCCAGTGGCTATTGAGGGAATTTCCTATTTTTTTGTTGTGTCTAGATAATCATAGAATCATAGAGTATCTCAAGTTGGAAGAGACGCATAAGGACCCTGCTCCTCGCAGGACTAAGAGCATTGTCCAGGTGCTCCTTGAACTCTGACAAGCTTGGTGCCAATAAAAATTGCATCCCTTTATATTCGCCCACGTGGAATTGCATAAGCCAGTTATTGGCTTTATACCATGTCTGTACACATGCTGACAGTTATTTCCCTTCTTTCTTGCACTGCCTACCCCTTTTTCTAGAATGGTTTAGAAATGCCACTCTTCTATCTATCCTTTCTACAGAATATTGAGTTCAATAACGAGTTAGGCCAAGTTACCCAAAGCTGTCGGTAGGGAATATTTCTCAGTAAAAAACCCGGGTACTAAGCAGGCTGCTTGCTGAATTCCCTCTGTCTCTCAGACATGGTTAGGTTGTTTCAGGGTTGTGGTACACTAGCAAAACAGCTTAGAAAAAGCTTTGATGCCTGTTGCTATTCCACAGAAAAACAGTTCAGTTGGCAAAACCGTCATATGGCACTTTGTATTGACCATTTAATGAAATTAATCTTCCTTTAAGGAAAAAGCTTGTGCTGTTTATGTTTTGGTTGAAGATTCTTTCTTTACTGTAACTAACCTAACCACTTTGGGGAAAAAAAGTGATACACGTTAACTGTTAGCAAAAGTCCCCAACTTTCATACTTCGTGCTCTGTCAACCTTCCTGGTAACATATATGTGGCAATTTATGTCATGTATGAAACCCATAGGAAAGAGTTTATTCCAGCTTCTGAACACCTAGTGTAAAATTGTAAAGCAGAAGCTGCTGTCAACCCTCAGCGAAGCACATGTACACCACCATCTCTTCATCTCTGCTGTAGTCTTCATCCAGCCTTTCAGTTTGTTTTATCGCTGCATCGATTTTTCTGTTATCCATTCAGTTCATAATTTCTAGACTCCTGTGTGCCAAGAATGTTACTGTTCATTTTCTTGCAAATTCAATTTCACTCATAGTGTAAACATGGGGTCTTGACTAATGTAATCCTCTAGGAAGTTCTCAGAATATGACTGCTAAAATAAATTAAGATAAGTTTAATAACTGAAACCCTTGGGTGCTGTGCAGAAAATACTTAGTGTTTATAAAGTACCTAACAGGTAATTAACTGCTAATGTGTCTGTTTACAGCCCTAGAGACAGTCTAGTTACAATAAATAAAGAAGTAGTTGTCTATTCCCAGCATAGTTTGGTTTTATCTTTTTTTGTTTGTTTGTTTTTTAAACAGAGGTTAGGTGTGTACCTTCTGTGCTTCTGTGCTTCAAGTGCTATCCTTCAGATTGGTCAGTTATTCCAACTGTTGGAGAGGCCACAAAGACTCAGATCTCACGGGTTTTTGAAGTACTAAAAACTATGTTATTACCCGATGCAAAGGTTATATGAATCTTTGAGAGCACAGTGAACTTTCCTTTATGCAACAGCCTCAGTGATTTCACATCATTACTTGAATTTAATCTGGAAAAGTATCTTTTTCCTTCCTTCCATTCTTGCTCTTCCTGCTCTTAATCATTGTTCTTTAATGTTGGTTTAACTTGTAATGATACAATATCCAAGAGAGACTTCCAGACTATAAAATAAAACTGTCCTGTGTTGTGTTTGACAGGATTAATTGCATTTGGGAGAAAAATTGAACGTGACTCCACAGTATACTTCTAAATTTCAGTAATGGATCAATGCATGGTTACTGAAGCTTATTCCTTCCAGACAGAGATATACTTGGAGGTTATATTACCATATGCTTTATAATAAGTGTGGGGAGGAAATGCAAGAGGGAAGTACTTATGTTCACCATACTGTAGAAATAATTAATTCAACTGAGCATCATTATCACTGAATAGTCCCAACTGTCTTCAAATGGTACATCCCAGTGCAGCATCTCTTTATACTTTTCAGCCTTTGTTCAATCTGAGTGGTTAACTTTCCAGTAATACTACTACTACTACTGTGCTTGTGAACTGAATAATCAATCTGAGAGTTGAAACATTACATAATAATTAAGCATCTCATCCAGCAACAGGACATCTGTGCTCAGTGATCTCTGCTGGGATCCAATGGCTGGATCAATTAAATGGTTTGCAACTAAATTCTGCTATCTCTGAGTTGCTGTTACCTTCAGTGGTGAGGTTTATGAGTTTGTTTAGGGTTTTTTTCTGAGTTGTGAGAAAATGATTAACTGAGAGGTTATAAAGAGTTTAATTTCCAAGGTTTATTAGCGTACTTACACTGTTTTAGCTACTCCTAGCTAACAGCTTCTGTGGTAGAAGTTAATGTAGTCACACCTATTTCTGACTTGTATCCATATTCTTTTTAAATTGCTGCAAATTACACACAACTCAGTATTGGCAATGTGTTGTGCAGAGGCCATCTGTGTGCTTGATACACCATACTGGCTACAAGACCAAATGAACTAGAGCTATAAAATAGATGCTATAAGGTACCTCTTTGTTCAGCTCAAACCGTAGAAATCAACCGTGTCACATATGCAACTTTTCAGCCCAAGGAAAATATCTGTCTGTGTCCGGGATGGAGCTTTAACTCTAATACAATGCTAGGAGGCCAACATGCTATCAGTCTTAATAATAGAAACAATCGTATTTCATTGTGGGAAATAGCTCAATTCAAACAGCTCCTGCAAAACAGGCTAAAAGAGTATAGGCTATTTATACGTGCAAGTACAATAAAATATAAGACTCAGCTGGTTTGAGCATCAGCTTTCATCCTATTTTTTGCATTGCCCTTGTAGGATTAAGAACCTCCCTACTCAATTTGAGGAATAGCTCTGGAAATGTAAAGTGTTCTAAAAAACTTTAGCTGATTTCTATGTTGATTCATCAGTACCTGAGGCAATTGCTTTCCATAATATCCATCCTTCACTAAAAATAGTTTCCCATCCAGAAATACACTGATAAGTATTAGTGTCTAATCATGTGTAATCATGAGTAAACGGATACTTCCGAGTAATCCAATCGGTACTGACTGGAATCACAGGATCATAGAATCATTTCGGTTGGAAAAGACCTTTAAGATCATCGAGTTCACCTGTAAACCTAACACTGCCAAGTCCACCATTAAACCATGTCCCCAAGTGCCATCTTAGTGTACTTTGAATAGGAACCATGTACGGCTCTTCAGTACTTCTGAAAAAAAAAAGTAATATCTTTGCATCAACACTTCCCACGATGAATGTAGTAAGCTTTTTGAAGACTCAAGTAGTTTTCTAGTCACCTTTTGAAGTCAGCTCTAGGCTAATTTTTTTTTACAGGTGTATAAAGCTATTGTGAAACCCAGAGTTAGTGTCAAGACAATCTATATGCATCAGTCCAAAAACCTGGAGTAACAAGGAGATGCATTTCACGTGGCTCTGTGTAGGCGTAGAGAAGTAACTGCCCGGGGACAAGTTCACCACCTCCTTCATTCTGTATGAAAACATACATCTGTCTTTGTTTCTCTTTTGTCCTCTCTGCATTTCCCTGCCTGCTGCCCTTACTCTTCTAGCCTCTGATTACTCTACCAAACCTCTTCTCTGGTCCACTCATCCTTTGTGCTCAGTCTGCTCCCTGTGCTGGTTTTTTTCCTGTCAGACACGTAGTTGAGAGAGCGGGAGGTGATGACTGCAAACGAGAGCCGTGTACCTCTGGTCACAGCAGCGATGGGAAGAGCCGGAGTACAGAGGGTAGTGGAGTCCTGTGCCACGGCAGGGAGGTGTGGGACGGCCAAAGGGCACGGTGGTGGCACGTCTGCACTAGGCCTATAGAGACATTGTCACCAGGGAAGGTGTCAGGGACATTGGGTAGGGTGGGCTGCTGGAGGTGAAGGAGCGTGAACTCTGCTAATGCGGGTTGATGTATGGCCAGCCAAAGCTACTAGAAAGTAATAATAGCTTCTTATCAGGAAAAAGAAAAATCCCACTTGGTCAAGTGGAGTAGATGGAGAGAATAAGACTGTGCAATACCACTCTAAATAATATTTCTTTATTTTATAGAACACTTTATTAACATTCAATATTAGGTCAATATTATGCCAAAGGGAAAAAGTGCACTCCTGGTAATTACTGTCCTATAAACCTAAATGCTAAAGTTAATGGGGAAGTGTTTAACAGGAATTCAGTAAGAGTATAAGGCAATTTAAATTACTTTTTCTTAAGTAAACGAATACTGGAAACTCAGATTGCCAAAATTCACCGAATTTGTACACTTCAGGTGAATTGTTTGTCCCGTTACAGAAAGGGGCAGTAGTCAGCGTGCTTTTGGACAAATATATTTAAAAATAATGAATAAGAAATAGATCTCAAATCATACTCAATTTATAGCCCCTTGTATAATCCCTTGCTTCCTATGAGTGATCATTCATTAATAATCAACAAGGAAAACAAATTAATCAGTATATTAATGTAATTACACAAAAGAGGGCATGCATATGTTGTTTTGATTTACACAAGATTACTGCATCTTTTGAGATGTTTTAATAAGAAGAACTATTACTGTTAAAGGATTATTTAATTGAACTCCTTCATCAGTACATTATTAAGAGCATTATGTTTTGTTTCAAAATACTTCAGTATGTATTCTCAGTTAGCAAATTCTACACGCTATACAAAATTAAAACACTGAGGATGTGACATTTGTATGTTACATACTCTCAGTGTAGAACACAACAGTTACATTAGGAAGCTCATTCCCCACTATGTCACTTTTTATTTCTGTATTGCATTTCACGTTGTTTAATAACAGATTCACGGGCTGGTTTTCAAACTGAAATTTTATATTCCTTTTTATACAGCCTTTGTTTATCCATTGGGTGTAGATGTCTTCCAGTTGGTGGTAATCCTCTATTTAATTTTTAGAAAAGCTATACTGGAGGAAGGTGGTTTCCAATCAAACTGCAACACCTCTGAAAATGAGTTGTTGTGGTGGGTTGACCCTGGCTGGACGCCAGGTGCCCACCAAAGCCGCTCTATCACTCCCTTTCCTCAGCTGGACAGGGGGAAGAAAACGTTACAAAAGGCTCGTGAGTCAAGATAAGGACAGTTTAATAAAGTGAAAGCAAAGGTTGCACACGAAAGCAAAGAAAAAACAAACGATGTTATTCTCTGCTTCCCATCAGCAGGCGATGTCTGGCCACTTCCTGGGAAGCAGGGCGTCAGTACGCGTAGGCGTTGCTCCGGAAGACGAAAAGTGTCCGCCCCCTTCCGTCTCCCTTTACTTAGCTTTTATATCTGAGCTGACGACATATGGTGTGGAATATCCGTTTGGTCAGTTTGGGTCAGCTGTCCCGGCTATGTCCGCTCCCAAGATCTTGCCCAGCCCCCCCTGCCCTGTTGGGGAGGCAGCCTCGATGCTGTGCCAGCCCTGCTCAGCAGTAGCCACAACACTGGTGTGTTACCAACACCCTTCTGGCTACCAGTGCAGAGCACAGCACTACGAGGGCTGCTATGGGGAGAAAGAACTCCATCTCAGCCAGACCCAATACAGTTGCAAGCAAAGTTTTACACTTTATGTTTTCAGTTTGATTGTGTTGGTTTTTTGAGAGAATCAGCTCCAGTCATGTGTTGTAGGTGATCATAGGTAATGTCCTGTGTCGTGGTCCCTTTGGATCTCTCAACTTTATAGGACAATGTGCTTTGTAAATTAAACTTTATTTTGTGAGCTCATTAGGAAAGAAAACAAACACGACATCCAAGGGCTCAATTCCCTTTGTACAGAGTACTCGAATACGTGATTTCACTACTTGATCACTTCATTCATGAGGTTTCTAATACACAAGTCCTCTAACCAGCAACTTGCAATTCGTGCACCTTTGAGCAAAATAGTTACCTAGCTGGTGGTGAGAGTGCTAATCCTTCCTCCCCTGTCATGGTGTGGGTGTCCCTTGTATCACACTGGGAAGCACAAAAGCCTCGGCATTCCAGCTGCTGCTGGATCTGCTTCAAAAACTTTTTGGATAAGCTGATGTGTTCATATCTTCCAGCTTAGCTGTTTGGTCTGTACCTTTTCCGTTAGTTAGCAGATTCTGAAGAGCTGCCAGACAATCAGGATGCAAGGATTATAGCTGCAGGAGACAGCAAGCTGCAGGTGATATTGGCTGCATAATGACCTTTAGCCCTTTCTGGCCACCGTGTCCTGCCTACGTGGTACCCTTGCTTGGACCTAATGGCACTGCTCCCAGAATACATCAGCCCTTAGCACGAGCTGCGTGCTAGCCGAAATCTGAGCAGGAGTTGAGTGAACAGTCACACTCTGCCGCATGATTTCCAAATTCTTGTTTATGTAACAAATCCAACCACTAGGAGATGCAGCTGGTTTTGCAGTATGTTCTTTATGCAGAAGGCGGCCTTCTGGGCCCAAGAACTCACATGCATTTGTCTTGGCTTCTTTTTCAAACCACACATCACAACATCACAATTCCTTTTTCCTCAGATCACTTTTTAAAAAATCTAATAAAAAATCAGGTATTTTAAATAAAATTATTCGATTTTTAGAATCTGGTTTCCCAGAGTATTTCATAATCCTATAAGCCTATTAGAATAAAGTTGCCCGTGGAGTTAAATTGTTATAGAACTCCAGACTAAAAGATCTGCTCATGAAGACAAATGTCAGAGAATTTTAAGAGGCTGCTAGGCAGACATCTCTCAAAATTTTAAAGATGTCCCATACCACCAGCAGAAAATTAAAAATCATTAGTCATAATTACAAGAGGTGTAAGCAGTCATAAGGTAAAATACTTCTAGCCTTTGATTAAGACAGATAATGTCATTGACTTTGTAGGCCACATAGGAAAGAAATGGGAGCTTCTGCTGTCTTTCAAGTTGTACTCAGCCTAACTTTTACTCTGGGGAACCAGGAAGATGATATCAGCTTTTCCTTCCGTTGAATGAGCAAATGAAAATTAATTGAAGCCATGGATCTGATTTCCTTCTTCCCCATACACCTTTATTGCAGATGCCAAGCAATCCATTATCCCACATGTTCTATGTCAGTTTAATACACAATTTCGTCAAAGTGCCACAAACAATCAAGTCATAAGCAACATGCAGAGATAATCCCAGAGAAGACATGAGATTTGTTCTTTAATTATGAAATCTGTGGGTTGGGTTTGGTCATGTGGGGTTTTTTGTGTTTGTTTGGTTTGGGGTTTTTTTGTAAAGTCATTCTATCCTTGGTGCAAAGCCATACAAAGAAAGTATTTGAGTAAGATGGCTGTACAAGTAGGAGCTAGAAGTAGGGTGTTGTGTGCCCAGGAGGAAGGTAAAATCTGATTATCTCTCTAAAGTAAATACACAGCTCATAATACCGTGGCAGTGAAAGTCATCTTGATATTATGTCTGCATTACCACCCTGAGGAAGGAAACATGGTCGAAAAGGCTTATAAATATACTGAGTTGGCCAAGATTTACACATTGAATTTGTGCTAGAGAAGGGAATTGACCACAGGTTTCCCTGAGTTTCAGATACTCCCCTAGCCCTGTTAAATCTTTCCTCCAGGCCTCAGTTTCCTCTGTCTTTCTGCAATAAAAAGGATGAATTAGTTATCTTTTCCTAAACTATCAGTAGGAACTTCGAGGATTCACAACTGCAGATTAAAATCGTGCACGCTGAAAAGGGTATATTGATATTTCACTACTTTACTTTTCATACATAAATGTTAGTTACATGGGATTACTTAGTAATATTTAATAAGGGAATTCCACCCCAAGTAGTTTGATTCAAACTACTTCCATTTCTTTTTCAAAACTTTAGAATATAAGCTTTCAGTTGTATCTTTTCATGGATTTGTATGCTTTCTTAGCAAATTTAAAGATAACCATAGTATTTCTGAATAGCTTCAACTGCTGCCAGATTTTCTTCTCACTTTATAGTCAATATTAGCACTAGATTTACATTTCATTTTCTAGTATAGTGATCTACACCTATCTCTTTTTGTGCTTGATCTTCTATTCATTTGGAAGAGAGTGTCCTTCAAAAAGCAGCTTCAAAGTCTGCAAAATGCCACTGGCATGGGGACAAGATTTAACAAGCTGTACCTTTGAGCAAGGAATTCAAATGGACTGAAAATTTCACCTTTTTGAATGCATAAAGAGAAAATGCAAGGGAAAACCAGCTATACACCTTACAAATTATTATCTTTCAATCAGAACAGATATTTCATCAAAATTTCTGTGTTGCCTTCTGTAAATTAGGAAAGAAAGTAAAGGCATATTTTTAATAAAAATATTGTCCAGGATGTTTTTTAAGCTTAAAAGTATAGTAGTTCCATATGTACAGTAGTACCACCCACAGAAAACTGTATTAAAAGAAAAGTATTTAAAATTGCTATGTCAGGCACTCAAAAGTGCCAAGTAAATTTGCCTGTGGCAAAAGTTACTGTCTGATGCTTCAAATACAGATTGTTTTTTAATATGTATAAGCAGTATAAAACTGTTTCCTTGGGCAAGCTTTGAGTATTTGACTTCTAAGTCTCAGTATTCATCTGCTTATTTAGGTGTATATTTTCCAAGGATATATTTTCTTTCTATGACACTAGCTATGATTTGTCCATTTATTTAGAGCTTCTACACCTGTTATATAGATTTCTGCTGATGTTGTGTGCTAATGAAGGAACCAAGGAGATTGTCATCCCATGGATGGGCTCTAGGTGGAACAGGGTTCATACATAATTACATAAATTCACATATATATATCTCATTCTTATGTAATTATGTGTGTAATTCTCTGCTCAAAATGGAAGTTTTCAGACTCACCTCAGCTTGCATTTGGCCTGATACTGTCCCAGGACTGGGTCTTGCCTGTCCTGATCATGATTTTCAAAACTTGCTGTTCCCTTGATTGCAACCATTTTAATACTGAGGGTAATCTGGTGCTCAGCTCTTTACTCAGTCACACTATCCTAGCCTATGGTGAATTTATTTCAAGTACTTTCATTCTTGGATTGTTACAGGTCGCTTTTGTTGTGAATTTTGTCTGCTTTTTCTGCTCTTCATTCCACCCTTCCCAATTTACCTCTGGAGAGCAACTAGCTCTCAGTCATGGTAGCGCTTATCAGTCATTTCAAAAGTTATTGAAGGACCCCTTAAGTTAACAGAAAACCCAGAGTCTGTGGAGCTTTAAATCCAGTGGGCAAAAATAAGAGAAAGGGCCTGCCTGTTGTCTGTGCTGGCACACAGGGTTTCTGTAGCAATATGCTGAAGGCATTTGTCAGGTACTTGTAATCAATTAGCAATATTTGCAATTACTTGGTTTTACAGACAGATCTTAAAGGTTGCTTTCTGTAACTGAAATATAAAATCTGTAATTCTGGACTCAGTTCTTTTGTCATCCATTGTAGTGGGTCAGAGACTTAGTGTCTGAGCAGGATCACAGAAGAAGTGACAACATATTTCTCCAGTAGATTTCACAGATATTTGATGACTGCGGAAGTATGCTAAGGCTTCAAGTGTTGAGATTCTGGACTCAAACTCTGGATGAGCATATGCTCTGTTGTGGACAAACCTTCTGCTCATTACTCTTTGACTTCTTGTCTCTCTGGTGCTCATTTTTTCCTCATTCCTGGCTCCCTTCTCACACATACCAGATCCCAATCTCCGTTATTTTTTCTTATTTCTCTTTAGCAGTCTTGATCTTAATCATCTCCTTTGGGCTGCCTATCTCAGTTCTTGGTTATGGGCCGGGGTTGAAAGGATTTGGAATAGCCTTTCCAAGTAAATTCTACCTGGAATTTCAAAGTTCTCATGTTGTGCTGGAGAAAGAATGCTCATTTTAATCTGTGAGGATGTTTTGTATGCTGTGCAGTTGCAGATAGGAGTTGCAAAAGGACAGAGCATGCTCTGTGCAGTCAGCGCCTTCTGAGATATTTAGAGCTTAGCACCTAACATCTGTGATATCCTGCACAGCAGGAGAAGATCACACCACATATTTCAGAGGTTTATATTGAACACAGTTTTTCAGGGTTGGCAAGAAGCTTATCTTTTTCTGAAAAGGATTTGGCATCCCCTGTATAGTTCAAGTTCTTGCTCCAATATCCCCACCTCCACCTCCCACTGTATATACAAATATGCTTCTTTTTTTTTCCTCAGAAACAACTTAAACAGTCTTTCACTCCCACTTCCCCCAAACAAATATCTGACTTATCCAGCTGGCCACTGTGGACAACTGCAGTAAAAATGTCTAAAGTGGCAAGGATGTTAACAAGGAGTGCAAGATTAGCATAAAATGGAAAGTGTTTGGATATTTTTTTACCACTTGTAAGAGCTATACAAGAGAGGAATATTATGCTAATGTGGAACAATAATGTCTTAACATTATTCTATTATGAAAAAAAATGAAGGTAAATGTGTCAGAAAGAGTTTTCCTGTCTTTGATTTTTGTGGTTATCATTAATGGCAACATACTCATTGCAAATTTCTTGTTACCTTCCCTTTTTTTTCTGAACTTCTGAAATATAAAGCTGGTCTGTTCTTCTGTTTTTTCTTTCTTCTGTCCTTTCTCTTACTGGAGATTTACTTTACAGTTAAAAGATCAATGTACTATGCTCAAAATATTTAGGTTTTATTCTTAGAGGAGTAAATGTTCTCAGTTTTTCCAGCAGTATCATAGAAGGCTGACAAGTATAAAAATAAGTTTGTTTGTTTTCCCTTCTGCCTTTTGCACTGTTACCCTTCCAGTTTCAAGGGGGGTCAAACTACAGCTGTCTGACAAGGTTTGTTACAGAGAACGTGCATGAGATGTGAGCAGCAGCCAGTACCGTCATACCCCCACAGCTGCTTAAACAATCCTTGTTCAGAGCCCAACACGTTCACCGGGGATTGGGATTCCCTTCTTTCAGTGTCTTTAATGCTGCTGTTTGGCTAAATCCAAAGTTATGAAGTTGTGCTTTGTTATTAGAAGCTCTATGGCAGAGCCAGATACAAATGTTGCCTTTAATAATCAAGTTTCTGATTTATTGAGAATGATTCTAAGTTTATTAAATACCTCAGTAAATATTAGCTGTAGCAACAAAATCCAAGCATTAATAAAAAATCATCTTATAATTCAGTATGGTCTCATATTTTAACTTTCAAAAGCAAGACTTTGCACTACAGAACTATTCCAGTTTCATCCATTCAATTCTTCCATAAAGCTTTTTAATATCAGAAGATATTTGTGTCAGTAATAACAAAGTTTAGGAATATATCTGTTGCTGTCCTGGTAACTTTTTGTTTCTGAGATGCTGCAAGATAGTTTGAGAGAAGTAATCTGTTGAAATAGCAGGAATAATTAAGGAGATTGTTACTTTGCAGTGTAAGGGGTGGGGAGGACAACATTAGCAAAATTAAACTAGCAAATTTCTGTTCTCTCAAGTCTGACTAGCTATCTGACTACCATTACAGAAATGCAGATATAGGACCTTTTAACTGTTAAAATTAATAATCAGCATATGTAAATGTCTCTTAAATAGCAAGAAGAATTACATTTAGAGTGAGGAACCAATAAGACTTTGAACTGATTCTCATTTACAGCTGTTTCTAAATATTTTGCATTTCCCTCTTGAGTAAAGACTGTGATTCTTCATTTCGTTTCATACAGTCCAGTCCTCTCTGAAAGCAGTGTTGTACAGATCAAAGAGACCAGAAGAAGCATAAGAAGAAAGGACTATTGTGTATGACGGGGTTCTATGAGTTTGTCTATGTACTTTCCTCCTCATAAGCGATTGTGATTAAAAGCTCAAAAGGTACTGTAACAGATTCATATCCACTGACAGGCTATGGAAAAATATGCTGCTGTCAGGCAGGTTGTGTGTCTCACACTCCTGAGCTGCCTTAAGAACTGCAAGAAGGCAGACTGGAATCGGAACCCTGTGTGAGCTGATTCCATTTTGGTATCAATATGCTTTTGACAGATTTTTTTCCCATGACCTCTGTATCAGTTAGAGAAGTATTAAACCAATGTTTTACATTTTGAACTGAAACTGAACAACAGATGCCTACATTTTTTGACAGAATTTGAAATTCGAATTTGTAGGATGACAGAAGACAAAAATGGATGTTAAAATACTGAAGACTTAATTTTGACATCTGAACACTGATGCATGTGCTTTAATATGTAAATTATCTCAGAAATACTAGAAGTCGCCATTATAGAGTTTGCTGCACACCTGAATTTTGTTCCTATAGCTTAAAGTCTTAAAGTACAAATTTAAACCATCTTATTTCAGTGGCTGGAAACTCTTTGGAGCATCCTTAAGTTGGGTTTAAAAATTACTATTTTGGTTCATTATAAAATAATCCTGATCTATATGGATAAAAATTCCTTAAAACCTTACCTTCCACTCAGTTTTGTCAATGTCGCTAAGAAATCATCTATGGTGTGGCATCCAGTATAGAGCAGGTATCCCTAATCTAGACCCAGTTGGAGCATATCTCCACACAGGAGAGTGCAACAGTTTTCAATAGTAGTATTTTAGCCTAGAAATAATAAAACCGTTTTAGTGCAGCAACTTGCCTAAGCTGCTGAACTAGAGACTATTAGAAAAGCTGTCAGAGTATTTTTTCATGTTTCTGGTCCTAGAGAAGACAGTTTGGACTGGAATATATATGTAGTAAAACAAACCTAACAGATGTTTAAAACTACTTAAACTAAACTGATATATCATTCCCAAGTGGAGAAGGCCCAATTACTAATTTCCAAAGTATGTATTTTGAAGTATCTTTTTTGTACAGGTGCAGTGTATTTAATAACAACACATTTCTTTTATCAACAAGTCTACAGATGGCATAAATCTATATATTCTCCATAGAAGATATGGTGTTCAGATTTGACACCTGCTCCATCTGGGAAGATTTGGTAACTGGCAATACAGTGTAATCTATAGCAAAGCTTGAACATGACTAGGTATAGTATTCAAACTGGGACTATCCTCATCCCACTTTCTTTCTTTCTCTCTATAGTCTTGAAAGTAAGTAAAGAATTATGCCTTCTTGTGAGTTTTGTTTACTTACTCTTTTGACTGTTTAAGAAACAACAACCAACAACACTCTTTTATCTCTGTATCACTTTGAAAGGTATTTTGTAGGGTCCTTGTGCTTCCTTGCTTCATGGAGTTTAATAACTACTAAAAACTCAAGAGTGGAAATTCAATAGCACATCAGCTGCTGAGTGAGTTAGTGTAGCTGTCTGCTTTTTTCATTATACTATCTTTTCAGTTAATGTGACAAACTTTTTTTTTAGGTATCTCTGTATTCAAGTGCACCGGAAAAGCACAGACAACAGGATGAACTAGAGGAGTTCTTTCAAAGAGACAATGAGATGAACACTGTATAAATCTAAGTGAGCATTCAGCTAAATTCTGTTACAATACAGTCAACAGACTGACACATAAAGTATCAACAAACCCTATGAAGTCCTGGAAAAATTAGAGCACTGTTAGAAATGACAGGTTCAAATTTCTTGCCTGCCAGCAGAACAAGGAGGAGGAGCCAGGAGAGCAGGAGGCTTTGAATTTCATATTTAGCTGACATGTCTAAAATTGGAGTGTATACATGTAAATGGTAATAGTATTTTTCCACAAAGAATTGTTTGTAGTCGACATATTTGCATAATACAGACAGAACTAAATTAAATTCTACTCTGTGTGTGTGTCTTGGCTAAACTAGGAAGGTCGGCCTCAACCTAGATGGACATTTCTTAGGTTTAGAAAATTATGAAGAGCAAAATATAAGGTGGTGGAATTAAATTCTCAGTTGCCTCCAACATCCATTATATAGTACGCACGAATGAAGGATGGTGTTTACAGTATCTTCTTTATGAGGCAATTTCTGTTTGTGTACAGGGTCATCTTAAAATAGGTGTGGGAGCAAATGATCTGCTTATACTCTATGTGGGGGATTCTGCTGTGTTAAAGAACCAATGATGATGATATGTTTAGAAAACACTCAAGCCGGATAGGGTCCCGCTGCTCAAAATCTACTATCTGCAGTTTTGTTTGTTAGTACCTCAGGAAAGATTTCAGGAAAGATTTTCCCCAAGACACCTAGAGATGGTTGCAAAGTGATCATAATACTTCCATCCTGCATTTCATGCTGACGCACAGGAGTGGTAACAGTTCAGAAGGAAACGTGGAGTAAAGCCAGAAGTTTTGTGTGAATGTGGGGAAAAAGAGGTCATGCCATAGCTGTGAGTGGGGAGGAAAGAAGAGAAACAGTGAAGGTAAAGGTATTAAAATAAGTGAGTCTGCAGAATGAAAGATCTTTTTGAAAATTAGGAGATGAAGAACATTAGGGGAACAGCTTAATAGTATATGAGTTTAAAAATTCTGAGGCTTGCAAAGCTAAGTAAATGCTAAATTCAGAAAGTAGGTTTCAGTAGGATTTTTCTGATCTTCAGTGTTGTGCTATTTTTGGAAGAAAATAGATAAAAGGTGGTTATGTTGGCATATGAAATGTTATCCCTTTGGGAAGAAGGGACCTGAATTAATTGCATATTTCCTCCCCTTCTCCCTTTTTATGTACAGTTGGATTGCAGAGGGGATTGATCTTAAAAGACCTGGGTAAAACATGAATATATCGTGTTCCTGTGTGAGTACATTGTCTAGTTTCTGTAGCTGGCTGTCATATATAACAGATTTAAGTTTTAAACATGCTAAAATCATACAGGGTTAGAAGAAGAGCTGTGAAGATTATGGAAGTTCTATTTCTCAAGAAGCATTCTCAAAAAAATAATCTCAAAGCAAATAAAACTTGCATATTTTTAAATGGAAAAATGGAAAGCTAAAAAAATCATTCTATTAGAGTTGACTGAATGTTTCATATTTATTTTCTTTTTATATGTTGTTCCATTGGCCACAGCTGGCAAGATCTTTTGGGTTTTTTTTTCTTGTTTCTTGTCAATTAATTTTTGCATCCTGTGGGAAGAAGCTTTTAAAGAGCACAAAGTGGATTCTGAGCAAACTGTTAAATCCTTTACATTTTATCTTAATTACTCTACAAATCTAGTTAAAGGGTCAAGAGGAAAATCTCAACTTTGCATAACTTTCATTAGAATTTTTCATTTTTTGTGAACTGGCCTGAACTTTGGGGACTAATGGAATGGTTAGCTTTCTAAAGAGGTGTCTGTTGGTTTGAAAAAGTTGCTAGAAAGAAACAATAATTATTAAAGTAAATGTCAACTGGTGTCTTTCTCGTCAAAGATTTTAAACTAGAATATCTTTCATGCTTTATTTTTTCTGTAGTGCTAAACATGGAAACCTTCAACTTCAAAGTGAGGTTTGGTATTCCCTTCCATACTGCCGGAGGCTGTTCTGCCCCTCGAAGGTTGCCTGGCAGAACTTCTGTCTGTGTGTTGCTGAGTGTACTGTGCACCGTGTGGACCCAGCTGTTTGCTGCTTCTACAGTCTGCTGTGGACTAATCATCACTTTGAGAAGTGTTTGCTATCTTTGCTGCTTCCAGACATAAAACTGAGGTGCCAGGAGTTCATCAAGTCATTTAACTTCAGTGTATTTCAAACAACTGTGCCAATGCTGGCAGAAAAGGGAGATCTCATGTCCAGGAAATTAACATTACTAGTGGCAGAGCTTATGCAGTGAGTGTGAAGTCAGTGCAGTAACAATCTTCTAACAAAAAATGTGTGCAGGTGTTTACCATGTTCATATATAAGAAACACTTTAAATACTGATTACATAGCTTGAAAATGCCTCTTGTATTTGCAAATCATCAGTCAATACACTTGGCAATCTTCAATCAATCCAAAAATCCTTGAACTGACTTGAATAGTTATCCTTTCTATAATGGTAATGTGCTGTAAAGGTCCATCATGGAAATATTTAAAATAAAAACTTCCATTCTCCTTCTTTTGCAGTCCATTGTGAGGAAATGGACCTCCACAGCATGGCATCCTGGAGCACTGCTATACAGGTGAAACACTTACTTTGTTCTGTGAAGCTCCACAGTAGTTACACAGGGCAACTAGGCCAGCTGTCGAAGAATGTTATGGAAGTTCTTCACCCCAAATTCAATGTACGTTAATACATATCGTTATTTCCGTTTATCTTCCTGACGACCATTTTGTGTATGAGGTGCACTAAGCAAAATATCAGATTCAGCTATTTTTCATGAGCAAGCCATAATACTCTGCCTGACCCAGGAGAGGTCATGACTTCTCAAAACATTTGTGAAATGGCTTCAACTTTTCTGTTTCTATCTTGGTGTCTCCATGTAGGCTCATAATTATTTAATGCTCTTGCTGAAAGCACTTCTAAGCAATTTGAACGTTATGCCCCCTGTTAGCACACACAGCTGGTTAAGTGTCACTTCAATATCTGAACTTCGAATCCAGAGACTGAATGTTCTGCGAAGTTGTCTGCTGATTTCCTGCATGTATTGTTCTGTCTCCAGACTCTTACTGGCTTTCTAGCAACTGTCTCTGCCAAAATTCGGTTTGAACACCTCTGCTCTTAGGTAGAACTAGAATTCAGCTTTTGAAAGCCTTGGATATAAAGGTTTAGACCTGTGCAATAGGTGTCTTAGTTTCCTCCCCTAAAGCTCTGCTTTTATTAGAAATGCTGGGGTTTTTTTTTTCCTTTTTCTTTTCAGGTTTCTTCCTTTGGCACCTGAAAACCTCTACACAGAACTTGCAAAACTGCTCTGCTTTCCAGGTATACTGTGATGTGCAACATGCCAGTTCCCTTCGATGGCTCAGTTTGTGTGAGCATGCAGCAGCTGTGTCGCTTCCATCAACATTTGCCATGAGTTTGGAAAACCCAGACATAAGCACCATCTGGCTGTGCAAGGTACTCTCTTAAGCTGGGCAGTTCCTAAGTAGCTCAGTCACTGTGGATACATGCAAAAAAATCTGTGCTTTAGAAAGCACTGGGGTTACTGAAGAAGAGCTAAATAGCTTACATCCAAGGCAGTCTTTCTTGATACTAACTTAAGTACACGTTTAATTTTAAACATGAGTGCTCTGGTTATCTTTTTATATGGTGCATTAATACTTTGCTAAAGTAGGAAGCGTGCAAGAAAAGTTTAGCCTGAATGTAGTTCTGTGCTGAAAAGTCCTTGTCAAAAAAGGTAACTTGCATTCATTCAGTAAATTAACTCATAGATGTTTATTATAATAGTAATAGGCTTGAAAAGACATCCTGTGGTCAAGGTGAAGGTTTTTCTGCTTTTGACATCATCATAGTACACTACAGGGGAGTAGCAGATGCTATGCAGCTATTCCTTACCATGCTCTGTCTGCTGCTTAAACGTATTTATCAATAACTCACTGCATGGGTAACTGAAATATTTCTAATGTAGATCAGTTGATAGATGTTCTCATTAACAAAAAGCTGCAGGCCATGTCATTATCATCATCTTTTTTCTTCTTTCCAGCATTACTAAGTGCGTTGGTTTGCTATGCATGTGTATATGTTTGGGAGAGAGGAGTGTTCTGCTCAGCAATACCTTTTATCAGTTCATGTTCCTGATGATTTGTCCCTCCTTTCTTTTCCTTTTCCTCTTTTAGATTGTGATAGTGCAGCAGAATTCTAATTAAATTACATTTAGGACAGTAGATCTAGACAGAGATTGTTTGATAGAGAGCTGTGTTAAAAGATGGTGTCCTTGAATACAATGATGATAGATTTACTTTGTCTCCTGGTATTACTCAAATTGGAATACAAAGCTATAAGGCTAAATCTGATTTCTTAAAGATGCTAGCTAAGATAGCTAGCTGAATGCTGATGTAAAAATTCTTCATGAATGTTTGCTCACATTTCAAACAGCTGGTCTTGTTGCTGTGGGGTTTGTCTGACTTTTTTTTTTTTTAATATGGAGGCTTTATCCTTTGTATGTGCTGTTTATAAGCATTTGTAAGAATAGTTGCACTTTTTAAGAATGCATATACTGCTATGCATACAAAAAAGGTTCATTATTTATTGTTGACTATTATTCTAAATAACGTTTAAGTCAACCAAGCCAGAAAATAAAACAATATCATTTTGCGGATAATACATCCTCAGTAACAAGTACTGCGTACTCTTAACATGTTAAGACCTACCCACCCATATATTCTTCTACAATCAATACAGGCAGAACAATTCTGTGTTTAGTACAGCGAAAGCCCGCAGAGAAATGAATTTGAAATGACCAGCTTGCAAGGAATTCGTTAGCTCAAAGTTGTTGTCCAGGTTAATTTGTGGACAGGTTTTTGTAGCTCAATAGAACAATAGCTAGAGGTGTTCTGTATCTTAGTATTAAAGCAATATGGCTACTTGACGTTTTGGGAGAGAGGGAGTTTGGCAGAACCAGAAGTCTGCAAACAATCGAGGAGAAGGAAAGAGTGGAACAACATCTTCTGGAATACTCTTAAAATCTACCAAGATTGGTAAGGACTCGATTCTTTCAGAGGGTTTCAACAACCCACCTTCCTGTTAAATTCACTTTCCTTTCTTAAAGAATGTCAGGCTTTTATTACTTCTTTGACTTGAAAGGAAGTTCAGATAAAACATAAAGGTTTTAGGATATCTTTTTCTAGGTGCATCTTTGAAACACCAAACCTGCTGGAGTTTTTTAGATAATTTTTACATTTGTAAGCCCATCAGTAGTGACGAATTTTACTCCAAACTGGTGAATTCCCTATAGATTAATATAAGCTGTTTGAAAACATTTATTTGAAACTTGCCAACCAAAAAGGAAATGTGTTTAAAACTTTCTTAAACCGATGTCCTTTCTAAATAATTTAAACCTATAATCATAAAATCCAATGACTTCTCCTAGCTCTTGCTCCTCTAGCTTTTATTTTATTCTTGTCAAGTCTTATTAAGCCATTTCAGTTGCTCAATCATTGTTTTATACTTAAGCTTAGCAGTAAGACCTAATTCTGTGTTTTGGCAAAGTTGCAGCTTCATATTCTTGAGGCAAACAAGTACCGCTTATACTAAGGCTCTGTGGCACTGATTTAAATTAGTGTGTCTTCAGCAGGTCAATAACCTTTACACACATAATTTCCTTTCAAGTAGCAATATAAAAAATGACCACAAAAAGTAATTTATTTCTTTTTAAACATAAAACTTAAATTAAATCCCGGGGAAAAAAAAAACCAACAAACCAGGTTTGGCATCTCTTGTTAAAGATTAGGTCAAGGTTCCTGGAACAGTAAATCCTGACTGTGTTTTTCTTAAATCAGGGTAAATGCACAGAAGATATAATATACGTGAAATAACTCAAAACTGTATATTGAAAGCAATAACATTAAGAATTCACCTTTTATTGCTTTGCTGTACTTCTTGCCCTGAGATACACCAGTCAGCCTGTGGAAAGCACTAGTAACTGATAAATATCTCCAGAGCTTCTGATGAAAGCACTTTGCTACTATTTACAATTTCAAAATTGCCAATAATGCTAAAGCAGAAAGAGAACAAGCTATAGATAAAGGGGCAGATTTTTTTCTATAGAATTTTTGTTTTATTTTGCATTTAAAACCTCAGCTCTGGGAATCACATGAATCTCTGCACATATTTAAAAACATAAGGGTGATTTCAGATGACTTGTGGAAAAAGAATGGAACTATTAACTTTCCAAGCTAAAATGCCAAAAGATTTAAACCCTTAATTCTTTATATTGTGTAAATATAAAACATTTGAAATAATTTAATAAGCTTTGAATCCATTGCAGTGCAACAATACTTTTAGCCCTGCAGAGCCAATATTAACAATTAAAGGGTTACTGTAGCCATGCCTCAGACATTATGACACTTTCAGCTACATCCTTTCCTGTAGAATTGCTACGTAAATGGCTTTTTCATGTCATGGATGACGGTGTTTTCAGAAATGACAAGGGTATATAGGCCCTACTTTTAGAGATATTGGTTTACCATTTCATACTGTACAAAATGGTAGAGCACATTGGTTTGTTGGCTTTGCTGTGTTGCTTGCTTGCTGTACAGGGCTGATCCCACACCAGGCCTGAGATGTGAGAAAAAAACAGCTTTCCCTGCCTTACAGGAGGCACTGTGGAATGACTACAAATATAAAACTTGTAAAGAAGGACTGGCGGAAAGCATTACTCCTGAAAGAACACAAGAGAACTTGGTTTTGCAGGTTTTTTTCTATTTTCCCCACTCAGCAGTGGTGTGTTTCCTTTGGAAAGCTGCAGTGTATGTGACTTCAGTGTTCTAATAAAACATAGATTTAAAATACTTGCTATCTTTTGACATACTGTAAGGAAGAGAGAGAATACCTGATCCTTGTGACCTGTCTGGGACCTCATGACCAGTTTTGTAGTCATATCAAGTGAATTTTTTTTAAGCTTATCAGCTATACAAGCAACTCAAAATCTGTCTTGCAATTCATGATCGGGTCATAAATGTAACAGCATGAAGCATACAAATGAAATCTTTTGAGTTTCAGATATGAAATAAAAATAACTTTTCCTGATCACAGAAGAAGATTAAATCCCTAGAGAACCAACCTCCTCTATATTCTCTACAACGTTTTGCTGATACGGGCCATTGCCTGCAGGAAGCAATGAACTCTCAAAAACTTTTGCCTATGTTACTGATCACCAACCACTCTATGCTGCTTATGTTAAAGAAAATTGTAATAATACAACTACATTTGCAATTTTACAGTACAAATTTGTAACCCAGGTATAGCAACATTATATGAATAATAACTTTCAACTTAAACATCTCAGATTCTAGCGGCAGTGCACATGAAAAGAAAGAGAAGTGTCATGAGTGAAATCAGCCCCAGATTTTGTCAATTTACTGATTAGAGCTCCCAGTCTCAGCAGGGTTGAGGAGCACTGATTCAGATTACTGACTACAATTTGGATGAGTGGGCTGGTGTCAAAATCAGTTGCCATTTTGTCCAAATCACTACAAAGCTGGAGACTTGAATGTGTGAAAAGTTATCAGGTTTTAAATATGATAGATGTCTGTCATGTGCAGTCACTCTTGAGTGGGTTGAGTTTTTCTTACTTTAGCATCAAAAAAAAAAATCAAAATAAACTTTTTAAAGCATTGATACATGAAGTAATCATGAAATAAATTGTGTGGTGTCTTGGGATAGAGTAAATTTGGTTCTGTGCTGGTTGTGCTGAATTTCTTTACTTTTTTTTTATATATATAATAATTAATCAAAGAGCACAGGGCTTCTGGAGGCTACATCTCAAAAATCCAAGGAACAGCTCACAGACCCTTTCTTACATCAGGTTTTGGGAATTTTTTTTCAGTCTTCATGTAAAGCTCCCCAGAAGCTGAACATGACAAATCTTGCAAGAAGCTTGTAAATCAATATTTCTCATGACATCTAATTTGCAAAATCTACTACTATGTTTTATGTAGCCTGTATGTGGAGGAAAAAAGCCTCAGGCCAGATGCTAGGATGAGTCTAATTAAGATACAAAATGAAATGTTAAGAGTTCTTGAGGAGTAGAAGAGAGGAAAAGGGAAATGACAGCATCTCCTGCGCTGCCCTGTGTTGCATCACTGCCCAGTACAGGGCTGCTTTTCCCTATCTCTTGTGAAGGGCAAATGAGTTACAGTATGTCATTGCTCTGGGGGGTAAAGCGGGGGCATATCACAGAGGGTGGCTCTGTGAGGTAGTCTTCTCTCGCCATGAGAGCAGGAAACATTTGGAACTGTTCAGGACATTCCAGCTTGGTATGACTTCTAGAGCTAGTAGTACAGCCTCACAAACATAGCAAGATGCTAGATTAGGAAACTAAAAGGCTTTAAAGTTTAAATTTAAATCTTAATCCTATGTTTCTAACTGTTACTGCATTATTGTAACTGTTTTACAAACACACATTTCCTTTAATCCTTTCATCTTGCCTAAGATAAGTCTTAGTAATCAGACAAACTCTGGGGACAGGTAAATCCATTATGGCAGACCGTAGCAGGCAGCTATTTGAGTGTTTGCTATGCAGAGAGTTGTGGACGTCCCGAAAGCCTGTAGAGCAACTCACCATTGTGCTGCTGGAGCCCTGTCATACATGAGCATGACTTTCTTCCCAAATATGAGGTGGCTTTTTTCCTTAGGAAGAGTCCTGTTGGCTAGCAGAAAGATAATGTGAAAGGAGACCAAAACTTTGATTCTTCAGAAGCTGCTGGCATGCCATTGTCCAGGTACAGCATATTTAAAATGATTTAAAGTCATTGGCCTGGATAAAAAAAAAAAAATCGAAAAATATCATGACTTTGAAGCCTAGTGATTACAGTACTTGTGAGAAAGTGTTCACATCTTGCTGGACTCGCTATTAGCCAAGGGCTGTTTAATGTATAATAACTGAAAATTTATTGGAGCAAAGACTGCAACTCAGCTCCCTGGTGAATGTCCTATCACAAGACTAGATAGTCAAGATCACTCATGTCTCTCCAACCCTCTCATTTATTATTAAATCATTAATTGTCCTCTATAAAGTCAAGTAGCTTCAAGTCTCCTTTCATCACAGGGTATGGTCTGAACACAGCTTCTGTTGTAATGCATCTTGAATTCCTTTTTGGCATAGCACAAATCTATTGTGGGGAGAGTTATTAATCCATGATAGCCTAAAATCTGGAGTCTAACATACTTCACAGGAAATTTGGAGCTGGAGTTGGGGTGGGGAGGTTGATTCCTAGGAGCTGAAGTGTGAATTAAGGTCAACATTTAAGTGCACATAGGCTGTGTGTGTCCCCAGAGTTAGACATTTAAGTGGAGTTGTAGTTGCGAATATAAAAATGGGTGTTCCTAAAGTACCTGGTACTAGACTAAAGAGTGCTAGGCTGGACTTCAAGTCTGAGGATTTTTTTTAATTGTTTCATTCCTTGGTCCTCAAAACAGAAAAAAACCCCTCTTTTCCTATCATGAGAATGTGTAAAATTTGCTGCTAACATCAGTGGCAGCTGGTTTGGATCTAGTTTTAATCCTGTTGAAAACAATAACAAAATTTCACTGAGTTACATGACATAGGGTGGATTCAAAGGGTGCGCATCCTTGCAGACACACTATGTAGTTCATCTGTACTGGTGCTCAGCATTGCCCCATGACTGGTGTCTGTCCCACTAAGGAGTCGTTACTAGCTTATTGAGGTGCCAGTTAAAGGTGCCTTAGACAACCTTTTTCATTCTTATTATTACCATTATTATTAATATTTTACACCAGCTTTTAATACTAATTCAAGAAATGCCTGGCATAATCCAGAAAGAAAATTAAAGTATTTGAGTTGTATAAGGGCCTGGGTTTCATGGATTAGGACAAGACCGTCTGATAAAAAATGAATCTGTATACATGGTGAGCTTCTACCTGAACTGAGAGAAAGCTCTTTTCTTTTGACAACTGGTGTCAGTGTTTGTTTGCAGAAAGCATTTTGGCCTCTAGCAGCCAAAATGTTGTTTTCCTCTTGTGCCAGACCCCTGTGATTGCAACAGTGTGCAACTGTCACTGTGAGAAACACAGAGAACAGTCACACTTGTCTTCCGAGTGCCAAGTTGGCAACTAACTTTGGCTTGTGAGCATATTCCTGACAGCGTGCGAGAGCCAGCTCCGAGCCGAGATGGCACCTGCAGTGCGCAGAGAGCCAACTGCTATTAAGAAATGAACAAAGGTGTGCTCTGTGATTTTAAATATACTTTGGCTAATTGGAGGGTTTTTTCTCCATTAAGCACTCACAGAAAAGGCGCCTACTTTAACATGTGCCATAGGTTATAATGGGCTCAAAAAACATTTGCTTAACTTGGCCTCGGTGATGACAGCAAATCAGACAGTTTATGATGTATATGAAACTTAACAAAAAGCCAGGAAACTGAGAGGATTGGGTTGCCCGAATTTGGAGTTATTGTGAAAAAGACTCAGGCTGATAGATAGTCCTACTAGGCAGCTCATCTTAGGATCTTTATTTGCTTTCTGCCACACTCACTTTCCCTGGGAATTTTACTTTTTTAAAGCAATTATCACATATGCTTCATTCTTTTGTAATGATGGCATACTATAAAAGCAAGTGTTTCACAAATTGCAAAGTTACCACTTCCCTTTATAACCAGTTTTACTTAAAGGCAGAAAATAAAAAGTGATAATAATTGTTTGGATGAAATAATACCCAATATTCCTTAATAACTATCCAAGTTCCTTCCCTATAGTTACAAAGCAACTTTCTGTAAGTCATTTCTTGGATTCTCTCTAAATGAAAATCTTGCATCCATATGCCCTTGGTTTCTGAAGTCCAGGACTGGGTCCAGACTGATTACAAACTTGGGCTCTGGTCCCATGGAGCACTTAATTGCCTGTTTAAGACATGAATAATGTCGTCTGAGAGGTATACAAAATCAGGGATTGTAACAAGATGAAACAAGCTGAATTCGTGCCATATAGAGACACATCTATATCTGGGCTAAAGCCATAAAGAATTGTCCATCTCTAATTCTGTAGTACCTAAATAGGTGTCTGTCACCTGCACTCCTAAATTTAAGTTTCTGACACAATGGGCCAAGTAATGGGAAATATGCTTACAGTTTTCTGCATAGGTGCCAAAAGCTAATACAATTCCAACTCAGATCTGGAGCTTTTAAGCACTAATCCTGTTTTAGCTTGTCTCGTCACCAACAGAGGTGGCTGAAACACTGTGGCTCTATTGCTCCTTTCCCACTCCTGTGACTGCAGGATGGCAGAATATCCCTTACAGCACTCTGTGCCTGACATCATTACCATGCAGTTTATTCCTTCTCTCATCTTCTTCTCAAAGAAAGAATTTTAAATAAAGGCAGTGCTTTACTTTGGTAGGTTTTAGATGATCTGCTTCTATTCTTACGCGTAAAACATGTTTCTCTGGTTTGAAGAAGGCAGGTAGCATGGGCTTGGAACATGGGAGAGCTTTGTAGTGATCACCACAGCTTTGTGGCAGTTTTTAATGCTCAAGGGCAGATTCATTTAACAGTTTTGGACAATCTGCCTGTGAGACTTACTCTGATGATAGAAATCCCTATTGCATTATGCGGTGGCAGCTCTGGGACTCAAGTCCCAGATGTTGTTGATTCTCTTAGACGTTCTGGGCTCAGCCCAGATTTTGTTAGGTAAAAAATCTTGTTTATGGGCAAGGTTCTTCTACACAGAAAAATATCAATAATAGCAATAATACAATTAAAATGGTAGCACACACACTTTCTTAGTTTCTATCCCCTTTCTTGGGGTTATACTCACCCTCCCATTCTTTCTGTGGAAGCACACAGTTGGAGAGGTTAACAACATAAAGTCATCAGCATCTGGAGTCCTCATTGGGAGAAATATGATGATGATGATGCTGGTATCTTCTTCCACCCCTGAGATCCACTTGAGGTCCTTTTCACATGTGCTAGCATGCTTTTACACTTCATTGCTCTGCAGCTCCATGTTAGATCCAAATGTACTGTGTATGATCTATGGCTTTCATGTATGTTAGATTCTACTTTGTTCTGTTAGCCGAACAACCAGTTTTGCCTAGCTGCAGCCCCGCATTTCTTTAGCTGACCACTGGCAAGTTGTTTATAGCTGTGGGGTCTCTACCGCAAGCCGATGCCTCATCTCTTCTCGTCCCATGCTTGTACACCTCTGTGCCACATCCTGCGTCTCCGCTTCTCAGTGGAGAGCTGCTGCTGTACCAGACCTGGATTTCTCTATGCTACATCGTTGTGTTGGAGTTGTAAGTTATCTCCTTATACATAGAACAACTGCTTGCTCCTGCTGTCTCTATAAAAATGTGGTCATACCACACAAAGATAAACAAAAGCAAACCAAATTAGCTATAGACACCTGGTCAACTAGAGAAATTGCTGTCACAGCTAAAGCACGTAAAATCAAGTTGCAGGCAGGTCACGAAGAGTTCAGGCAGAGCAAGTCTGACAGACCTCAGTCCTGAGGCCTTACAAATGTAGTGCAAAGCTTGTAGCCTCTTACTGTCACTGGCAGTACAGTATTATAGGGCTACGCGATTGCAGGCTTCACTCCGTCATTGTATAATACAGCCGTGAAAAAAACACCTGGAGTCCATACCGTAGCACTTCATCAGTCTCAGTCCAAAGTCCCTGTGACATTACCTCTCAGTGAAGTATGCATAATTTGTACCAAGTTTGGTGATAACAGAAAATACATTTTTAAAGCAGAAGCTTGTGAAGATGTTAGTGACAATCACATAAGAATCCATCTAGAATAGTGAATTTTAAAGGTATATTTAAGTAGTGTGTGTTCCAAATATGGCACTACATCTTCAGAGCATGCACAGAAAGTGTCTGTCACTTTGCGTCGGAAAAGTATGTGATCTTCCAGTTTATTCTCTATTAATTATTTAGCGAATTAAGAGCAGTATCTGTGTGTTTCCATTACAGAGGTAATAAATTTTCTGTCCCATGAGAGTTTTTGAGATTCCAGGGTTTTTTTCCAAATCATAGCTGAATATAAACAAAATTTAAAGTCATGTTCAACATCCAACAGAGGTAAGATATTTTGGGGGATAATTAAATTATTTACCTTTGATAATTTAAAAATACTTGATCTCATTTTACTTTCTAAGATTTTTTAGTTTTATGCGGTTTTAGTTTCAAAGGTAAAGATTAATTTGACTTTAACTAAATATCAAAATTGTCTAAGTGGAAAGTTTCTAAACTTTAATAAAATAAAGATGTTGTGAAGTAAGGAGGTAAGTAAAAACTAACCAGGTTTTACCAGCAGTTGCTTTTAATGATTCAAAGAATTTCTAATCAGGTTAGTTTACTTGCAAACACTTTGATAATAAACAGTGTTCAAAATCAGAATGTCTGCTGTCTTTTGAGTCTTTGAAAATCATCTGTTCTGTTGTAGATGCACCCCAGAAGCTCACCGACTGGAATTAACAGCAATAGGTGTTTTTTTCAAGAGAGATACTACCTGATCCAATTTCAGTCCCTTTTACGGAAGATACCCTACTAAGGTAAAATAAATAGAAACAAGTAAGTTGCAGTCAACTGTAGATATAGTATTCTGCACCACGTAAGGTTTGAGTCACTGCTGAGATGACTAGGGTAATAGCATTGATTTCGTTAGAAATACTCAAGCTCAGGAGTGGAAAACCACAATAACCCAATGCTTTTAGTTGAATAAGTTTGAAGTTTTATTGAATAATTTCTTCTGTACCAGGACTCCTCAAAAAATGAGTATCTAACTCTTCAGCAGGTGTGAGCCATTGCCGTTTAGTGGATATTAACGATTCTTTTCCCATTTTACACCACTTTAGGACAATCAGTTGGACCAAATGTAAAAGAAATGACAAAGTCTTGTCTTAGGAAGGACAAAGAAATAAAATGACAGCTAGGATGAAAAATGACAATAAGGGGATAACTGTTCTTAGTTAGACTTCTAATACTGTTGGCTTTTAAAGCTTTTTTTTTCTTTGGATGAAATTTCAAATAAAATCTCTAACTGCTTCATTTCAACCAAGTTCTGACTATACTGCAAGAATAACCATTTTGATAGTTGGAAGTAGTTGAAGCGTTCATTAATTCTTATCGTTTGACACTCCTATTTCATGCAAAATAGTCTTTTACTAAACAGTACTTGCTAAGAAATCTCCACAAACTCTTAAGCTCCTATTTTAAAAGACGATGTGTTTCTTTTCATATATGTTATTATAAAGTATAACAAAAAAGTTTAAAATAAATCACCTTCTTAATGGGTTACACTTACTGAATGTCGTATCCTCAGTGTAATGTTAATATTTTCATCAAATAGAACTATTGGAGTTCTATGTTTGAATCAACTTTGCTATTAAGGCAGGTCATTATAAACACAAAGGGAAATTGTTCCTCTTGAGTAAGTGTACAGCAGGAGGATTTTATAAAGGAGGATTATAGGGAGAAAGTAAAAGGAGGTAAGTTATTAAGAGCTAAAAGCAAGTGATCCTGATTAAAATTTCTGTTCTAAAGCGGAGGATTTAGTTATTAAGATTACATCCATATTTTCATCCAGAATGAGAAGTAGGATGTGTCATTTAGATGTGCCTAATTTAGATATTTTTTTAAACAGTCTTACCTCCTTTCTTTTTCTCATACATTGACTACTCTCTTTTTACTCTATTTGGAAAGTCATGTGCAAGAGTCATGCCAAAGATTTGGGTAGTTTCCCCTTTTTATCATGGCACATAATGAACTATATTCTCAAAGAGAATATATCAGTTTTGAGCTGTACTGTCAATACATTCTTGCTAATGTGGACACAGATTCACATTCCCAATTCATCAGAATACCTATATTCATGTCAAAATCCATGCACTTTCCTAAGCTGATCATTCATTGTTGCCAGGATTGTTCTACCATACAGCCACATATTTCTTTAAAGATCTAGCAGAGATACCGCATCCTTCTGGTTGATAAGAGGGATGAAGAGAGGAAAGGGTATATAGCAGTCATCTCCCAGCACAGCACCAACTCTACATCGGGTTCTGTGAGTTGATGTCTTGGTGACAGAGCCATTGGGAAGCACCTTTTCACCTTAAGAGTCTAGAATTGGGGGAATGCAAGGCAATTTTATATAACTATATATACATGTGACCTGCTGTCTGTTAAATGCTGAGAAAACTTGAGATTAGGCCTGGTGTTAATCCTAGAGTTGAGATATCTGCATTTACTGAGAGGAGTGTTCATCTTCATTATTTTTGAGTCTATATTTCTTTTTCCTGTGATTTGTTCTTAATGCAACAGTGGATTTTCACTGTCGTTTCCTTTCTAGCAAGTTTGTCTTTTTATCAGTTGATGGTACCTAGGCCTGGTGGCTGCTCATTTTATTTTATGTCTCTTCTGTGGCTCTTTATCTCTACATTTTGAGAAAAGAAAAAAGACCCAAAACCCTGAGCCAGGGAACAGATTGACAGGCACTGCTGTTGTTGTCAGCCATTTTCAAACAGCACGGCAGGACAGCATTATTAGACTCAGGTCGACTGAAGTGATTGTGCCTTACCATCAGTCATTTCTTGACCTTTCCATTTTTTTTCTTGTCTCTTCTTTTATAAAAGTCTGGTGAGTGACTGCAGCTCTATGATCTTCTCCAATATGCTCTTGCAAAGTAGCTTGATATGTGTTCACTCTTCTGCTACTTCTTTCTCCTTTTGTTATGTAGTCTGCAGGTTTTTGTCTTGTTCCTTTTACTTTTCCTGCTTTTGGGGATTCTAATTTTATGTAACTTTTTTCTTTCTCCATTTCCTTTGTATAGCAAACACGAGAAGCAGGTGGCCTTTTTTAGTACAACAGGACATAAGTCCTCAAGATACAGCTTAGTAAAAAAAGTAAAAAGTGGAAAGAAAAAAAAGCAACCAACCAATCCACCTGTATTTCATCCCCCACACTCCCACAACCCAAAGACTCACCTTGCAGACCTTGCATATATACTTACGTGGAGGAAAGGCTGAACAATGAAAATGTGGGCCCATTGCTGAGTGTTGTGGGTGACTTGGTGACAGCGGACGCAGATAAGACTGAGGTCTTCTTTTCATCTTCACTAACAAGGTCTCTCAAGCCTCTGTGCTTAAGGGACTGGGTTCAGGGAGGAGAATAACTACCAGCAGTGGGTGAGGATCAAGTCAGGGATTAATTGCAAGGATTTGACTCACACAAGTCCTTGGGACCCGAAGGGCTTCATCCGAGGTGCTGAGAGAGATGGCCAGCATCCTTCCAAATCTGCTTTCTATCATCTTTGAAAAGTTGTGGAGATCAGGGGAGGCCACCAACAACTGGAGGAAGGTAAATGTCACACCCATCTTCAAAAAAGGCAAAAGAATCAACACATGGAGCTACAGGCTGATTGTCTGACTTCAGCGTCTGGAGCGAGTCCAAATGGAGCCCACTTCTGGTCACAGACAGGAGAAGATGGTTGGGAACAGACACCACAGATTTACCGAAGGGTAAGTCATGCCTCACCAACCTGATTGACTTCTGTGATGAAATGGTGAAATTTGTGGGTCGGAGAAAACAGTCTGTCTTTTATTTGGACTTTAGCAAGGCTTTTGACATTGTCTGTCACTGTATTCTTGTATCTGAGTTAGGATGCAGGTGAAAAAACGGGTGGGTGATCAGGCTCAGAGGGGTGTACTTAGCAGGCTGCAGTCTAACTGGAGTCTGGTGTCAAGCAGAGTACCAGATAAATCTGTCCTGAAACCAGTCCTGTTTAACATATTTTTCAGTGGACTGGACGAGGTGGTGGAGAGCACTCTTTCTGAGTGTGCAGATGACACCAAAGTGTGGGGGCGGGCAGGTAGCACTCTCAAGAGCAGTGCTGCCATCCAGAGGGACCTAGACAGGCTGGAGGAATGCACCAGCAGGAACCTCATGAAGGTCAACAAGAACAAAGCCAAGTGTTGCCCCTGGGCAGGAAGCACCAGTGCAAGCCACACAAAAGCAGTGTCTTTTCATTAGACTGTGCCTATGGTGGGGGAAGCTCTGGTTTCTGATAGGACTAACATACCTAGCACTGGCGCACCACTAAGTAATGGGCAGGCAGACTAACAGAAGATGAGTGGGCGCCTGTTTCCATAACATAGTTTCAACCTACCTAAAATCAAATTTGATCTCAAACATACCAGCTCTTCTGCTGCTGTTAAAAAATAGGGCCTAATAGGTACACATGAATAGGATGAAATGGAAAGTATTCTAAAAGTTGTACTAAAGGACGTAAAGAAATGTAAAATACAGAAATAAACAGAATGTATTGTTACATAAGCTTTACATATTTAGGAATTAGTTTGGGGGGGGAAGTGTTGGGGGGTTTGGGGTTTTTTTTAAATCTTCCCTCGTTCAGAAAAATGCTGGTAATAATATGGTCTTACGAACTTTTGTTAAACTCTGTAATAACAATTTATGAAAATAAAGGTTGAAGAACTACTTTGAATTGGCTAATAAAAACTCCAGTTCCTCTGGCATTCAAACATTACTGCTCTGGTTTTGTCATCTGAAGTGTTAAAATCAGGTTGAAATTAAAATTATTTTGTGGCTCTTAATACAGAAGCGTTATGAGGGACTGGATTTCAGACAGGTCCTCTCCTGAGTAAACATGAAAAAACTTTTTGTTTCTTTACGAGCTATGTACACAGAATTAGAAGCTGCTGTAGAACAGTAAATTGTCATGGGGAGGAAAAGTTCAGCATAAGAAATGGATGCAAAAAGTCAGTGGAAGCACATTAACATTCCTCATGTGTTAGAGAAAGAAACATTATCTTAACCCTTTTTTGTGTAACTAGAAAGACACAGAAAAAAAAGCAGGACTTGTATTTATGTGTAGGGGCAGTGGGAGGAAAAATTTTTTTTCTGTTGCATCCTCCTTTCCCCTCTGCTGCCCCCATATTTTAGAGAGGCATAAATCCGTCATTCTGAGCAACTACTAGGGATGTAAAAATCAGAGAGTCGCAAAGAAAATATTAGTATTACCTTCACTTAGAGTTAGAGGCCTGTGCTGTTTCTTTCACTTTGATGATCAGCTCAGACCCTTCTACAGTGCTTTAAAACTATGAGCAGAATAGCACGGAAGCTGGGAGGCAGTGAGTGAGAATGGCTGACAACTTCAAGGTACTTGCTCATTTACAGCTGTGGATTGTGGTTCCACAGCAAGTAAACTAGATCCACAGTTCCCAAATCTGCCATCTCTCCCCTACTTGATCAGTAAGCAAGTGTTTTTAGATAAAGGCTGGTGAGACTGACTAAAAGGGCTGAACAAAACTGATGCTAATGCTGAACTGTACTTTGCATACTGACAACAGAAAGACTGAGGGAGTCTCTGGTACTATGACAGCTGCTTGCTTGGAAGACTGAAAGTGAGCAACAGGGTTAGTAAGCCTTTTAATCACATAGCTATAGTAACCAAACTGATTAATGAAAATTTTCTTCCACTTATATCAGAATTAATTGGGGTGAATATAATGGTTGTATATCACACTGCCATCTGGTGTCAAAAGAGTGAGAAACAGAAGATTAAGGCCCGTTTTCTGAATATGCTTCCTCACGTGAACCAGCATCACATGTAGAGTGAACATTTCTAACTATGTAAGAGCTGATGGGACCCACAAATATTTCCAAATTTGGACATGCTTTTTGTCTGTATCATACTTACATGTGCTGCACTGCTCTTCCAAAATTTTTGGATTTCAGGATGGTATATAACTCAGAAATTAGTAGAGTTCCTACTTTCATATAATGTGCCACAACAGTTCCTGGAACACTAGAGATTAGGAACTATGAATTATTATAAATTATGCAATAAAGAGTGCCTTTGACCTTTCAAAAGCTTTTTTTGAAAGTAAAAATTTTTTTTTTCCTTCTGCAGTGATGCTCAGAAACATAGCAATATAAAGGACAAGGATTTCAAAGTTTTCTTTTTAAGGTGGCTTTTTCTTTCATCATATTGGAGTCCTAATGCCCTATTAATTTACATTAATGAGTCATTCCCATGACTCTATCTGAAAATGCATACCTTGAAGGTAAAATACTTCTGTGTCTGACTCAGTATAATGACTCACCTGTCTCCCTCCCACCTTGACTTCATTATGCGTACAGTACTGGACATACAGCTGTATCATATACAAGGTGTAAGCAGAACCTATCTCAAAGTATGTACTTGTGCATAGGCTACCTAGGAGTATGTGTATGGCTGTTGGTATTGTAGTAGCTGGTGCATACTTGGCTATTTGCATTAAAATAGCATTCTGTGGCCCCAGGGAAGACTGAAGTTCCACTGACTGCAGCTTATAAAGATGCAGATACTGCCCCAAAACACTTTTGTATATCTTTACGCACAGGTGCAGATGGTCGTGCAGCTCTTTGTCCCTGCTCGCAGACAAGCTGGTGCGAGCTGGTTGTGATGTGAAGCGGCGCAGTAAGGGCGATGCGTTGTGCTGAGCCGGAGCCCCAGATCAGCAGCCACAGCAGCGTGGTTGAACAGCTTCCAGCCACCTCTGAGCACCAGCGGAGCAGATGCACGGATGTGTGCGGCTGTCCACCTAGACGTGGCCTCAAGCAGGGGTTCTTCCATGTAATTTTGTAGCTGTAGTATTGTAGGCTAACATCCTCAAATAATAAGTGGTTTTAGCAGCTCAGTTTACTGTTAAAACCTGCTAAGACCAACTCGGATTGCTGTTTTCATATAAACTAGTAATTGAGGCGATTCTGTCTCTTTTGAATGTGTACAATAGTAATAGCTATATATAGCATACAATATTATAGAAGTTTGTAATGGCTGTGTGCTTAGGCTAGAGGAAAGGAGATGAAGGGCTGGACTGTGTAAGAACTTTCAACAACAAAAAGCTACTGAAAAAGGAAGGAAATAAACTGTTCTTCACTTCCTCTGGGGAAAGTCGTGATGAGCTTAAACTGCAGCAAAAGAGATTCAGACCTGACATTAATCACAGCTTTTTAATGGTAAGGATAGACAAGCACTGTAACAGATTGGCTAGGGGACTGGGAATCTCTTTCTTTTAGAGGTTATTATAGAGATGGTAGATAAATATCTCACAGGCACTTTTGAGATACAGTTGATCCTGCATTGGAGCAGAAGAAATGTACTGACTTACTGAGCTAACTTCTTTCATCTCAAATCTTCTAGGCTTTTGTGATTCACAGATCTAAAAGAAAGCAGGTAGAATAGTCACTGATAAAGATTTACAGCTTCTGTCAATCTTACCTTATGAATCATACTCTTCTAGGAGAGATCTAAAGATCCATTTGTGATGGTAGAGTTACTGTCAATGAACTGAGATGCTCAGTCTGTTTTATATAGATTCTCATCACCCCGATCACCATCTGTGCACCTTCTAAAAGCCTGAAACATGTTCTCTAGCATTGCCAGTCTTACTCAGCTTGTTTTTACCTTCCTGCTGCTGCCAAAGGTGAAAAGAAAGAAAAATAAAAGGATCGTGTAAAACTGAGTACTGTGTTTTATCAGAGGGGGAATTTGTTGTATTGTATTTATGTGCTGTATTTGCTATAATTTTGAAATTAATTTAACCACCGATACATAAAAAAGCTGGGGGTTTTAGAAGATAGATCTGGTTGGAAAATTTGTGGTAAAGCAATATTTCAGCAAAAAATGCTTCTTGGACAGGACTGAAATATTTCACAGAACTAGATAGCTTTTAGCCTCCATGAATGTTTTCTGCCTGCTTGCCCACTGCAGAATTAGGTCAGAAACTCTAATTTTCTAATGTTGTATGTTGACTAATCCAGTAGTGAATATTCCCTTGAAATAAGGTTACCAGTGCTTCAGGCATAGCAGCCTTACTGTAAGAACCCTGACATGTGAGTGACCTAGAATTCAGCGCTTTCTGGCCTGTTTTCATGGACTCAGCAGTCAATTTGGAAGTAAAGTACATGTTTGAACAGACTTCAAAGTGGATTACAACTGTGTATTAGAAATGCAAATGCCTAGTGGCTTTCAGAACATGTAGGACCAGTTAGACATCAGATGAGCCAGGGTTTGGGGCTTCTTCACTCTAGCTCATAGGAAAGGAGCCCTACTTCTGTTGCTATGCTTTACATTTAAATTATTGCCAAAGCAGGGAAGAAAAGCTTAAATTTTCGTGCATAGTGGTTGTGTTGACTTTAATATGCACATAACTTTTCACAGATTTTCTTACCTATTGAATATCCCCTTTCCCTGCCATATGCACAGAACTACCTTTCTGCTCTGTAGCTGTGTCATGGTTTTCAAGTTGTGCCAGAAGGCAGAAACACTCTGAATGGCTTGCTCTCATTCTTAGCTTCACTTATATCTCCAAGCACCATATGTAAATAACATCTTCTTAGCTTCTAGAGCAGTATCTTTAATCCTTCTCAGTGTTTTTATGCCACCTACAGGTCTCTTCAAATTGCTGAATTCTGTAAATATTTTTTCATATCAGGTTTGATGGCAGGAAGCTTTATTTTCAAATCAGTTTTCATTATTTTGTAAATTTATACACCACTTAAACTTCTTTTTTGTAAATTGCTCATTATTTGTAAAATCCAGATCAGACAAATTGGTTAACCCCTGACATTTTCAATAACATTTTTGTTTTATTTTTTTAGTGCAGAATAATTTTGTAGTGTTTTGTGATATAAGAAACCATGTCTTAAATCTTTATATCAACAATTCTGTTAAAATAGTGTTTTTTCTAGAAAAAGCTAATTGTAAAACCTAAGGTTTCAGGAAAAAGAACTTCTAAGACGTGTCCCAATAAATATTATAAATGTATCTGTAATATGTACATATTAAATGCTGGTTTTATTTAAAAATTAATAGAAAAAGAAGAATAGGGTACTTTTTCAAACAAAAATTTGATTAATGAGAATAATTTCGTGTTTAAAGGGATACAATAAACAAGTTTCCTTCAATATACTTTGCTTACCGAAATACCCCACAGTCTAATTCTATACATGATCAGACAAGTTGTGGTGACAAGACCTAAGGTGGAAATATGGTATAAGGAAGCACAGACATTTGTGACAACATGATTACATGCATTTCTTAAAAATGATATGGCCTTTCAATCATTTTCGTGCCGTGCACAGTTAAAGAATCCACTGGTGCCTTTAGCTGATGAGAATTCTGCGTGTGCTGTCAAGGACAAAACTTGTCTTAACTCTAAAAACCTCTTCAGCAAGGTTCATTGTGCTCCCTATAGATAAGGCAAACCACTTAACACTGACAAAAATGTCACAGTGTACTTCCAGATATTAGTACAAATAAATGAATGCATGGAAATCAAAATATAGGAGAAATGTAAGAGTATAAGTATGAGTAGCTGACTCGTAGATGGAGATTAATCTATGTCATAAATATTCAAGTAAGCCATATTAGGTTATAAAATATGGTTGAAAAGCATTTTTACTGAGAGATGCTCTTTCCTACAAGCCACACATAATCTGTCATTTTTTTCCTTGTGTTCTTCTGCATGCAGGAAAATTCAGTCAGTGAAATTTGTCTGTGAATACTTCACTCGTGGTTCAGCTAGAGGTACAGTGACAAAAGCCATTTTACATGCACAGATGATTTGCATTAAATGTGCTGCACAAAACACCAACCATGGATGCAAGGTGTATTTCCACTAAAAAAAGAAACTATGATGCACAATAAACCCCTGCTGTAGACAGAACCAATAGTTTTCTCTAAACATTCAAAACACTTACTTTAAGTCTCTTCTACCAATAAAAAAGAAGTAACCTTAATTGTATTGTTGAATCTTGCATTTTTTTACAAAATGTAATGCCATTCCTATCTGATATCTGAGGGAGAAGCGTTGAAGCGGCCTTGTTCCCCAGCAGACTTATGATAAGTTTTCCAGCCAAGAGAATGGGAGTTCAAAACTACAACTGCAGTTATGCAAACTATGACTAATCTGTTGCACAGATTGAATGAAATGATAGGTGAATGACTGACCGGTTCCTTGGGGTATTTTAGCTTTGAAAAGAGGCCAGCATGGTGCATGTTTACAGCATTGCCAAGGGAAAATGCAGAAGCGGGTAGGTTAATTGATTTGCCCAGGCAGCAGTGTGGTCTAATGTATAAACTTTGGGCCTGGGTCTCAGAAGACACCTTCTATCTCACAGAGGGTTTGTGAGACTTAATTAGGGCTTGCAGTTTGCTTTGAAAACAATTTTCAGACATACAGTCCGGCTTCAGCTCTAAATATATATCTATAGCTGAAAGACATGGGTAAGAAACTTAGGCAATGAAGTTTGTTCATTTAACACAATATAATTGTTTTTCCCAATTACTTAATTCTGTATTGACCTATTAGTTATCAGGGTCAATTGGGTATCAGGGTGACCTTCTTACAGTATCCTCATCATTAGTACATACACATTTATCCATCTCAAAAAAAAAAAAAAAAAAAAAAAAAACAATTTCCTGGGTTTCTCGCAGTTTCAGCTACGTAACGACTGTATTTTACCGTTTAAAACATTATATTGCTCACAGAAGTGAGAAGAATTCCCCAAAATAAAGAGAAAGCATAGAAAGAAAATACTATAAACTTAAGAAGAATATCTTTAAAGAAGCTATGTTTCATGTATTGCTGCCAGTCCAAAGCTTTACTAGTTGAATCTTATTCATCAACAGCAATCTTTCACCGATACAAAAAGACCTCAGAAGTAGGAAACTGCTTGACTTGATGATCACTACTCTACTGCATTTTCAGATTTGTAAGCGAGAGGCAGATGAGAAGAAGAGAGCCACGAGCAGAGAGTCTCCGTTCGCCATTCCCCATTACCAGAGCACTTTCTTGGACACACAGGCAGCTTCTACTAGAAGCATGACCTGAAGCACTCTCAGAGCTGCCCTAACTTTAAATTACCCCATCAGTCTAATAGTCACCAGATCACCAAAATAATATGCAACCATATACAAAATAATAGCCTAGGCGATAGAAGCAAGTGTTTATTGTCTCTTTGAATGCTTTTTGAAAGAGTTTTTAAGCTGCTCATGCCCATGCAGTCTACTGTATACAAAGGAATCAAATTTCTGCATTACCTTGACATTGTTTTTTTGTTTTCTGCAAAATTTTATGGACAATTCAGTACCCTATAGGTCCTTTCATCCTGGCTTGCCTTAGGGTCTTCTCTTACGGCAGTCTAGTGTAGCCAAGTTGAAAAACTTCAGTATCCACTGATAGAAATGCTGGATATTGAAGGTAGAGGAAGCAACTGCTGGAATATGAAACAATGTGATGCTACTAATCTTACTGACCTAAGAGTGGACCAGCAGTTGAATATATGCAGAAATGTACGTCAGTTCAATCAAGTATTGCTACCACCTGCAACTTTCCTGGTAATTTCTAGTAGTTTTTTCTATCACCTGTGTGCATGTTGCCTTTATGAAGTATTTTGAAGGTAGGGACTTGTAACACTTGGATTCCCTTTGCCTAAAAGGAAATTTGACTTTTGGAAATCAAGTTGTCGAAACTCTGAAGAGCATATGTAATTTTAGGAATGTAAGCAGCACCATGGACTATCATTGAAGCATCTTATGCTTGTAAGAACATTCTGCTGTGTGATGTGTATCTATGAAGGGGAGACTACTACTAGCATTATCCTGCAAGAAGAAATATTTCTGTGAGTTGCTTCAACACCTGTGTAGCTAACATAGGATAGGAACAAAAAGGTAAGAAAAACATCCTCTGACTTAGGAATCTGAATAAAAAAATGGTAAAAATGAAGGACTGGCATCTGTCTATGTAGAGCAGAATAATCTAACAGTTATTTGCCACTTTTAAGGTTGACTAGTTGTGACCTGTGACCCAATTAGCTGTAATGAAATGGTACATGGGAATCACGCTGAATCATATGCGTAGCCCACTGAATGTAATCTGAAACTCTATATGAAGACAAAGGTCTTCTAGCATGCTCCAGGTAGCTAAAATGAGATACGGAAAAAACACATTTATCACATGCACACATACACGCTTCGTGATTGCAGTCAGAGCCCTCACCAATAGACACACTACCCTGTTTAATTAATGACAGTTACGGTACAACATAATCAATAGAATTTAATAATTCATTTGGGGGCCGCAGCATGGATGAAAATAAGAGAAATCTGTAATCATACTGAAAGAATTTAATGAATAGAAGAGCAAATATAACTTGCATAGAGTCTTTTTTTGTGCGTGTTTGTAAATAGGATTCACTAGCGCAAATGTATTGAAAAGATTGCAGTCTTGCTCAGAGTACTTAATAACAAATTCTTGTTAAAAGCTTGTCAAGTCTATGCACCCAGGTAAGGCTGGATCTAAAACACAATCTTTCCATGAAAGACAGTTTTATATAAGGTTGTTTGCTGTTTTGGTTGGTTTTGTTTGGTTGGTTTTTTTCCCTCACGGTGGTTAAATATCTTCTAAAAATATAGTCATATTTATAAGTTGGTTTACGTTGCTTATGAGTTTTAATTAAGATTTCTGTGAATCAGGTTATGCGTCTTAGTATTACAGAAAGAAAACCATGTATTTTTGGTATGTGGTTAAGAATATTGGGAGCTAACTCTGCAATTATTTTTGTAAATGTAATAAACCACTGAAAGGAAGAAAATGCCTTTGATAATTTTCAGATAATTGCAAATTTAACAGTCTGCAATCTCCAGAGCTACTGCTACTCTCTAGTATCTTTCCTTGCCATTTTTTTTGTTTTACTGAATAGTAATACACATGCCTGACTAATAATGCCATGTGCTATATTGATTCAAGGTACTATAACTGCCAAGATGATTGAAATGCTGTCTCCAATGGTCCTTGACACCTCCTATATCCAGATTATGATTTGCATTTATTCCCATGGGATTTAGTGATTGTCTATATCTGTATGCCCTTTGAGACTGATGTACTTTAGATCTCTAAGTAGAAGAAATCTGTGTGGGTGATGAACCATTTTATTCATAGCCCAGTGGGAATCCATAAACATAATTTGTCCTTCGCTGTCAGTTCATTGGCTCCTAAGTACAACTTTCTATGGCTTCCTTCCAGGCCACAACATATTTTGTGAGAAAATTAAAAAGTAAAAAGCAATGAAGTTTGAAACATCAGTTTTAAAATCACATTCTGAATCAGGGTTGTAAATAATGTTCTGAAGTTCTCTATACCTTGGGTGTGCTGAAAAGAAGAAAGACTTTTGTCTTCTATTCTGCTGCAGCAGTCATCTGGAAATGTTGCAAGTGTTTGATGAGGCAGTAAATTCAGGTTCACATGAAATCAGTATTTTTCTATTCTATATTTTGAATTCATTTCTGACTTGCTGTGTTTCTGTCAATTAATGCACAGTTCTGTTTTCTGTTCCTCATGGTTGATTAAAGTAAGTTGATCAGTCAATGTCCTGTGTTGGTGAAGATCTGTCAATGCCTCCAGAAGAAAGTGTTTGATTTGTACATATATATGTATGTATATGTGTATATGTATATACTTTTTTTTTTTTTGAGACATTACCACCTATTTCCCTATTACATTTAACAGCTCATGAAACAAATGGAACTAAAGTGTGAGTTGAACCATGGTATTTCTCAAGACTAGCAGCATTGTTTCCAGTGGACGCTATTGGAAAGGGTAGGTTATTGCTAAAAGCATTCTCCATAAGATTTCAGATCAAGCTGTGTTACTATTGTTGGTTTGTGATCTATTCTTAGACAAAGACCAAGCTTCAATATTATCAACTCTTGGCTGCTTTTGATAAATTTTATAGCTAGAATTTTGTTACAGAGCTAGTCTCCCTAATAATTTTCACATTACTATGAAGTCAATATGAATTATGTTGCGAAATATGTATTGCCCTTTAGATACAAAGAGGTTTCTGGGTTTTTTTTCAGTATGAGGCTATTAGGAAAATGAGATGACTAAGCACAGTCTGCCCAGAAATACTGGTGTCTTTCGTCTTGAAAAGATGCCCTGGTATCTTTTCATTGATAAAATCCCTCACGATAAAATCTTAATGCCCTGGGTTAAGAAACCCAGGTTTCTTAAATATGTTGTCTGATTTTTTAAAAACTGGCTGTAGTCTATCTTATTCTCACAAGACCTATATCTCACAAAAATTGTTCTAAATTGGGATAGAAATGATTGCATAAAACAAAACTGTCTAACAAAATCAGATTTTGTGAATTATTCCTACAAGATGCTTCCATTTATGTAAAAATGCAGATGTCTGTTAGAAAGTTGGAAGCCATATGGATCCCAATCATGCATAACACTTGCTGAAAAATGCGTTTATACACAGGAACTTTGCTTAGAGGGCAGATGTTGTTCTTATTGTCTAGCACAGCAAAATTTAACTGACTTTCGTACTTTGCTTTACCTGCATAGATTTGTACTGACTTCAGCATGCATAAGCTGTGTCCTCCAGATCTGTACATTCAATATCAAGATCTGACTTGTGAATTTAGGAGAAAAATGCATTCTTTTTCTGGAGAAAACATACTTCAGTTTTAGCTAGTATAAGAAGGGGCAGATCATTGTATCTATTTAGATGATGTTTGTACTCCTGGTCTTGCACCAGTTCCTTTCAAACCCTGGAAAATTTTCCACAGTATCAGCCAAAAGTGTTCTACAGAGGATATTCTTCCCTCTATTGCACCACATGAATTACATCCTTATTACATCATTGAGCATGTTGTTCTTGGGAAACAATGCAATAGTAACACTTTGTGGCATGATTACTCTTATATTTATAAAGGTTTAATAATTGTGTTTTCTAGACATGAAAATTATTTGATTGCAACATCCGTTCCTACATAAGAAGATATTGCAGGTTGTTAATAATCTATTAACCCCATAAAAGCTGTAAAAATGGAACTGGATTTCATAGACCGTGAGCAGACATCACTGTAGGACTCCTTTACATTTATGCAGACATTGACAAATGATTGCAGATGTTTGTCATAGAATATTGTTGTCCAAAGAAGATGTGATTGGTGAATCTCTTAAATCTTTGGCCAAATTTGCCAATGATATCAGTGGATGCAAAATCCTTCATCCAGAGGAGTCATGTGGAAGCTTGTTGTTTCAGGTTTTCTTTTTCTGCAAAAGTAAGGCCCTTGGTCTTCAGAAAAAGTCTTTCAAGGTTTTCACTTCCACAGGAAAATATTTATTCCTTTTGAATAACAAGAAGACCAAACTGAACAATTCAGGGCATAATCAAGTATGTTATTTTCTTTTTGTAAGGGGGAAACAAGCCTTGTTACAATGTAATTCATCTTTATTATTCTACAATTTTTAATCTGGACTGATTGAGTCAAACATGGTCCTAAAACTGGTATAGATGTTTTTTATGAGTTTTCGCTTTTATTTCCCAACTCCTGTCTATATTAGGGCATGTATGATTGTGGCATTAAACTGCCTGCCACACAAGACTGCCAGAACTAAGAAAGCTTGAGGCTATACAAAATATTTCCTTTTTTTTTTTTAATTCATCCTTCAAAATTCATGACAGAGAATCACTGGTGCTAACAGTGCCTTTTAGGGTCAATTGCTTTAGTCTTTTCTTTGGTGCAGACTGTTTATTAATACAGTAAATTTGGGAAGCAGGGTATTCCCATAAGAAGAATGTGGAGAAATGCATAAGAATTCCAGCGTGACTTATGCTTTATATCAAGGATGTTGGTCATTCCATGAGTTGGCTCGCTGTTAATCAGAAATATCTGTCTATGAAAACTTAATATTGAAATGGATTTTGCAACCTTTACTCTTTGCTGCTCTGGGATAAAGCTATCTTTAATCTTGTTAGAAAGACAAATACTACCGAAAATTACAGATGATACTGACTTTCTAGGCAAAGCTTTGAGAACAAATGATATTAATAATAGCCTTGGATCAATCTGGATTAAGTTGATTTCAGTTTAAATTAAATTAAATAGATGCACTAATAAAAGTAAGTCTAACTGTTGCACTGAATTTCAAAAGACGAAGAATTATGAACTAGGGGATGTAGATAGGGAAATGCATTAAGCTGCTCAAAAATATGAATGAGGCAGAGGTCTTTATGTCTATAGAACCAGACCTATCAAAATGGATACCCTAAAAAAGAGATTTTGTGCAGAAATCTGTAGAAACAGCTTGAAGATCAGGGGATTCCTGTGCATCAGGTAGAAATTCTATTTAACATACTGTGGTCCCAGTCCAGCAAATGGATTTAGATAGGCAGATATGGTCATACTGAACTATCTATCTTCACTGGCTGGGTAAATGTAGTATTACGTGGGGCTAAAGAGATTTGCCATCCTGATTTGTTGCAGGTTTGAGTTCAAAAAGGAGAATGCAGCTGTCTTCTGAGCACTTCATTCACATTGCATACAGCTTGTTGCTTACCTAAGATGTGGGCGTTTGGGGATGGGGGAAGCATGCTTTTCTAGACAGGGAAAAGTAGAAGGAACAGGCAACTTTGTAAAATATTCTCTAACCCAACATATCAAGTGTTTTTTGTAATTATGTGTATTGTCTCATCTATAAAACAAGTTCTGTAGGCATTATTTTGTGCAGCTTCTAAACTCATCGATATATTGTGGATTTTCATTGTCAAGTGATTCTGCGGCTAAGACTACAAAGAGGGTCAGGGGAGGAATCAGTTTCTATCTATCTGTAGCAATGGGTTGACTCTAAAATATACCCAAGAGAATAACTTGAGGAACCCTATAGTCAAATCATATTTTCAAAATATTTTGTCCTCTGACTCAATTTCACAATATTTTACAAGTAGCTATCTATCTAATAGGTTTTTGTTCTTAGCTTTCAAACTTACCCGTTACCTTTTTTTTTTTTTTTTTTTAATAAAGGCAAAGTACCAAGAACTAATACTTTCCTTCACATTTTGTATGCATAGCTGTATTTTCTATGTAGTGATACTTGGAATTTTAATTCAAAGCAAGAGTACCCCTCAGTCTCTTTTGTCTGTCACGATGTTTAGCTAAAGCTAGTGTTGATCCTTTCCTTGAAGCCTTCTGCTGGAGTCCTCTGCGCTTGTGAGTACAGGCATGATTGCTCCCGAGGGTTCCTTCATACACTGGATGGTAGTGTGCTTTGAGAGGGGTGCCTCTTTTATGTATTCTGTTCTCTTTCTGTTTAAATTAACTCCCTCTTTAAGTAAATACTTCAAACAGTGTGACACCTTCTCTTCTGTTGTTTCTGATGCTGTATTTAAAGCTCCTTTTACTTCCTGACTCTTAAACAGTGACTGTGGGTTTATGTGTAATTTTCCCTCAGGCCAGGTTCTAGTATGAGACCATAAGCTTCTTGCATCCCCTGTATCTGTTCCTCTGTAGCATTAAGTGGTACAAAGATTTTGTATAGGAATTAATTTTACAGATAGACAGTTTGGAAGCCTAAGTTTTTCATCAAAATACATTTTTCTCCTCCTGTGGTGGGTTGATCACAGCCACCACCTACCTACTCACCTAGTTGCCCACTCACTCCCCCCCCAGCAGAACAGGGGAGAGAATCAGAAGAGGGTCAAGATAAAGAGAGTTTAATAGGTGAAGGAAAGCTGCGTACACAAGCAAAGCAAAATAAGGAATTCATTCACGGCTTCTCATCAGCAGGCAGATGTCCAGCCACTCTCTGGAAAGCAGGGCCCCAGCATGTGTAGTGGTTGCTTGGGAAGACAAACACCATAACCATGCACAGCCTCTCTCCCTCCTCGTTTCCCTGAAACTTTATTGCCGATCATGACGTCATATGGCATGGAATATCCTTTTGGTACGTTGGAGTCAGCTGTCCTGACGCTGTCCTCTCCCGAACTCTTGCCTACCCCCCCAGCCTACTCACTGGGGGACAGAGTGGGAAAAATAAAATCTTGACTCTCTGCACGCATTGTTCAGCAGCAGCCAAAGTGCTGGTGTGTTATTACCACTGTTTTAGTCACAGATCCAAAGCACACCACCATACAGGCTGTTATGAAGAATGTTAAACCAGACAGACCCAATACAGTCTCCTTCAGTTCTTAAAGTTTTGGGGGAATCATAGGAAACTAAGTCAGGGACTTTGGGAAATCACATGCCTCTGACAGTGGGATGAATGATACTGATGTTATTCCCAAGAAATGCTTACCTAAATGTTTCTCAGAGGTGACCCATGATGGAGATTCCATTATTTCTCAGAAAACAAACTATTTTAGCCCGTTTTGGGGTAAAAAAAATTAAAAGGAAAGTTTAAAACTTTTGATTCTCATAATCTAACATTTTACAAATGTTTTGTGGGGATATATTTATTTTTAGTCGAAGTTCCCAAAAACTAATTTTTTTTTTTTAACAGACAAGTTTTATCTTAAAACCACTTTGTCCTTTCTAAGTAATTTCAGCCATGATAAAACATGTCGCAATATCAGAACATATCTGGATGAACCAATTGCATTAAAAGAGACAGTGCAAAATTAAATCCACCCTAAGAATATGATGCATTGCATGGTAGATGATGCACTGGGTAAACCTTTTCTTGACATTGGGCAGTTGTATTGGGTTTGTGTGGCAAGGTTCTGTTGGCGGGGGTGTTACAGGGGTGGCTTCTGTGAGAAGCTGCTAGAAGCTTCCCCCACATCCGACGGAACCAATGCCAGCCGGCTCCAAGATGGACCTGCTGCCAGCCAAGGCCGAGCCCATCAGTGACAGTGGTAGCTCCTCTGGGATAATATATTTTAAAAGGGAAAAAAAAGTTGCTGTGGTACAGCAACTGCATCCAGAGAGAGGATTGAGAACATGTGAGAGAACCAGCCCTGCAGCCCCCCAGGTCAGTGCAGAAGGAGGAGGAGATGCTCCAGGCGCCAGAGCAGAGATT
>JAVJGG010000030.1:7007186-7041487 GCA_035590195.1 Aviceda cuculoides
CCCCGGGGGGGGGGGGGACGGGGTTTTGAGATTTGGTTTTATTTCTCATTACCCTACTCTGGTTTGATTGGTGATAAATTAAGTTAATTTTCCCCAAATCGAGTCTGTTTTGCCCATGATGGTAATTGGTGAGTGATCTCTTCCTGTCCTTATCTTGACCCACGAGCGTTTGTTATATTTTCTCTCCCCTGCCCAGTTGAGGAGTGGGGTGATAGAGTGGCTTTGGTGGGCACCTGGCGTCCAGCCAGGGTCAACCCACCACAGCAGTAAAGGCGACAGTAAGAATGTAGAGGAAGATGAAAATAGCATGGATGCAAGGGCTTTTTCAATAGAATTGTGGAAAAAAAGACAAGTGGAAAATTGAGATCAGTAAGAGATTTTGTTCTTTGTTATGATTTTGCGGGTCTCATTCACTTCATTGTATATGGTAGGAAGTCCTCTAATAGACTCGGTCAGCCTTGTTTTACTGGTTTTCAAAATGAACTCAAGGTCGGGGTATTACAGTGATGTTACAGAAATGATTGTAACATCTCTTACCACAGAAACATAATTGCTGTATTAATGAACCGGTATTTATTAACAGAACTGATTGTTACCACGGTTTTTTGGTGTTAAAATTCAGAGCTGTAAAAAGATTTAGGTTTTTTACATGATTTAAAAGGTGTCCTTTTTTTCAGACAAGGTCAGACAAGCTTTCTCAACAACATAAACTAGCTTATTTTATTTTCCAAACAGGTAGTATTGCTCATGGTACTAGAAAGCTATCTGCAAACACAAGCCTAACTCGGGAGAGTAACCCAGCAGTGCTCTAATATGTAATGATGCACCGATGTTAGCATTTTAAGTCTTACCATAAGTGTGAATTGGAAGCAAATCTCTTGATTGTCCCTACTAACTGTGCTTTGGCTCACGTCATGGAGAAGCACTGGAGCAGCTGAACTGAGCTGCTTTCAAAGGAAGCTGAAGCAGACGTACTCAAGAAGCACAGATCGTGCACCCAGCTGATAATGAACACTGGGACCACAGACCTAACTGGGTCTGCAGAGCGAAACTGCCTGCAATGTAGATGGTGCAAACATTGTGGTCTCAGCACCAGCTGTCTGGCTTTAGAGCTCTGCTCTTCCTGTTCTGCGCTACTTGCTAATGTCATCATAAGATGCGATTACTTATATGCAAGAAAACAGCACAATGTAGTGTTAAAATTACCAAAGCTAGCATAGAAAACCAGGTGCACTTTCCCAGAATAGCGCAAGCAGGCATATCAAATTGTATCTGGGAAAATGAATAGTTGCTTCAATGGGATGCTGCATCCTGGCTAATTGGTACCACTTCTCAATGCCACACAAATGCAGCTTCAATCTGCCACAGACTTGAGACCTAGATTGGTCTCAGCTGAGGTATCTCAGGATGGTGCTGCACTGCACAATAAAAAAGAACTCCTGGGTTTGCAAATGCTGCTGTTAAAAGGACAAAAGAGACCTTCTGATCTGTTCTCTGACAATACAGATCTTCACCAGGAACACTGGCTTTTTAAAGAAATTACAATAGCCATAGCTTTGGGGGGGGGGTTGTGGGGGGTGTTGTGTTGGGTTTTTTTTAACGTGGCTACTTGTACTCCTTATTAGCTATTAGCAGAACTCTGCCATCTAAACCTTCCACAAAGTCTAGATGGGCAGCAACAAGAGCTGAATTTTAAAGTCAAGCATGTTGCTATTAAGGCATCAGCTCAGAATGTCTGATAAGCTAGGAAAATTAAGCCAAGCTTTCTGGGGCTTAATAAACTAGTTTTTCTGCATTCATAAATGTGGATTTTATGACTTAAACTATTTTTATTTAAAGAGCAAAAATGTAAGAAGACAGAGTAACAATAACTTATTGTGGAAGTGTAACACTAAATTTTTTATGGGCTTTTTCTTTGGTGAGGCAACATCTAGGCCAGATAGGTTTATTTTTCCTGCAGTCCCACAGTAAATTTAATTAACACTTTAATATTGTAAATAGCGAAGTCCTTACCGTATCAGCAGGTCTGGTTTAAGCTGCACTCAGGTTGTTGTGACCTGCTTCTGTCAGTTGCTTCTCACTCACACTTCTCCATCATCCATTGGCAAACTTAAAGCATCCTTTCCCTCTCATCAGCAGTCCTGCAAAGTACCTTTTACAGCCTTTTCCCATACTAGCTGCTTCCTCTAGCCTTGTATTGCATCCACTCTCTGCACTTTGCCACTCCTTGCTGCCATCTCCAGCAGCTTTGCTAGCATTTTCTAATTTACAGCAGTTGGAAAACTGCATGTTGGCACTGAAAACAAAACATTACCTTTTAAAGCACAGGAGGTCCTTCAGCAGCTCCCCTTGTTCTCCCTTTATGTGATGAGACATCTTTTGTTGGTGGTGGTCTTTTTTACTCCAGTCTAAATCAAACTTCATCACTGCAGAGCTGGAAAACATTGCTTTAACTCAGCATGACATCTCTCTCCAGGCATATTTAGATGTCATTGGCCTACACTTCTGTACACTATTACAAAGGTAGAGTTTTCTCCATTTGTAAGTGAAATCTCACTCAAACATAATAAAACAGCATGTGCAAAACAAAAACAGTTTCAGTCTAGCAATTAGTCTTTTTAATTTATCTCCTATTTTCATCCTCAGATACCATCCAAGCGCACCTGGTTTTAGGCTCCTAGCACCTCTGGAGTTTCTGGAGGAAAGGCTGCTTTCGTACTGGAACTTAGACACCTGTTTTGCATATGTTTACAGCATAAACCCAAATTATCTACTTTTACATTAGCCAAATTCAGATGCTCAAATTTAAAATGTAAACTTTTGGGATTTTTTCCCCCTCAACTAAGTCCCCCAAATCCTATCAGTATTATTAAGTATGCATTTAATTTTCTGAGGGAAATATGATGAGAAGGGTGTAGTGGTATAAAGACGAGGACCTTCTTGACCTCCTCCATATCACAGAGACAATCTCCTTGAAAATAATGAAAACATGATGAAGCTCTAAGGTCAACAGAATGAAACATTTAATGCTGGATAATGAGATAAAGGGTCCAGCAAATACAACACCTATGATTCTTCTTTTGTCTCCACAGTAAAACTTTATGAAGACAGGAACTTACCAACATAAAATTCAGCACTTGAAGTACTACTGTTGGAAAAAAAGCAATCAAGCCCACAGGAAAAAAAAGGATGCCTGAGCTGAAGCTGAGGAGCCAGTGTGTCAGTGTCAGCTGCACTTCATAGGAGTTAACTAAGAAACAGAAACTAAGTGGGAAAGAAAAAAGCTGCAAGAATTTCAGCAGTTAAGTACTACTTCCACTGTTAATCACAAATTTAGTTAAATTATGACCACAGCCTTACCAATGCCCTGATGAAGTACCTATTTAAAAAGTGTATTTTTAAAGTTATTTATAAAGTATTGCATGACTTTGAGACTTGTTGCGGTCTCAGTACAGCTGAAAGTAAGGAAGTCTGAATGCTCTGTTGGATTCCCTTATGGAAATGAACATAATTGAGAGAATAAAAACAACATTCTTAGTTTGGATAAAATGTGCAAGCCTTTTTATCTTAACATCTTCCATAGGTGGTGTATTTTTTAGGATTTTTTTAAAACTATAATATGTCTGTACTAATATCCTACAAGCAGTAATTTTAAAAATGTGATAAGTGATAGAATGACACCGCCATCAACTTTCATCTCATACACTTAAATAAAACCTGTTGTTCAAAAAAACTTAGGCAAACATATGTAGGTTGATTTGAATGTGCCAAAGTTACTTGGGTTTGTAGTCATCATTACATACCCTAATACTTTTTTTTCAGTAGTCTTAATAAGAATCCCTGTTGTGCCCTGATTGTTCTTCCAAAGCTCATGTTTCAGTGTTAACGGACCTCTCTAGAAGAGCAGAAATATGCTTCTGATCTTCAGCAGAACTATTTGTTGTACCCCATCACAACCATTTCCATGCTGTTCCCAGCCCAGCCATCCTGCTGTAGAAACATAGCTCCTGTGGTTTCCGCAGGCCACGACAAGTATTGTGGGACCTCTGGAAGAAGGGGGTATTGGGGCAAGAAATGATGAAGATCGTGGTGGACTTGGGTGGGCAGCAGGACAGGAGTTTTCCCTGTAAGAAATTACTCAGAAAATGTGGATTTTGAAATGTTCCTACCTTTACTCTTGAGCTGACATTTTCCAAAATTGCATTAGAAGGATTTTCTTACTGTATGCAATTTGTATATAATGTGCCTCAATTTTCAAACATTGCAGCTAGTTTACATCCATTTTGATTAAACGTTTGTGCTCATGGCAGCAAAGGACAGTTGGAATTGCCATCACAGGTCAAACCAATGATCTGCTAATCCAATGTGCTATTTCTGTCAGCAGTCAATACCAGCTGCTTCAGGGAAAGAAAACACATAATAAACAATTATGGAGTAACCTGCCCAGAGGCAAATCATCTTCCTAATCTTATCTACCTGTGTGTGTATCATTAATTGTAAAACTTAAAATGTAGAGAAAATTGGAGAGATAGCTGGAGGAGCAGAGGATTGCTAGGGAGGACTGATTTTATGGCAATAAGGGATCAGTAAAATTGGAGTCTTTAGCATACATTGTAGTATCATTTTATAACAGTTTTCATATTAATAATTGTCAACAAAATATATACCTGGTCTTAGCTTCCAAATATCCGCCTGCATCTAAAGAATGGTCCCTAAAATCACAAGATGGTTATATATCCTGCTTTTACTATCTTTGTTTGGTTTTAGGATGCTCTGGGTCTCAAGATCAGAATTTTGCTGGCGGGCGGGGGAAGGCTCTTCCCTGGGCACATGAGGAGAGTGGGATCACATAACAGATCCTAATGTTTCAATTCCTTTCATGTACACTTTGCTTGAATGAGAATGAGCACTCCAGACTAAATTTCGGGATTGGGTTTTGGAATAAATAATTTGGCAAAAAGAATTTGGAATAAATAATTTGGAAAAAATAATATACTTAACAAAATATACATGGACATATGTTTTGTTCTGCACTACCATTCTGCAAAGATGTGTTTAAATCCATTATCTTTTAGTATTCTGTACTTGATGGGTTAAAGGGAGCTCTGGAGCAAAAGAAGCTACTATATAGAAGCGAATTCAGCTTGAATAACCGCAATAATTGTAATGGTCTCTGAATAGAGATCATCTGAATTCAATGAAGCCTCATTTTTAAGAAACCAACACAAAGTCTAAATTTTTGTTTCCGTAATATAATACAATAGAAACCAAGATGCCTGATGAATTTTAGGGTGTCCTACAGAGACAACATATGGCTTATACTTGCAAGTGCCTTTGTGCATCGACAGCTCTTTGTTTTTGTTGCTAAGATGTGACTTTCAAAGCTGCCTAGTAGATTTTATTTTAATAAGAACTAGGCATCCAAATCTCTCAAGTGGCTTTGGAAAAAAATTCAGCCAAAAAAATTTTCTTCCTGATGGCTGAATGTGCATCACAAATAGATGCCAAAGCCTTTTCACTTTGCCCAGGTGAGGAAAGTCCTTCAAAGCTAAATAGACCTTGGCAACAAGTAAACAGATCTTTTCCCAGTAGAGTAACTGATGCAGCACAGCTATATGTCACCACAGGACTCACTTTGTTACAGACCTGGTTGGCAAAGCAAAATTTATTACTAACAGACAAAACATTTAATGGGTGATTATCACTCCTAATTTTCTTTCTGTTCTTGTTTTATTTGCTTTGTGTCACATGGGAAAAAGAATATAATTTGATTAATGACAGAAAATAGATAAAAAGTAGGGAAAAAGATTTTATCAGCACTTCATGGTTTTTGATTATATGTTGAACCTTCTCTGAAACTATAGAGCAAAAAATGATTGTTTGAGATCGATGTTGTGCATTGCAACAAGCAAATTCCACTCAGGGCCAACTTCTGTTTTAATGGTTTTTCAACCGTTTTTAAGTTTGTAGAATCTTAAAGGTTTGTAACAGAGTGATTTTCTGTTGCCATATTTATAATACGTATGAATTTCTTTTCAGAGTAACATGCTGGAGACACTTTTCTGCAAAACTCACCTTGTGTTACACGCAATTGCTTTATATCAACTTCTACTTGCAGTCTTTTAAGCAGTTTTCAGTATCCTTGCCTCAGGTGCTTTGAATTCGTTTTCAAGTATGTCAGACAGTGGGGTATATAGACCAAAGACCAAAAAAAGATTTCCAGGTTTCCTGATGCATGGAAGCTTAATAAATCAAACCTTAGTAAATGTGTTGGAACTTCAGCATGAAGGAGACCATCATTCTCTCTCTCTCATTCAGCCTTCTACCTTCATGGTGTTTAAGCTAGTTGGTCACTGAGCACTAGGCTATAGCATTAGTTGTCTTCCAATCTTGCAGGTTGTAAATAGTCATTACAACAGGGAATGGTATGTTATGGACTTCTCTAATTTGGGGAAGTCTCAAAGAGCACATATTTTAAATGGAACAGCTGGGCACAGCACAACAAAATGAGTTTGCTCTGAGCGCCTCTATAAGCAGCTTATCACCTTTAGGGGAATCAGAGGAAAGTTATTGAGGTACAGCCAAAGGAGTAGTTGAGAGGAGAAGGAATGCTTTGATTTGTTTGGGATGTGAAGAAGCTGTGAAAAGGCTGTAAGCAGATAAAAGGGATAGGGGTAAAAAGTAAGAGCAGGGTTTGCTTGGGTTTGTATGCTTTCCAATTCTGTCTCTGGCAATTCAGAGACTTAACTGAAAAGACTGACCTATTGAAATTCCATTCTCAGCCAATTTTAATTTACTTTCCATGTCTTTGAAAAAAATATTTTAATGATTGTGGTTACCTTCCTGCCTGGATAGTATGAGAAATCTTCCTTTTTTATTAGTGGGATGTAATTAGTGTACTGATGGATCTTGTACCTAAAATTTAGAAGAGACCTGTTGGTCATTCAGGCCATCCTCAGCACAAGCCTGGTTTCCCTTGTGTGTTCAGTGAATTGCTGCAATTAAGCACTTAGTCCACAACAAAGTTTTATCCACGACTATCATTCTCATTAGCAACAATCCATTTCTCATATTCTGTCTATATTTTGCCATCTTAATTTAGTCCACTTTTCCTGCTTGTCCTAATTGTTAAACTATAAATACTTCCTTTGTCACTAAGAATTAATTTCATAGCAGTAATGCTGTGAATGAAGTACTATAGATATAAAAACATAGTAAGGGATATTTTCAGTTACAAAGAATTCACAGTGTAAAGAAAGCACCATTATAAGCACAGTACAGGATCACAGAAGGATTATGTACTTTGCCTAAATAAGACAGGAAATTGGTAAGAACACTTGGAATTAAAATGAGGTCTTCTGAATGCCACCCCATTGTTTGTAACTGTTTTTGTCTGCTCCCATATCCTTCTGTTAGCTAAGAAACATGTAGTTGGCAGAGCAACAACAGGTGTAGTGGGGCTTCACAGAAATTGCTGGCACTATAGTGGTGTTGCATGCATTTCAGATTAGGCTCATTAGGCTTGCTCAAGCTTTCATTCTTTCTGTATAATTTAGTAATTTGTGCTCTCTGAAATGTGGTGTTTTCTTTTGAACTTGCAGAATGTCTATATCTTTATGATAATCTGATGCTCAGAATACAACAAAATAATTTCCAGTGCAGTAAGAAGAGCCATATAGGAACAATATCTCTGAGCTTAATAGTACATTGTCTTTGTGTTCAGTATTCACACTTGTATTGGACTATTCTTACTGCCGTATTGTATTCAAACAAATGTATAATTTAACATTCATTACCAACTCTTCATCCATCTGGCTTTTATTTTCTATAAATTTAGAAAGTGGATTAACGTGAATGGTGTTTTAGGCAGGGATAAGTAGACATAGTCTATACTGTCCAAATTAGAACTAGGTAAATTGCTTACCTCAATTTATCCTTTACTAAATCCCATTCTCAAAAAAAGTACTAGTATCTATTTCTATAGGTGTATTTGATTACATTATATTTCCCAAAGAGTATTTGGTTCCTTTACTCCAAGCTGAATATCATTTTGGCTTCACTTGCTACTCTGTTTGAATTCCGTAGTATTACAGCTGTGTTCCAAGTGTTTTCTGCAGTTCCTCTGTCTAGTGAGTTTTATTTTGAAATATTTCATGAAATGTTTTATTGAAGTCTAAATCACTGCAATTTCCACTTTTCTTCCAGGGGGACGATTCCCCATTTTTAGAATTTAATCTTATCCAAACCTCTTCATTGTCCCATCTACCTTTCTCATTTTAACAATGGCAGTTATTTCCATATAGATGGAGGCCAGTATCATGGCTTAGCAGTATACAGAGAATACGTGTTCCAAAACAAGCAACTGGCACTAGCAGGGTTCAGCTTTGAGGATATACTTCTCACATGTGTAAGCACTCAGGATATCTCTTTGTGGGCTGAAGTGTGGTGGGTGTGTACTGGATCTGACAGAAACGGTCTTGATAAAGAATGGCAGTGTCTCATCTGGACATTTAATACATGAGATTTCAGAAAACCTTAATGAATATATGAATGAGAGGTCAGATCAGTGCAAAAATGGTGAACATTGTCACCTGTCGCACTAGCGCTTGCTACATTTTTTCCTAGGTGAAAAAGTGGTGGATAACCCTCTATGAATCAATGTTTGGATATTTCTGATAAAGAAGACAGCTTTTTCACTGTCATAAAGTATAGCTGGGTTAAAAAACAAACAAACAAACAAACAAAACACCAAAAAAAGCCTGAAGGAAAGATACTTTAAAATTAGAAATATGTTGAAAAAATGTGATATGCAAGTAATTCAACATCAGAAAACTCAGGGAAATGAAAGCATCTCAACTTACGTGCAGGTTTTAAACATAAAAGATCTGCTAACAACAGAAATAATTAATGAGAGAAGTACCATGTCTTGGGCTATGTGTTGAATCTGCAATTGGAATACTTTTTTATTTGTGTGTCTGAGTGCAGTCTACTGCCATGAACACACAAAAAAATAAAATATTAAAACTCAGTAATTTCCTGGATAAAAATTCCTTTTTTTTTTTTTCTTTTCTGGAGGAGAAGGGCTATAATGTCAGACTTCTAATAATTTACTTTACCTTTCCAATAACTACATTTTGTTTGGATATTTCAATTCGGAATTGTGTCACTTCTTTGATTTTTCTCATTTAAAGAAAACAGGAACAGATACAGTTATTAGTGTTTGAAAGGCCTTAATACTTGAAGTTGAACAGCAGCAGAACCAAAGCCAATATTAAGCATTTTATTAGAGAAAGCATCTCTATCTGGAGCACCTTTTTAGTATATCCTTAAATTGGAATTTTCTAAAAACCTACAAAGGTATTTTAAAACATACAAACAAGAATTATGGATTACTAGAGAAAAATCAGGTAAACTTAGATCAAGTTAAATGAATTGTTTCTTCAGAGAGTGTGTACTCAGTCTTTGGAATGTCCTATCAGAGAAGACTGAAAATTTGAATGCAGAAGAGTGGATGGATTTATAAAAGCAATGAATAAATTTAGTATCTCTAGTAACATTGAATTTTGTGCATGTAAGCAAGTGGTAGTGAAATTTCATAGTTGAAAATGTAAGCTGGTCACCCCATCTGTCAGGTTGGACTCTTTCCTACTATGGAAAATTTCCTAGGTCCTCCTCCTCTTCCTCCCCGCTCCATGTTTTGAAGCATCAGGTTATTAAGTAAGTACTTTCAAATGCCTACTAAACTTGGTGGATCGGCAGTGTTTTCAAGGATGACAAAATCTTTGTTTTCCTGTAAGCAACATATATCAAGGTTCTCAGAATTGGTCCCAGTAGCATGACTGAAATGGGGAAATTTGTGGTAAGAGGCATAATGCAGTAGAAATGACAATGAAAACCTGAAAATCATGATAAGTTTCTGAGCTTTTAACTGGATAGACTGCATAGGAGGTTTGTTTACTGACCAGACTAGGAAATTATGAAAGAATAGTAAAGGTGTTCCTCAGCTGCACAGTGATCTTTTTGTACAGAATTGCAGATATCTGGAGATAGGAAGACTAGGTAAGTCTCATTTTAGTTTGTTGCTTTGCCAGTTCATGATTGTTTGCTTTATGCTAATGTATTTTCTAGCTGTTTGTCCAGTATTAATTTTAATTGGATTTCTGTCACTTTCAAGCATAGAAAGGTGTCTGGTGTTTTTGCTATGAAAGATTTCCTGACATTTAGCTTATATTTTTCTTTACATCATGCCGTTACATTTTGCCTTAATATAATAATGTAAAAAAAAATATATCTCAAGAAATCATACAGAAAGAGCACTTCTAAACTGAAATAATCAAATGGAATTTGGACATAGTGCAACACTTCAGGATAATGCTACCATTCTTTTTCTCATTTATCAGTAGTATGAAAAAAACAGTTCTGACATATCCAAATTAATTTTATGCTATGGAACACCCCTATTTATAATTATTACAATTTATGGATGAGGAAGGCTGCATATTTTTTAGTAAGAAATTCAGATGTAGAGAAACTTATTTTAAATGTTTTATGAATTTAAGCTTGGAAAGTTGTTATAGGCTGCACCAGTTTGAAACCTATTATATAGGCTAGTTCTTGGATGGATTTCTATGTAATCCATAAGGAAATTCAATTCTTAAGCTACTAGCACGCCTAGCTTATTTTGAACGTATTACAAATGCGTGTTGAAAACAGTAGGTCTCAAGGAATGCTTTCACCCATACTTACCAGTTTGGGGTTGTGCTTTAAGTATATTAGTAATTCTTGTAGCAATGAAAACAGTTTTACACTTAGTTCAACCCAGTAAAATCTGGTAGTGTCTGTTAACTTGCATGGGTCATAAATCAGCACAAAGTGTAGCCATGTATGATCTAATAGTTCGGTTTAAATTAAAGCATCCAAAACCTTGTGTTTTCTTTCTGACAAAAAGAAAAGTTTTTAATACAGTATTTTGATATTTAATGCTAGTCATGAGAAGATAGTATATAAATTAAATATTTACTATCACAGTACTGTATTAAATGTAGTTTAGTGAAATTCTGAATTTAGGGCTCATTGGGATAACCATATTGTATTTATATCCATGTGAGTGAAAAATCTAATAAAGTAGCAAAACAAATTGTTTCCAAATCAGATATGAACAAAAAAGCAAAAGGCTGCAGCTACTAGGCATTTGAAATTTGAGGCTGGGCAGTGAAGTTTAATTGGCCATGAAGGGAACCCCATGATCTCTAGCACACATTCCCTGAAGTGGGCATTACTCCTTGCAGCACAAAGCTCCTTACTACCTTTGAATAATTAAAGTAGTAATTTCTAATATGGTCCTTAGAACTAAAAGCTCCCTTGTCAGCATAATCATAGGTAAGTGCCTCAGTACTAATGACACCTGGTTTTGGGGAAAGTAGTTTTCATCCATAGAATTGAACAGAAGTAGCTATCACTCATCAATAAAACTCGATTTCACCAGACACTACAATGAAAACACCCTGTTTACTTAAAACTTAGAGATTAGACTTCTTATTAAGTGAGTTACCTCCCTCCCTCCCTCTCTCTAACAGATTCTTGTTACGGATTAGCAACTGGTACTAAACTGGCTACCTATTTTAGCTAACACAGGAAAACATACCTCTAAAGTGTTGAAAAGAATCCCGAGCAACAGAACAAAGGATTGTGCTGTATCCTACACTTTGAGTGTATTGTAACCCTTGCCAGGAGCTCAGTTCAGAACATTCCTGATCACAACACTGTCAACAGAAGCAGTGCCACACAGACGTGAGTCAACTGGTTCAGTCCTAAGTCAGTCAAACACAGGCAGGTGATTTTATTCCTGTTGCATGTAGTCTTTCACTGTAATGCCTTTGTGTCCCTTTGTGCTTCAAGGTGGTACCTCGAAAGACAGCAAAATTAATGTTTTTACAATGGATTTCTACCTTCCTAGCAAAATATGTATAATCAAACCGTGTGTTTCACCGGTATTGGGATTTAATTTTGCCTTTTGGTTTGCTCAATACCACTTGCCTTGGGAGAATTTCAGAATATTTTTATTATGGATATGATATATATGGTTAAGATCTATATCTGAGATGCAGATTCTATTTCAAAAGCCAGTTCACCTTTGGGATAGGTTCGTTTCTTTGGTATCAGTTCAATGCGCCTTTCAGGCAGACACTGAAGTCCTTGTAAACTCAAGTGAAACTCGTGGTTAAAGGCATTGTCCTGAACAGAGTCTGAAAAACTTTTGTTCTTCAGCACTGCAGAGCTGTTAATCGGATAGATACACCACAGACTCCACACACATTCTCACACATCCCAATTAAGCTCACAACAATGGTGTAAAGACCTGGTTTTACCCCAATTCATATTTCACAGCCAGCCAGGCCAACTGGTGGGGAAGCACCGGGGCACAGACCAGAGGAAAATTTGCCTGCTAGCAGGGCTTTTTTGGCTGCTGAGCCCCTCTGAATGGCACGCCTTCTGTCAACTGCATCTGACACCTCTAGTCCCAGAGTACGCAATATGCTGCCAGCATGCAGGCTGTTGACGGAAAATGAGGTGAAGGACATTACTGACTGAAAATCAGAGTGGAAAACTTGGTACATCTCTGGATTATGGCAGGTCTCGAAGGTATTTATGGGCATAAATGTGATTCATTCATAAGGGGCATGTAGATGCCCCTTGGCAAACATTGATTTGATACTTCAGCCCTTTTTTCCCCAAAATTCATTGTCAAAACCAAAAATAGCTTAATTTTTCATTTTTAATAACAGTAATTTTTTTGAGAATGAAGTGTGAGGAGCTGTCAAAAGATAATATATTCTGTTCTAGTTAAGCTCTTTATGCCCTCAGCAGTTTCCTGTGGTGACGGTAGGTCAAATTTCCTGCCAGCTATTTTCTGTCCAATTCAGCTGGTGAGTTCCCATTCCTTCTGAGTATCATTAGGTAAAGTGAATGGAGCATGAATCAAAGACAATGTATATGTCAGGCATGGGGAATCCCATGGTCCAATTCCCAGACGAGAGTAGTGATTGTTGGTGCATCTGCATTGAAGCCAAAGTACGGCCGTTTTTTACCTGCCTGCTAGACAGGCATGAATGAGGCAGAAATTCAAATCCATTATTCAGGTCCTCCTCCCAGAGGAGTCAATATATATTTTTTTTTTATTTCAGGATACTTAACTGGGACTGGCCTAATTTTTTTCAGCCAACAATGTTATGAAATTCTGTATACCTTAATGGTCCTAGAGATAAAAATAAAAGAAAGCATTTGGTTTTATTCATGGCCACACTGAACAGATTGCAGCTATCCTATGAGTTCCCCTTTCATTCCTTGGAGGGAAAAAAGTTCCTTGAACTGTTGGTTTATTAGATTAAACTTTAGTTCATTTAGCTTTGGAAATTCAGAATAAGTTGAGCAAGCCCCAGCCTTTGAACTGCAAGCTGACCTCTTTCTACTTATGTCACTCCTCTCTGTTCCACATAAATAACTTGCCCTTGATCAATCCAGTTAATAAAAAACTGGTAATAATGAGTTGTCTTGATAATTTAGGGGGAAATTGAAGTGTCTGTCAGAAACAAAATGAGGTGAAACAGGAAAAGAAGTGTTTACATATAAAAAAAATAAGTTGGAGGAAAACAAATCAAGCTTCAAAAAACCCAGTGTTTTTAGTATATGTTGTATAGTGTAATCTTTCCTTCTCATTCTGTAATTGATTTTCTTAGCATATTCACTATGACCGATGTGTTCACATTGCAGAAGTGAAGCCCTGAAATAAGAATGACGCATGCTTTCAGCTCTGAAATATTTCACTTACTCTGATTCATCTGTATTAAAGTCTGGCTTTTTGTTTATTAGGTCTGTTGCAGAATGTGCTAATTCCTCAGTTTGCACTGCATTCTCAGTAGTAAAAGTTTATAGTGGAGAAGTGGCAGTTCTGGTTTCCTTAAAACTCTACAACGTTTATCCATTGAATTAGCACTGTAAATTCAAAGTGTCTGTTGTCATTGTTGATCATGTTCTTGCTAATACTGTCACAAACAGTTGGTTAGAGTATTTCTGATGGTCGTAATACATCAGGACCTAATGAGAGGCGCGCATCTCTCAGTGTGATAATGCACGGCAAGTTACTGTCTTCCTGCAGCTGGGTTGTGATTTGTCAAGCTACGGTGCAATGGACAGAGTGACTGTGACCTGTACATGCTGTTTCTCAGCTACTCTGCAGAAAGGTCAGCTAAAAAACGGCAGGTGATGCTTGGAGATAACCAGTGCAGCCTAGCTGTCCACAGGTCTGTAGTCTGACAAGAACTACATGCACTTCTGAAATCATGCAATTTGTTTTACTCATCTTTGTCTGTGCAGTGAAGTAGGAGTCCAAAGCTGACTCTCCGGGAGCATCCTACATCAAGTATTATTTGTAATGTACTTTGTCAGTGTGGAGCCCCCTCAAATGAATGTGTTGTACAGAAAGTAACCATTTAAAAAGATTGTGGTTCTGTGCACTAGGTGGTTAAGAATAGTCCCTAGTATCCGTAAATGAATAATTAAGAAAGAAACTTGTTAAATGAATATGTCTAAGGCCTTAAAGAGGAAAAGCAATAGAATACTGACCTGATAAATGAATATACTCTCCATGCATTACACATGAATATATTTCATAAAAACCCTGGGGCCCTAACAAATTAATACCTGTTTAAAGAGTAGATCTGTTTAAAAAATACATTTCACTGCTACGTAAGTATTAGCTTGACAGGTATTTATATTTTATTTATAAGTTAGAAACCTTATTATAAATGAGGCTGGTACTGACTTCAGGCAGAGTAGAAAGGAAATTTGGAAGACTTCGAGGCAAAAAAGAGACAATCTGCAGAAGACCCTAAGTGCTTATGAATTCCATCATCTTTAGGCAAGCTATACGTGCTTGGCACATCTGAAAACAAAGTCCCATCACTTAAGTTTTGCCTTAAGTTGCACAATCTTAATTTTGGGATAATTAGTTTTTACACAGTACTCCTTTTATTAATTTATTTACACAGAGATGCACATCAAGCTCAGAGCCCCCTTAGGCCAACTAATGGATAAATAAATACATGTTGTGAAACACTCCTTGCCCCAAAAGTTTGCAGTTCAAGTAAAATAGGCAGGAAAACAGATGCCCTGAGTTGAAATTCATGAGTCTGCACAGCACAGCAGAGGTTTCTGGTCTCCTAAGTTCCAGTCCAGTAGCCTATACATTGGTGTATGTGGTGCTTTCAAAGGTAGAAAAAGCTTGCTACTTGCACAGTGCTAAACTCCAGTCAAGGAAACCATTTGGATCTAAGCTTTGAAATAAGCAGCTAAATAATCTCATTTAACTATCCACATGCTTAAATGTGTGGACGTGGGTATGTGAACAGCTTTGTTGGATCAGGACCAAAAGACTTTGCACTTGCCACAATACAAAGCAATGCAATACTGCAGACTGCCCCACGGAGCAGCCTCTGTATTCTGATCAACCTACTCCTCTTCTTCTCAGTTAGATATTTCTCTGACTGGATAAAATTTATTCTGATGTTTCTATTCTTTCCTTAATTAAGATAATGTTCTTTTAAAGTGGTTTTTAATACTGGTGTTCTCTGCTGCCTATTCTTTCTTGTTCCTTCAAATGATACTTGCATGATACATACAGAGTGAAAGCAATCAGCATTCTTTCTGGATAAGTGTAAACAACTCCTACACTACACTGCTAATATTAATTTCATTGTGTTGCCTGAAGACACACATAACTGGCTCATAAAACCAATGCTGCCAGAAAAAAACTTGCTATCTCTCTCTTGCAAAAGAACTTTGGTGATTTTCCTACATAGCTCATCTATTTTTCTCTCCCTAGACTTCTCTTTTTTGAAAAAAATCTAAAGGTAATAATTTCCCCTTGTTCCGTGCTTCCCATCTTACTAGCGTTTATTCATTAGACTCCATAATGCTGATCTTGTCTATCTCCCCTAAATTATTAGCATATTTGTAATTTAAAGCCTATTCCCAATTATTCAGTTTATCTGGTGAGCATAAACTTTTTTCTTACTCCTGGACTGTGAAGAAAGAAGAACCGAGAAGTGAATGGCAAAAATCCCACTGGAGGAAATAAAGTCAAGTTACACGTGTGATGTTCAAAAACAAACTGAATTTTTGCATACTTGTTTGTTACTCAGAATTGGTTGGGGCTATTTTATATAAAAATGTTATTTATTATGCACAGGACTCATATATTCAGAAGATCTAACAACTGTCATTTCTGATCCCTCCAAGGAAGAAGGTGAAAATGACATATAAAGATTAAAAAATGGTTTTTTTTCTTGTTTATGCCATGTCCTAAGCCTTTTTAGGGAAAAAAAAAAAGCATACAGAAAGTGTATCAAATGTACCTGATATGCAGAACACTTTGATCAAAAAAAGCTGAAACATGGGCAGAAAGATATAGCAACTGAAATCACTGTGCATCCCATGGCTTAAGTTGTTTAAGTGGGAACTGTAGTAGCAACATCTACTCACAGTGAAAAGTGAGAATGGCCCAGAAAACCCTACCTGAAAGTTCCTGGAGGGACATAACTTTCACAGAGGTGGGAAATCTCTGCTGGTTCAAACAGGGAAAAAAAAAACAGCAAAAAACCATAGGGCCTCAATTGTAAGAGTACTTAACAAGAAACAGTGAAGTGTTGAGTTTAAGGATAATAAACCCCCATAAACATGAAGAGAGAAAACTTTCACAAGTGTACCCTCAATAAAAGGTCACCTTGTCCACGGCAACAAGCTAGCACGGTTCAACAGTAAAGCGAAGTTAAGGGAAATGAGAAGGGTGTTCATTCAGTGGAAATACATCTGAAGATTTAATGCAGTGCCAAGTCATCGTGGTATGAATCTGCAGAGATCGGTGACCTAGTGAGAGACTCAGATCAGGGGCTGTTAAATGGCTGCAAGTTTATGAGCATATAGTCATGTGTAGGTGGTAGAAGCCTCACAGTAAGCAACACTTCACTGCAAGGCTGGCAACAAAATTCTTTGCATTTTGGGCTCTGCCAGGCCTGGAAAACGAATGGGCACAGAGCAGGAGGGCTCATTCTAAAGTGCTTTGGCTATTTAACCACTGTCAGCACTGAGAGGAAAACTGAGAAAAGGCAAAGGCACCTTTGATATCTGTCTATCAAACATCAGTAAACATGTCTTCTAGTTCAGTGTTCTCAGTTTCAATCCCTTGACATTTGGGTTGTGCAAATGGGGAAACATGTCCTGTCAAAGGAAACTGGGAAACATACTTTTCTTTTTTTGGGTTTCATGTAAGGTCTTCAGCATACCTGTACAAGTATAACAGAGTTGTGTCTATTGTTAGCCCCATAAGATCCTTCTGTGAATTCATCTCTACTATTGCCATGGTTTTAGTTTTTAGTTGGGGCAGTAGGAGGTACCAGTTTGTGAGCCACAGGATTCCAGATACGGGAGCAGGAACAATCACAGGCTTTTGGATTGGTCTTTCTTGCCTTTTAGAGCTGTTTCTGTCTCTGCAGACTGTTCCCAACATTACTTTCATCACAGCAATTCAAGATCTCATAATCTTTATATCTTTCCTTTCAGAGACTTCTTGTATATGTCTCTCCAGTTTCTACTATCCCTGGTATACCTCCTGATTTCTTTGCAGTGGAAGCAAACTCCGGGCATCAGGTAGATAACTGAAAAGTTCACTTCTCACATTTTTGGTGGTGATATAGTTTGTAGAAAGTAACAAGCATATTCTTGTTTTTGTAAAGCTGATTTTGGAATCAGAAGATGTAAAGGAAGAAGGATAGTTGGCTTTTTTGAGGGACACCATCCATTTCTTTTGTAATTTCCTACTTTTCAAGTTGGGCTTATTTGGATGTGCTTTACATACAAAGAATGACAACCTGAAGACCTGTGTCATAGGTGACTAGAGGCACAACAGAAAGACAATACCATTGCATCAGCTGTAGAGCACACATCCAATTTTAATTGAAACTTCTTGTCTTTTCCCATTATTTTCTCACAGGATTCAGTGCTGATTTTACACCTTCATTTCTCTTTTTCTGGAGAAATTTACATATGGTTGGAATTGTAGGTAGTTCAGAATCATTTTTAAGTGCAATGTTGTTTGAAGGTTAGCTTTTCTGTGTGCTAATATTTGTGGTATAATTTGATATTAGAAGAAACACTGTTAGTTCCTTTGGTGTGAAGTTTTGACATCCAAGCTTGAAAGCTCATGAAAGGTGAGAGACATTTGTACAATAAAGGTCACACATAAAGGCAGGAAAGTAAAAGTTTTCCATTTAGAATGCTGAGTTCTTTGATTTATAATACTGACCTAAGTGAAGGCTCTGTGGGGTCGTCATTTAATCCACACAGTTTGATTCAGTCTGTTGTGGAAGCTGGGCTGTGTAATCCAGTGATGGGGAGAGCTACCTCTGACAAGAGGACACTATGAGCAAAGTGGAAGGGTAGCTAGTAAAGACCTGTGCCCGCCTGCTTCTGTAGCATTTTTGGTGCCACCTTGGGCAAATAAAACTTCAAGCTCTTCCACTGCACATATTCACAAGTGAAGAAAAATGCTTTATAGCCTCAAATACTTTTGATTAAGACATAATCTCTTGAGTTTAAAATCAGCTCAAACTATTCGAAGAACTTCATTACACAAACAATCATGACTGAAGCACAGACAATATCCTGGGGATTAATAACCACTGAGAGAAACTGAAGGTGTGAACTGCAGTCAAGGGCTATTAAATCCAGTCAGTCATTAAAGTCTTGCAAATGCCCTATGCTTCAGTCAGTATTTGAGAAAAAGAAGCAAACCAGGTTCTGCTTTATTCTGGCATAAACTTTGGATCATTCTATTGACTTTGAATTTAGTTTGATTTATCAGACAGTAGAAATCTAGTTTCTTCATTATGAGATTCAGCTATTTAATTTATCGTGCCATTTGTCTTTGCGTGCAATGTACAATACTGCTGCATAATTCGTTGAGGTCTATTGTTATTTAGATTACTGGAGGACATAATATGAAATAAAGCCATACTTACAATTACCCATATAAAATACTAACATGTTAAAGTGTTGCCAGTCTTTCAAAAAGATTTTTTCCATTTTCCATGGGAGAGAAATGTCAGATAACCAAAAACTAGTTACTGCTTGATCTAAGAAAGCCAGTGAACCATATGAAAAATATATAACAAAACTTAAATGTTATGTGCAATTACTTTTTGATTAATTGGCTTTTATGTGTGATCAGTCACCTGTAGTTTCATTGTTTAATGTACTGTTGTCAGCTCTAAATTTCTATTTTCTGTGGAGATGTGGCTTTTCATCCAGTAGTGCGCTTTGTTATTTCATTGTAACAGTAGGCAAGAAATTGTTGCCTGTCAAAGCAAGAATTGACAAATCCAGCTGAAGATCTGGCTGTTGTTTCAGAAATGGGTTTAAGTATCAGTAGACTAGAAAATTAGTCTATAACTATGAATGCCATATATTCCTACTCTTTCCCTTTTCCCCCATCCACATACTATATAAAGGATGACTTGGTAGAGTTGAGAAAAATATTACCTTAGATTTGGTTAGGATTTCAATGAAATAATTTACAATACTGTAATACAGCAGAAATGGGCTTCATGTCTTTTTCATTCACAAATATGCCTCTCTGTGTTTAGGTGACAAGGCAAGTTCTGTATCTTAAGAAGGCTTTCAAAAGTGTATCATTCCTGGATTATATGTTAACACAGAGAAAAAGGGGAAAATTCTGAGCCATTTCAATTATTTTACCACAAGATTTGTAGAAGGCAAAAAAAGCCAAGCCAGAAAATACAGAAAATCTGGTACTCGAGGAAATAGAGAGAGGATAATATGAGCACTGTGATAATATGCTAACTGAAAGGATTGAGGGGAACAGGAATGGATTTTCTATATGCGATGAGAAAAAAAGAGGAAAGGGAAGGAAGGAGACACTTCAAATTAAGGAGGTTTTCATTAGTTAAGTTCAGACAGTGAATTGAAACAGCTAACAGCTTTTTTAAAATTTAGTAATAAACAAAATTCACAGAAAAAATAAGCAATTAAATATGACAGAATTGTGATTACAAATATTGAGTAGTAGAACTACAAAAGAAGATAAATTGAAAAAATGAGAAAATACACATCAATATATAAATCCAGCAGCTAGAACAGTCACAGCTTCAGCTGTTAAAACGTAACTGCTTTGTAGCTAGGAAAGTGGATCTCTTTTTTTTTTAAAGACACTTTATGGGAGATTATATATGAAGATTGTATACTAATTCATTCAATTCACATAGATACATTTTACACTGTAAATATTTTTGAGTTAACATGAATATCGGCAGATCATGGTGAATTCAGTTTTAGCTCATTTATCATGAACAATCAATATAAGATCTGATTCTAAAATCTTTATACTGCTGTAGCAGAAAGACACAGGGATATATTAATAAAGATTAACAAGAGTACTAGGTAGAAAGAATATATCTTTCCTTTATCCCCAAAATAACTGAGATAACAAATAAATTACTTTTTCTCATTGTTACATTTTAAATGCTAGTAACTGGAGGAAGAAAAGGAATACAGGGTTTAAAAATGAGGGACAGTTTGAAACACAGGCATGAACACACACAGCTTGTCCATAAGACAGCTGGACCTCCAGGCTTATCTCATGTGAGGGATTTAGCCAAGGTGCTGTGCAATGTCGCAGACTTTATGATGTTGCCCCGACCCACCACTGTACCCCTTAGTTGTAGCAGGAAAATCAAACGTCCTAATGCCTCAGCTCATACAACAGTAAAAGAGCAGAAACTGCTGAAGAACGAGTTTTAAGGCTCACATTTGCTTGTACTGCAACACATTTACTTCTGTTCTAGTTCACTGTGCACAGTACTAGCTAAAACCGACAAAGACCATGACTCAGGTGAATGTATTGACTGCAAGCTGCAGCAGCTGAAGAGCCAGCACAATTTGACTCCACCAACGCTGCTGTGGTAAATTTCCGAAGGAGAGGAAGGGCAGACACCAAGGGTGGCAGCGTTATAAATCAACGAAGCTATGCGTGCCAGAGCTTGTGGGTTTGGACTAAAGAAAATATAAACCTCTAAATTTATACCTGGCACTTAGATCATGATGAAAGAGGTAGTTCGGTCATCTTTGGAAGCATTAGTTATCACTGCTGTAGACCATTTCCTTTGTACATATTGCCAAAAAGTAGTGTCTCCCCTGATAATCTCAAAAAATTTCAGGTTCTCTGCTCCCCCCCTTAATTCTGGGGAGAAAAGAGCTCTAAGTAGTTATAGGTACCTCTTATAGGAACCTGTTCCTTTTGGTGGCAGCTCTGTTGCAGTACAGAGGAGCTTTGACTAGCCGACTTGTTACCTTTCTAAATATCTTGTGCAGACTTACCCTCTCAGTGGCCTTTGTTAATGTGATTATTATGCATTCTCCTTGCCTTATCTGGGGGATCCATTTCTGCCTCTCAAAGCACATAACACATTCGTACCAGATGATCTACAGTGGTACTTCCCAACAGCTAACAAGACAAGTTCATAATACTTTTTCTGTTACTCTGTCACATTTTCTCCTTCAAGAGAACAATGTGTAATAAACATATTATTTCATTGATACTTAACTTCATTTACCTTTGTGGTTGTGGCTGAGAGACTATAGTAGAAAGAATCACATTTACAGCTAGGTTTTACACAAGCTTTCAGAATAAGTTATAGTTTTACAGAAATCAAATTCTCCAAAATATTACTGATCTAAAATTTATCTGATTTTAATGTGTTCTTTTCCTACCTAGACTAAATGGAAGCTTTGGAGATAAGTCAATGCTAGTACAAAAACTAATTATCAACATTTTAATAGAGGTTCCTATTAGCCTTTCTATTCATTGGTCACAAAGCCACATAGCAGAGGAAGTATTCCAACTTTATTCTGAATTCTTTGCACAAGTTTATGAAATGGCAAATATTAAGCAGAATGCTATAGATTAAGGTGATTTTGCTAGCCTTCTGTTGAGCTAATATAAAGACCAGTATCAGATAAAGAAAATATCCTGCCTGTTCTTAAGTAGCTCAATGCTTCATCTTATCTTGTTGGCATTTTGTGCCGTTACAATACTACCTGGAATCAAATGTGAAAGTTTCCTCTGGTGTACAGTAAAAAGCTTCCTTTAAGTCTTGTAATCCCCATTTCAGAATTAAAATAGCAATATTAAGCAGTCTGGTCCTGGAAAAGCAATACCAATAGAAACAAAACTATCTGTATTTTTATTCTACAAAATGGAGGAAATAGCAGTTGCTACACACAGAATAGCATATAGCCTGCACTGTTAAATATCTGCTCTGGGGGACCAACTGTGCAGAGCAAGAAATCATGTCTGTAGAAGCTGTGTTCACGTATAGTAGAAAATACTGAATGCTATCTGAATGCTTACTCAGATAGTGCACTTATGGGCATATGGAGACCAGCTTAGCATCATCTACCGCACCAATATATCATTTCTTCTGACCCACCTCAATATGAGGCATCCCTTTGGACTCCAAGAAGTGGAAGGTCGTAAGCTTTTGTCGGATACAATGTGACTTGAAGGGTAATTGTGGCATCTGCTAGGAAAGAAGCCAAATGAGCTGTTTGTAGTTATTTCTATCATGTCTGCCATTTCTCAGTGTAGTAAGGAAGAGAATATTTTGCCCATTATTGCCTCACCTATAGCAACAGAAAAGGACTGATGTGATAAACACAGATGGTAGCAAGAGCACAGGAAAAGATAGGTATGGGGAGCCCAACTGATGAGAGTGAGAGGTTTTGGAGAAAGACAGCAAGACATCATATGCTGGGGAGACAATGATAACAATTTATAGCACTTTTCCATTCCCCAGTATTATTTTAGTTGGCCCCAGGTTCTCTTTTGCCTAGCAGCCGTGCTCCTTGTAGTCTCCTCGGTTTATACTCCACCTAATTTCCATAAATCCCATTTCTAGGGCTGCAGGTTATGTGGTCCATCCACCCTGCAGTTGCTCTCGCTGTCTGGAACTCATCACTAACATTTCTCTGCTTTTCATATGCAGTGAATGCTTACCTGAATTGTGAACACATATGCAAATACAGGATAATTATGAATTCTGGCTTTACCTTTCATTAACCAGCAAAACTAGTCTGTTGTCACAGGGTGCTTCTGGGAGCTTAGTATTTGTCTATAATAGCAAATTATTAAGATGGCCTAGGCAAGTCTGGGAGAGTGATAAATGGCATGAGCTATAACTGTCCCAGAAAGCAAGCTAACAATAAAACAATGCTGCGGTTGTGGACAGCTTCTAGTGAGGCCCTTTGAGCTTTCTGGTACAGCACTAGTATGTAAGTGTGCTCCTTGCTATATTGTGCTTGCCTTGTGCGGAGTGCTTTCCTGGCTATCAGTGCTCACCAGCAGACTCTTCTTCATAGTGGAAAAAGTGCTGTGGGGAACTGGACACTTCTAGAACATCTTAGAATCCATTTTTGTGAGTTGCCGCTTCATCTCACTCCAGTAATTACAGGTAACTGTTCACCGAATTCAGAATACCCAGCATGGTTTTGTATGGATAGAAACCACTACAGAAGTTTAATAAGGACAGAAAGGATAAGAATTAAAAAGAAATTAATCATGTTTATCACTGTTTCAGTTGGCTTAAAAGTCTATTTTGGCATATAAGAGTTGGCTAGAAAATTAAGAGGTGCCTCACAGTCTTCCCAAGAAAATCTGGTTCTCCTACAGCCATTAGTCATCAGATTTTCTTCTACAAAACTAAGTCTAGCCTTTGAAGGGATCTCATTTTGCATTATACTCCATAATCCTCTCAAAGTTGAAGCAATGGTTGGAAAGGAAAGAAGAACAGTTTTTCAGACTCCAAATACTTTTCATTTCTCTCCATCTCTCCTTCCATTGGAAAATGTTTAGCTTGCATTCCAGAAAAAACACTCTGTAAATTGATATGTATATTTACATAAAGGGTATAATTTGACAGGCACTCTTTATAAAGAGTATACAAAAATGGAGTTCATGGGTGCAGCTTATTACGAATTTTTTGATTGCAACCACAAGAAAAAAATGTCATGCTGGGGTAATGCTGTGCTTGAGGTGTACTGGTGGTTCTGGCTTTAAAGAATAAGTTTTAATGTGTTTACTTCATTTTAATGAATATCTGCAGAATGAAAGGATGAGATCTCAGGTGCTTCAACAAGAACCTCATGGGGGGTGGGGGGGGAAGGACATGACATAGGATGGGGGGACAGGAGGGGGCATAGATGGAGGCAAGAACCACAGGTTTGGGGTTTTTTTTCCCCATCTTTCTTTTTCTCTGCAGTGACTTCCTACTCTTTAATGGCGAGGTCATTGCTTTATTTCACTGTAGATATGCTTCTCAGTAACTTTTCCTCAGTAAAAGAGGAAAGTTGCCTGTGTTAAAGTGGCCATTTAGCATCTGACTCTGTGAAAGGTACTTCCCATCTGCCTGATAAGTATTTTACTTCCACTTAAATTTTCACTGATATGGCACTCCTTTAATTACCTGAGGAAACTGAAAGCCCATACCTTGGCATAGCACCCTGTGACTGCTTGAAAGCGATTTGACTCTAGGAGTGATTTTTAAAAATATTCCTTTCAGACAGAATGTGAAGTATACTTTACTTCTGGAATATAAAAGTGTAGATAGGCCTTTTAAAGATGGCATGTCACAATCTGATCAGATATTTAGTGGATGATGTATTAAATGAGCTAATTTGTTATTAGAGGAATAACCCTGTAATTCTGAAAGAGAAATTCAGTTTCCTGTGTTTCCTTTACATGGCAAGGTGTCTTCAAAATCAAGGCTTTTGGCAGCATGGTTAAAGCCTCACCCCACCTGTGGCTGTGAGTTTTCTCCTTCTTTCAGCACTAACCCTATACTGACTGGTGTTGGCTTCTCTACTGAATACAATCAGAAATTCTTAGTGTCGTATAACAGCGAAGTTCTGTTTTCTCTTAACAAGAAATGCATAGTAAAGTAAAATCAACCTAGTGAGTCAAAATTCTTAATTTTATATTTTTTAAGAACATGTCTTAGAGTATTTGTGGCCTCAAGGAATGAATTAAGCTGCTCTATTTTATATATTCAAGTAATAAGAATCTACTAATTTAATATAGTAAGCAAAGCAAATATTACTTGCCTTCCTCCTTTTTTCTTATGACAGGAGATTGTGCATATTAACTGTGACCTTAGTTTAAGTGCTATGCTACCATCTGAGAGGGGTAATCCTGGAATAACACAGGGACCTTACTCGAAACTTTCACCTTTCTACCAAAAAGCCTGTCAGTACTACTTTTTCATCACAGACAAAGAGAGATTTCAAATCAGCTTATCTTGGGAGCCTCAAAGTCTTTTAATATGCACAGTTTAGGGTAGCAGAGTTTCTTTCATGTGGTTTCTCAGGTGGCTTTGCAATTTTATATTTCAGAATGTCAGAGCAACTAGGCTATGCTCACACTTCGTGCTCCAGCTGTCAAACCAATGTCAAGTCCTAATTGTGAGATTTTTGAGTTGATCCCACGTGACTGGGTTTTCAAACCAGAACAGACGTAACCGGGTACTGAAGTTTGGCAAGTCTTTTTCTGATGGTCAGAAAGAGCAACACAAATGGTCATTGTTGGAATATAATCTAAATATAAAGACTCTTCATGTCATCAAGCATTCAGTGTGTGTTCTGTGTACTCCAGAGCGTAACACTTAATTCAAAAATTCAAATAATGCTATTTGCATAATTTATTCTGTTATGTATAACTTCCTTTATGAGTTATGCTCACATTTTAGAAAAAAGATTTAATGTATATATATGAAAATATTATAGTGTTGAAGCAGTTTAGAATAATTTTGCTAGTGTATTAGTAAATGCTTCCTGTAGCAATCTAATACAGTTGCTGTATCTATAGACAAATATAAGGTTTTCTGCATTATGTATTCATAAGAAGAGTCCAGAATATACCCAGGGTTTGTACCTTAGTTCAGCCTACCACGAGGAGCAGGGTAAGTCTCTTCACGTATATCTTAAGTGAACTGAAATCAATCTTTGGGGGTGCCTGGCTGTCTTCTGACTTAAAGACAGCATTTTAGACATCTCAGATCATTAAAATTAAGTGGGAGGAATTTGGGCCTGTACCATGGGCTTTGCAGTTGCAGTCATGATTTTATTGATGGAAATGAGAGAGAATGGTGAATTTTGGCCGTCACATTCCCCAGCAGCCGCCCAGACCTGTGGGTGTTTTTTGTCGTGTGAGCTGGTGTGAGCCTCACCTCCTGGAACTGCACCTCCTCAGGAAGGATGTTCCTGAAAATGGACAAATGAACTAGGTGCTGTACGTTGTCTCCTAAATTGGCTCAGGAAGGTGTGGGATATCATCCTGATGTAGTTAACACAAGAAAACTACTGCCTGGAAATGTGCACTTATGTGAATCAAAGTTTTAGTTAATTATGAACCAGTAGTGCTGCTTAAAGCTTTTATTCTCGTGTCTCAAGGCAGAGTGCAGAGAAGGCTGATGTCATTCTCATTTTAAAAAAAGCCAGAGGTGCAGACAGCAGCGAGCTCTCGAAATGACCTGGCCAGATGCACAAAATTGGCAGAGCCAGGAGGACCCTGACCAGGTCATTCTTGCATGTTGTGCTTCGTTGGGATGCTCCTTCCTCAGCCGTGGTGCCTCTGCACAGAAAAGGAGGATAATACTCCATGGCAACTGGGATCACCTATGCCAAAGACAGTTGCATAGCCTGTCCTGCAGATCTGCTGACCTGCTACATCTGCCTCTGTGGGATCACAGAGCAGTAGAAAGGTCTGGGTCCTGGGCTGCACACTCGGAGGAACCCAGCAAGAAGTTACGTTTTCCTACAGCAGGGATGAGCCACAGCATTGCCTGTGCCGTGTGTCCAGTGGTCCCCTCTCTCCTTGTGTGACCTGCTATGTAAGGTCTCACAAACTGGTCCAAAAAAATAAATGAGGTGACTGTGAATACTGTCGTACAAACACAGATGACAACAACTGAGAATATACAAGAAATCTGTGTTTGTTGAGTGTTTATATTAACAATCCCAAAATACCTTTGTTTTTAATATATATTTTAAAAAGTCTCAAACTTTGACAAGTTATGAAATACTGTATCTTCAATGCAGAAGAGCTTTAATAACAATGTATCCTATGAAATACCAAGCAAAGAGGGAAGGATTTTGTTTGTTTGACCAGAAAAATAGTTACACCCCCCAGTCATCCTATCCCCAAAAATTTTAGGACTGAGAATTTTTTTTCCTTGCTGTTGTTACCTTATTTACTTGCCTGGATTTTGTCTGTCAGATTACAGTGTTAGGAACTATGAACCACTTGACAACTCCACGTGATGAACTTAAAGTTCAATACAGGGCTGTTCAGTTCTTTCTTCGATACTTGTGAATACAGGGCAGGACCGCAGGGGAAAGGACCAGTGTCCTTTGAAGTCTCTTGGCAGCAGGAGGCTGATACTGGTGACAGCTTCAAAAGCCCCCTACCAATAACCTCAAGACCCCAACTGCCACTCAGTAATATTTTGTGGCCTTTGGTCCCTCACATTAATTTCATCTTTATTTTTATGATAAAGAATGAATGTCCTTCAATGCACAAGCTACATCTCAGAGGACAGCCAGGCTTATAAACCAGTGGATACAAAAGAAATAATCAACACTCCCAAACTCCAATCTTCAAACCCCAAACTCTTTTAGGATAGGAAGTTTTTTTTTTTTTTTAATAAAGTACATATGCATTCAGAAGGGAAATAGGGATTATAATTCTATCTACTAGATGCATTGCAATAATTCTCTAATAAAGAATATATTCTAAAATATTTTGGTCTTTTTTTTTCTTTAAACTGTTGGCAAAACATATATGTATTTGTGCTTATCAGTTTGTAGAAAGTGAGGTCCTGTATCTTAAACAGGAGAGTCTACTCATACAGATTTGTGCCAAATGGTCATCCTACTCCTTAATGCACAAAGGGCAGACACTCAGTGAGGCTGAAAACAGTAAAATGACTAAACAGAAATGAGGGCAAACTATTGCATAGCTGGCAACAATCCTTCGTTTCATGGGAAGGTCATACATTTTATGCCCTCATGACAGTCATCTGAGTTAGGAGCTGAACCAGAAATGTATAGAGCGTAAAATTCAAGAGTAGTAAACCAAACCAAAAAAATCAAAGCAAGAAAGAAACTAGCACAAAACAATCCAACAAACTTTTTCCAGCTTTATATGAAGGGCTAAATATAAATAAGTTGGAACTATTCAAAGACTTAGACTTAGTGGAGTTACTGTGTACTAGACAATCTTTTAGATGCACTTCTTTGATATTAACATTTGAGGCATAATTGTTATGCATTGCTAAATTATTCGAAAAGTTTCAGTTAAGTCAAGACTTTCTGGGAATGGCTTTCAGATTCTGCAGCATTTCATTGCAACACGAACAATTCTGTAGCAAAACTGGTGGATTTTTTTGAAAGTAATTTATATTTCAGAATGAATAGTTGCTGTGCAGATGATATTAACTTTTTGGTGAGGTGAAATATAGCCATGGTGTCAGGTTTTCTGAAGACTCAAGAAAATTATGTAGATATAGATTTATCCTTTGCACTTTTTATTTTTGCTTTTTGTTTTCATCACCCACTCATATTAGAAAATGTATTTATTTTTTTTTCTTTTTTGTCTTTCTGTCCTCTTTCTTTCTTTGAAAGCTTGGATTCTCATGTAATGCTACTAATGGTAAAGGATGGATTTGAAGCAGGTTTTGTGCTCATACTTGGTGCTCAAATGCAGGGTACCATATTGTTCTTTACATATAATTAGGGAAATAGAAACTGATGTAATAATTTTTTTTTTTCAGTTTACTTATTATTCTTTGCCAGCCATAGTGTCCATGTTGCCTTAGTAGAACAACAGTAACATTTATTGCAAGCCTTCAGACCAAAGTTCCCACTGTCTTTGTGACAAGGGATTGCTTAAGCTATTGCTTGGGAGAGGTGTAAGTCTGCCATGTACTGAACACAGTATCAGTTCTGGTGGCAGCTGGCTGGGTCTCTATACATCGTTTTTGTCCTTTGTGTGCAGGTCAGATACCTAAATTAATTTAACCACAGAATAAAAATATGCTCAGTTCTGATGCTTAGCCATGATTTACTGTCCATATAGCACCATGCCCTAAGTTTGGTTGTGAACACTGGTGAAGAAGAGAAGTTCTAAAATAAGTGTTAGCTGTAATGGCAACTTTTTATTAGAAATTTTAAGATATCTGAAATGTAAGTCACATCTTACCTCCCATTATCGGTCATTTTTGTTCAGCCTGCATTCTGTTCTCAGCCTTGGTGGGTTATCCTCATGGTCTTCCATGAATAGAGCTAAAAAAAATAGTTTGAAAGGAAAAATGTATATTTGTACAGTCTCTTTCCACTGTGTTGCTTATCAATTGTTCCACTTCCATGCAAAGGTAATGCAGATTCTAATTAACTGATTTGTTCTCAGTCACTAGTGGTGGATATTAACCTTGCCAAGCAAAAAAAAAAATAGCCATTATGTTCTCATCTGTATTCAGTATTACTGATAACAAGCAAGAATAAGGTGTATAGTAGGATAACTGTTAAACAAACAGTTAAAGCACAGTTTGTGTCCTACAGTGGTCATGATTTAGATTATGTGGAGCCATAATAAATATTGAAGAAGAAAAATTGGAGATTTGTCCTGCAAGTGCCTGTATTACTTGTAAAATTAATACAGCTTTGCACAGGAAAAAGAGATCTAATCCATGGATTAATGGTATGAATTTATCCTTTGCACTTTACCCTTTGTGAGGGTAAAAGATCAGGACATCTTTAAAAATAGTATTTTCAGAATTCATTTGAGGAAGCTTCTTACTCACGAGGAGAGGCAAGAGGCACTGGAAATATGAGAAGTTTGAGACACGAGTGATGCTTGCTCGGCCTGCCATCCCCCTCCGCCTCCTCCAACAGGAGGAATAATGTGGCACCAAGATCTGGTTCTTAAGAGAGCCTTAAGGTGCAGCAATCACAGTGCAATAAAACTATTTCAGGGCAAAGAAATGGAGAAAAGTAAACTAGTTATTGCACCTAGATTTTAAAATATTTGCAGTCTAAAAAGATAGCAAGTGCTATGGAAAATAACAAGTATAGCAACTATCAAACCTGCATATTAGGCAGAAATAGGGTCCTGAGGTGTAATGAGAAGGAAAAAGCTGAAGTCCTGAAAATGCTGCATTGCAGGTGAGTATCTGGCAGTACTAAAGAAGGGAGATATATAGATATATTACAGCTGTTCCAGTAGAAAGCTGGCTTCTGGATTAGGTTACAAAAGTTGCCACGTACCATCAAGCTGTGCATAGTAAACTCGTTTTTTGTTGATATAGTGCCAGACTGTGATGCCCTTATTTGCATGATGACTAGAAATGGAATACTGTTACACTGTACAAATCAGCAGAATTATATTACTGAAGCTAAGCAATGGTACATAAACTTGTTCAAAAACTTTATTTGAAATCTCCTTGCAGTGGCTATTTTAAGCGGGAGGATTTCCATTAATAAGTGCCAACATGCCCTAATAGAAAACAGTTACGCTTTATAAAGACAGATTAGTGATGTAAATTATTAATTTTCCTTTAATGACTATTTCAGACAGGAACTGGTTGTGTTGCAGATGTACTCCAGTTTCTATCTTATTTCAAGATTTATCTTGCTGTGCTCTTTGATGAAGATTAATCTGTTCTTGGGTTTTGTTATTCTATTATTTTTTAGATAACAGGTGACTGCCTCTCTTCAGTGTTTTCCTGATTTCATACAATATGGGTTTCTTTTTAATATTAGAAATTATATTCAAATTTTAAAAACTGGGTTTAGTCAGTTTTCTGTACTAGAACATGCAATTACTAGAGCAGAAAAACTATTGCCTGAGTATGTTTTATTTTTTCTAATCTCTCATTCACAATATATTCTGAAGTCCTGTGCAAAGTTTTTGAAAAATAAAGGAAGCACAACCTGTAAAATCATACAGTTGCTCTTTTCTCTCTTTGGTCACCTCTACAAAATAGACATGATAATATGAAAAATTACCTTTATTTCATTCATTTTGTCTGAATCAGTCAGTAGTTGCACAGTTGAGAGTAAGGCTAGTGTCTTCTCAGTGGTCAGAGTCACGCAGGTACCAACAGGTCTGTCAACTCTGACCTGCAGCATGCAAATTCGCTTTTTCACAGTCGTTTGAATCAGGGTTATCAATTATCCTTTCACTCGTATTCTGTTGTTAAAGTACAATCTTTTATGCCAACATCAGGCAGAGACAAGAAACACTACTCTAAAATCTAGTTAGAAGTACTATTCACAAAGTGGTATTATTCCTGAAAAGGAAAATTTCTTTTTCTTACTCACTCTGAATATTCCCTGAGGCTTTACTCAAAACTCTTTACTTAAATAGGACAGATTTTCTCTCTGCTGCTGTTTGCTGTGCTGGCCCTGGGTCCTGTGCAAAGGGGGTTTCTACTCCCTGAGGCGCCCGCCTGTGGCTGAGGGGCTCGGCTGGAACCGGCGGGAACCGGCTGGAACCGGCTGGCTCCGGCCCGCCCCAGCCCCTCCGCGCTCCTCACAGGAGCCGACGCCCATGGCCGACACCTGGGCACCTGCACCCAGTACAAAGGCACGAGACGAGTCCTCTTCAACGTGGCCTCCGATTCCAGGACTGGCAAAGTCCTCCCAGTCCTCCCACCTCCAGGTGGTGAAGCGTCTGGAACAACCCTCTGCTCAGTGAACGGCACCTGTACACCTTCACGCGTTTCCTCCAAATTCTCCACAGGAACGTGTCTTGCTGTTTAGTATTAATTTTGTACACCCACTACTTTTCACAGGCATTTTACTGGAACACCATGCAAGTCTCCATCTTTGAAGCTGACTGGTGATATGACTGAAATCCAGGTAATTTAACTCATTGATCCGCTTGGATTATTATTTTTTTTTTAACTTCTCTTTGAAAATGTCTGCTAATGAGTATGTTTTTCCTGTCAGGCCCGACCTTCCTTACTGACACGTTCCCGTTAGTACTTCATGCTTTCTTCCCAGGAGTCACCAGCTTTTTCTCATTTACTTCCTGAAGAGAGTCAAAATGGCTTTTAATCATCCCTGAAACAGTTTCCAAAGCCATCTCTCTCTCTGTGGACCTGCAGGGAAACACATCAGGCAAAGCTGTCATGTCCCTGGAGTTTCTTCTTGTGGAAAAGTTCATTAATGGTGGCAGCACAGGGAAAAGCTGAAAATGTCATTATTTTTCTCTAACATATCAAGGACAAACAAGATTATCAAGTAAATAAACATAATGCAAAACAAAAAGAAAACTGAATGACATGGTAGTTGTCTTTCTCAAACCTGCCTACCCTCCTTGGTTTTTTTATTCCTACTATAATGTCACAAACCAGGGCACCAATACATTCTGCAACATCCAAAGGTCCCTGCTCCCAAACATGTTCCCAAACCTGCAAAATTCCCAGTCTGCAGGAAGTCAGCCCTCCAGAAGTCAGAAACCAAACAAATGGAACTTATGATTCTTCTGGTGGTTTTATTTTTTACCCTGATTTTGAAGAGCATATCAATGTGTCATTACATTTAAACAAAACTCTAGGTCTGTCTGACTCTTACTAACACTTAAGCACGTGTCTAAGTGGTATTCTGAAGTCACGACAGTCTGGAGACAGTGGACTAAATGTAAAACTGATGAAAGCAAATGCTGTTCTTATTAAATTTCTCAGGAACAAATTAATACCCAACTTAAGTGGTGCTAAAAATGACATGTGGAGTCTAAGAAGGCCTAAAATGCAAACCAGAGTAATTTTCACTACTCACATTGTTTTGGCTTGATGTTTACAATCATACCACAAAAAGAAACCTCTTTTTGCTCATGATGCTATGATAATTTATACTGTAAGGGGCTAGCAAGAAGTCATTAACCAACTATAGCTCTATAATCAAAATGGATCAAAATAAATTGTCTTTTATTTTTCAACATACACTTCTGAAATTTTGAAGGCAATCCCCTCAGTGAAAGTCACTACCTAAGCACATTCACTATAGTGCTAAAGTAGCTTTGAGAAACAATAGCCTCTGCTGCATATACAGAGAATATTTTCTTGATTTCAATTTATTCAGTTAATTAAAATAGATAACTAGGTCATTTACAGTTAAATCCACTCACTAGAAAGACTAAAATTAAAAATATTTTATGATAAATGTAAGTTTACTATTTATTGAGAACATTTGAGGTCTTTTTTTCTTTTGTATATCTTAGCATCATCAGTGAGCCCTTAGACTATCAGACAGAGTAGAAGTTAAGTTGCTGCCTGGTAATTCATGTTTTACAGTATTTTTCAACTGTGTTTCCTGTAGTTTCATCTACAAATAAAAATTACTTAAGTCAGCACTTTCACTGCCCTCCTCTGAGGTTCTTGCTGCTCATTTCCTCTTCTGTGCTATATAGGACTTCGTGCTGTCTGAGCAACGAACAAAGCTGGGAGATGATTTGGATTAAAATAGAGCTTTAAATATATGTACATTTATACATCTACACACACACAGAGTATTATACCTATATATGTATATATTTCTGGATTTTTCTAGATCAACATAAATCACTGTTTGACCATAGAACTATATAAAGACTGCAGCTAATGGCTGAAACTTTGTGAAGGTAGGAAGGAGACCAGATTACTTCTTTTTGTGTCAAAAAGTATGTTAAATTGTAACCTTAAGCTGTCTCTTCACTGCAAAGAGATCTGTGCTATTGTATCAAGGTAAAAAATAGAGATCACAAATTTACTATATAGAAAGGCACATGTAGTTTTTGGTTCTGTATAACTAGTAAATGCCAGTAAGATGCACTCTGGTTTGGAGCTTGCCTAGATTTGCTAATATGAGCAGAAACTAGTGCCTCATTTTCACTAAAATGCTTACTTAGAAGAACATGCACTCAATAATTGATTTAACTTAATGAGATAATTCATCTGATTTTACTTAAGGTAAAAGTATCTGGGTTTTTTTCTGTTGATTCGTGAGGTTGTAGAAAGCTGACCTGGAATTTTCTAACTTTAGTTTTTTTAAAAAAAAAAAAAAAAAATCCCACTTCATTGCTTTATAGACAGTATTACAAAATTGTCAAAGTATCCTCCTTCTGTTTAAATAAACATCTT
>JAVJGG010000030.1:7045191-7058430 GCA_035590195.1 Aviceda cuculoides
AAGGTGTTTTAAGATTTGGTTTTATTTCTCATTACCCTACTCTGATTTTATTGGCAACAAATTAAATTAATTTCCCCAAGTCAAGTCTGTTTTGCCTGTGATGGTAGTTGGTGAGTGATTTCCCTGTCCTTATCTCAACCCACAAGCCCTTAATCATATTTTTCTCTCCCCCTGTCCAGGTGAGGAGGGGGAATGATAGAGTGGTGTTGGTGGGCACCTGACATCCAGCCAGGGTCAGCCCACCACACTAGTTTTCAGGCTTTTTGATTTTTTTTTTTTTACATTTCTAATCATATATGATTACTTTCAATTCAGGGCACCTGCAGTTGTTTTAGAAATAAGCAAAAGGTACTAGTATGCAACAGTTCTGAAAACCTTATTACTTTTTTAATGTGCTGAAATATAGTGTGTTGTAGCTAACTTTAGGATGGTTTCATAGGATAAGACTTCTGCTTTTTAAAGAGAAAGAATCTAATCACTGAATCTAATCTATGAAGCCACAGCTGTGAGTTATACAGACAGCTTCTTAAATGAGGAACACCCAAGACACATGACTTCCCAGGAAAAATAAATAAAGAGCAAAATAAAGTTGCTCTTTTTGGCAGAGTGTAAAAACGTGCAGTTAGTTGGTATTTGGAAGATCTTCATAGCAAAATGGAACACATCATAAATATAGCCAGATACTTCAACTTGTGAGTACAACAAAATATTTTAAGTAAAAAAAAAAGAAGAAATTGGTTTATGGTTATTACTTCATCTTATTTTTATTTTCATTATTGCAATTCCTTGCTACATCTATAAATCAGCAACAGTTTTTCTAAGAGCTGACACTAAACTTCCTTTTCTGATCTGTTTATAATAACTGTTTACATAATGCTCATCTGTCAATGTGAATTTTTTTTTTCCTTCTTTTATGTAGATTTGCTGGACAATGTGTAAAAAAGATTACACAGAAACAACAGATTCAGGAAAGATATTGCACTGTTGTTACAGAAAGGCTGAGGAGTACTGCATATTTATATACAATCGAACTCTGGAAACAGGACAGGACCAGACTATGGCCTCTTTGATAGAACATACAGTGACTCAGCCAGAGGATACAATTTAGGCCAGTATAATTTACTAAGATTTTCAAACAGAATATTGTTAAAAAAAGCTCTTCCTGAATATGGTTCCCCCCTAATAATAAGGGAAAGTATTTTGAATTAATTACTCATTAATTAAGGTACTGTTTAAATAAACAATAAGGGTAATAATCTGCTTATTTTCAGTAGTGTATTTCGTCTTCTCAATGACCTTCACTAATTTCCCAGGTCATTACTAATTTCATTTTTATTTCAACTAACTTGCATGTACACCTATAAGTTTGACTTTAATTTTTACTGAGAACAGACTGAAAAGTGATGCCTCAGGGTTTTAACAAAAATATTTTTTGTCTTAGTAATACACAGTTTGTTATTAAATAATATTACTTGATTGGTTTTGTCCATCTCAAGAGCTAAGGAATACATGCAAATCTAATATTGAAGTGAAATGAATAACGGAGTTAGCTTTAAGATGTGCAGAGTATTGCACACATTCCATATATATCAATTACATTTTTGCTGTTTCCATCTCTGGGATTCCCAGAACTGTCTTCTAATGGTTTTAAGGAATACTACATGGTTTAACCTCCAAATATTTTTATAACAAACCATATAGCCAAAATAAATACCACTGACTTTTAGCCATAACAGAAATTTCTGGAGAGCAGATGAAAAGATGATTTTGTAGCTAAGACTTTGCTTATTTAGGGAGGGAGTAGAACCAAAGAACTGAACTTGTGCTACCAAGGAAATCTGGGTGGCTGTGCTGGTGGTGAGTGACTTCCCCAGATAGTTCTTGGACTAATGCCACATGCTCTCATTCTACCACAGGGGATACACACTAACAGGGCTGAAACTCACCTTTATTACACTCTTTAGCTTGTCCCTAGATTAATGACACAGATGTAGGTGTAGAGTCTAGTCTGGGCCAACCCAGAAAATCAGTCTTCCTAAGTCCTCCTACTCTCTTTTGCAGACACTAACTTTTCATTTTTTTATTCTTTAATACTCCATTGGCCATGGATGGCTAGACGGGCTTATTCTAATGATGGGCTAAATTAACATGTACTTCTGTACTGTGGGGGACTAATCCTTGTCCTTCTTAATCCACAAGCTTCTTTTTGTTATTCTTCTTTTATGTTGTTGGAGTTTGTTTTCACCTAGATCACCTAAACTATCCTGCAGACAAAGTTCAAGCACTGACAGTGGAAATAAATAGGTGGAACCCATGGGGCCAGGAAGCTGATACTTTATTCTCTGGCAAAATAACCAGCAAGCCTGAAGGCAGCTGACCCTGTTTATGAAATCCTCTTGATCCCTGTGGAGTTACAGGTGCATTGTTAGCATAAAAACAAATAAGAAAGAATTCAGGAAAGAAAAATATAAATTATTATTTTCATTTAGAAGAAGCAAAAGGACACCCAAATTCCCTAGTCAGTAACAGATGAGAAGGAAAACAGTCTGAACTTATTTTGTGGACATAAACACAAAGTTTGGTATTTAAAGATGTGACAGAGAAGCACAGACAGTCTTTGGAATGAAAATAAAGTATAAACTTAGAGGAGGCCATGTTGTAAGAGGTTTGCAGTTTGGGTATGTTTCAAAGTCCCCAAGAACTCCAGGAACCACAGATGCCTATGGTGGATTTTCAGCCCTGTCTGCTCTGGACATTTGCAAATTTCTCTGCTAGATATGGACTGCCTACAGTTGCCTCTGCAGTTGATTTTGGTCTTATGGCATTACCATTCACAGAAGGCAATTCAGACACTATAGCCATTTTAAATATATAGCTGCTAGCTCATTTAACAGTGTTAGCTGAAAAAAGCTTTACGTCTGCACTTTAACAGCAGCATGCCTTTTTATCTGCTCTAATGCATTCAGCATTCTGATCCAAGACTAGATACATATGTGATGGTGGATCCAGTAGCCTCAGTCAGGAGTCAGCTGCATTACGCACCAGGCACAGGAGGGTTTCAGCCCTGGAAGATTCGAGAATCTGACTTCTCACTCCTGCAAAGGCCTTTGCAAATGCCTGGGTGCAGGAAAGATACATAGCATTGCGATGGATATGAAAAAGACAGGAAAGGATGACGGGAATGTTGATAACACCAGCTAGTTACACTGGCTAAATATTGTGTACATTGCTAATTTCAGATTAATTTAAAAGGTTTGAGAGCTGCCTCTTCCTCTGATTATTTTTATTTTTACATTTTAGTGGGGACTCTGGCTATACTCCTGTAAATGTTTTTTATTATTTTATTTGCTTTGCTCTTTTTCAAAATCCTTGCTCCTGCTTTTTTCAATTTATATAAATAACCATAAGTTTTCACTATTGTGTAATTTGATAGACATATTAAAAATACAGTGATGGCCAACAGTACAATGATTCCTCCTGCACAAGTCAGGTTTCTCACTTGAAATCTGGCAACTTAAAAAGACTGTAATGGAGATACAGGCTCCTATTATGTTAAGTAAAAAGACATCTAGCTTATAAAGAGAAAATATAAATCCTCATTTGTCTTTTAGGCTGACCTATTTATCATAAGTTGCTATTTAACAATAGTGCAATGGTGACGATCCTTGAAGAGGGAATAAGATGGAGAGAGGAATTGTAGGCATGTAGTTATGTCTCAGACAGCATCTAATTCTTTTGAACTATTGCTGCTCCCCTTCCTTCCAAGATCATAAATTAATTTTACAGCTTGTAGGTCTACAGTGAAAAGGCTTGAAAACATAACCATGACTGCAGATAGAAATAGAGAATTAGAAGTAGAAACCCTTTCATGGGAAGGGACTCTTGGAATTCCATAATTCAGTTTGCATGGTAGGAAACTAAAATTCTTTCAAACACCAAGGGACATAAATATGTGGATTTCCTGGATTCAAAAATACAAATCACAGCTGGTTATGGGGGAATGGAGTGAATGTGAACATTTTGTGTTGCTACCTAGAGAAGCAATGCCTAAGAGTATTCTCTTTTTTTTAACTGTTAATATAAATGCTCTCAAGCATTAACACAAGCACTCTTTTACACTCTGTCTTGATATCTGCCACCTTTATGGACTTGCTTGAAAGAATATGCTATCTGAAAGATGCCACATGTGGCATTGACAGGCAGCTATTCAGAGTATGGCAGACAGCCAGTAAATCACTCAGTAGAGTTTTCTGTCCTTCCAGCCGTATCTCACAGAACTACAGTTTCTCCCGTTGCAGTATACTTCAATGTCAGAGTTTGTTCTCTTTAAACATTTATCTGTGAAAGTGACAGAAAAGATACACATTCTCTTGCTAATTGATTTTTCTTTCCTTTCGGAGCTCAAGTGCACAAATCCTAGCAGGTGTTACCAAGTCTCTCTCAGTCTTTCCAAGCGGTCAGAGCACAAAGCAGGTTTTTTTTCTTCTCTAGGAAAGGAAAAGGAAAAATAAAAAAGTTTTTTTACAAACTAGGTCTTTGGGTCATTCGTATTACTAGTAATTTGTTCAAAATCTGTGAAAAACCTTCATACCTGAAATGAAATTTTCAGTTATTGCCAGAGTATAAACTGATAGGAAAAAATATGTAACTTTTGCCTATTTCACATGCATTCATTTTTTCAGTTGTTCAAGTGTGTTTGGCAGTGAACCAACTCTTCTAAGAGAAGCTGCTACAAATACACTAGTAAAGCTTCTGTGTGTGTTAAAACTTGTAATAAAACACAACCAGTACTACATGTTCTGCCAAAGGGTCAGTCTAGCCTAGAAATTGCCTACATCAGTGGTTATACATGAACATCCAAGGAAGAGTAAGGAAAAGACAAGCACATATAATACCTACTCTATGACCACATAAATTAATCTCATTAAACAGCACTTTCACCAGTTAACACCAGTTATGCCCTCAGATGCCATGGTGGAACCTGTTTTCAAAAAACACTGATCTCTGTCCCTCAAAAATTTCAAACGTCTGTGGGATGGCTCAGATTGACTGGACATGCCCACTTGTAGAGGACCTAAATCTTTATCACATAACTTCATATTTAAATCTCAGGAATGAAAATCTATTATTATATAAATATGAATGCATCTGAAACAAATAATGAATTTAAATGCAGTGTGTAGCCCACAGAAAAGTTTGAGCTGCAGCTGTTTCAGAGTTTCACGTATACTCCATAACTCCTTAATTCTGGGCTGACCTTAAAAACAGGGTATCATAGTCATTGTTCTTCCTCCAATGTAATTTTATGTAAAATTGTACCAGTATGTGACAAAATATTAATTTCTGAGCATCTTTTGCTTTGCCCAGTGGTTTCCAATGGATGTTCTGAACTCCAAACGGGATCTGTTTGTTTTCCATTGTCTCAGCTATAAATAGCTTTAGTAAATATTTTTCTTACGCAAACTCAAATTCGTTAAAGTGAGATCCAGATTTGCTAATCCTCTTGCCGCCTTTGCTGCTTCAGGGACACAAAGCATCGTACATGTTTTCTGGCTGGCCAGAGCCAAGGGTACGTGGGTTTACTGATGCATCTCACTGGGGGAGCCTGCACGAGGCCAACCAGCAGGCGTGGAAAATGCACACGTCCCACGTGTCCTGGGCCCTAAACCAGGTTTTAACTCAGTGGGATTTGTTTTGCCTTCTCTGTGGGAAATGCATCAGCCTCAGGGGCGTTGGGAAGTGCTGTGGGTGACCTCCTGCCCCGCAGCCACAGCCTGGGTCCCACCACGGAGTGGGGCTGGGCTGGGGGGAGCGTGGGGCATGGGCCCCAGACAGAGGGCGCTGCCAGGGCCCCACCATGCACCAGGACAGTTGCAATCCCTTTTTCTTTGGGGAAAATGTGTTTAGTTAAAGGCCAGAGTTGATAATCAATTTGTCTTCAGAGTTCACTATGGAGTTTTAACAGCTCCTGCCTGCGTGTACGAGAAATGTGACCACTCCCCTGCATTTTTAGACATAAACACTGAAGGTGAGGGACTGGAAATCCTTATAAAATTAAAGAAATTGATTGTCTTAATAACTGTTAAAATTACAGTGTAGACCAAACTAAGTCAAATTTTAAAGCCTCTTCCGTGTCTTGTAAGAAGATACAGAAAGTCTCATGTGTTGGGTCAATTTTACATTGCAGAAGCACAAAAGATTTTCAGGGAAGATGAAAGTCAAGCAGAATGACAGCTCCCACTATTTGTAGCAGGCCTTCCAGAAAAAAACCACCCAAAACCCAACAAAACAACACAACAGCCAAAAAACCCCAATTGGATGACTACAAGTTCATATTTGCCTTAGGCAGTTTTTTTGTCAGACAGAAGGACAAGTCTAACCAACTACCTGTCATTGTCTAAGTTAAACTCAGGTGTTACCACTTGAACTGGTACAGATTCTTTAGCAGGCCCATCCCCTTCCCAATTAAATCGTTGGTGTGTTGCAGTATGGCAGCAGGTGTCAACAGTTTTTACTTGTAACTGTGACCTGGGAAATGCAGACAGGCTGCATTTGGTTATTAATTGCCAAGTATATTGTCTTGAAACAACGGAAAAGTCCTCATAGAGTCTTTTCCAGAGATGAAGTCATCTCCAGCAAGTTTTTCTTCTGAGACTTCAGAAGTAAAATGTTAAACCAAATATTCACAACAAAATAAATATCTCTGGCCGGCATGAAAAGTGGAAATGGTCCCAAGGTGATATGCAACAACCCTCAGTAACAGTAAATAGAGTTACAGCTTCCTTTTGTCAGTTTTATCTTCAACTGTGATTTAATTCTATTTTGTCATTTTCAGCAATGTTCAGTGTTTTGACTCTGAGATTAATGGATTTAGACAAAATGTAGTTTGAATTAAGGAAAGATTTTCAATGGTGTATTTTTAGAAGAATCAGGCTTTAGAGAAGGGGAAATTCTGCTAGGGGAAGGGATTGACTTCTCCAGGGTTTCCCAGCAAGCCGCTGGCAGGACAAGAAATAGGATCTTGGTCTCCTGGGGCTGCGCCTGCTGTTCTGTCCAGCAGCCTCCATGGCTGCTTTTTATAAGTAACAGTCAGAAAAAGCAGGGCCAGGAAAATGCCTTCATCGTAAACCAATAAGCAAGATGTATTCAAATGCTTCCAGCAATTGTTGAGCCATCGATTCAGTCATCCCTCAAAACACCAAGCATGAAGAGCAGCAACTCTTTTCATTCCTGCAGTGCATATCTGCACAGCACAGGCATTAGGCAGAGAAGGAGCTGCCTAATTAGGAGGGCTTGTCCTGGCTGTAATGCAGCTTAAGAACAGCTGCTTTAAGTTGTGTTATTGGCCTGTGGATGCCACTAAAGATGCTTTCTCTCCTTCAAAATGGATCTGTTCTGTGGCCTTTAGCAAATCAATAAATCTACTTAAATAGGACGGAAATACTCTGATTTGGGAAGTGCCTCGAGTAGGGTGTGCCAGCAAGTTACTGGCTGCCTGCTGTTACCTCCTAATCCAAAAGGAGTCGTCACCATTTAAAATGACATATTGCACTATTTGTAGCATTTTCTAAAAGGCTGCTTAGCCAGGTGCAACTCTGATCTCACAGGGGCAGGAGCCACAGCTGCAAATGGATGGAAATCCGGAATTTTGTAGTGCCAGTGAGAGAGGATCACCAGATGGGAAATTTAGCAGGAAATCTCAGTGCCATTATGAATCTCCCCCTCTGCATTTCCAAGTGAAAACGAACACTTGAATGCTGAAAATTATGACATATTAAGCAATTATTGTGAATTGCAGATATCTGGCTCAGATATACCTGAGGTTCTGGAGTTACAGATGGCAAATTTAACAAAGCATTGTGATGTGCTTTTGCTGCAGATATTAGGGGAGCAGGCAAAAGTGCACGGAATCTCTGACAATGGCTTCTACTGGTATTGGGAAACCCAAATAAAGGCAAAGAGGGAATTAACACACAGCAGCTTGTCGATGTACTCTGTTCAGAATAACACAATCTACTGCTGCTGCCACCAGCTGTTTAGTAATAAAAGTTATCCAGCCAATATTGAAGGTCTGTTCTCTAAGCAAAAGAGTTGCGCACAAGCATATAGATGTTCTATTAGATTAGTTAGAACAGTGGAATGTTTTTTATGAGCACTATTTTGTGTGTGAGGCATACTGTCCTGCAGACAAGTTGGGAAAGGGGAGGTAGAGGGGAGGAAGTTATTGGAAATTACCTGTGGCTACAGTGGGGATAGTCTGATGGGGATAATGATGAACAATTTTTCGCAAAGTGACAGCTTCCTAAAACTTATCAGTGATAGTATGCAAATTTGATCATCACCAAAAATCATATGTAACATATATTGATAGATGACAAAATTCACCCTACTGCATGGGAAGACAGACAACAGACTGTAGCATTAAGCACTTACCCTTTCGGTAAGGCTTTCTTTTTGCACATTTGCATGCAAATACTTCAAAGCATGTGGAATTATATAGAGAGATGCCAGGAAAGTTTTTTGTCTTCGTATCTTGTAGGGCACTCACACAGGTAAATGCTCTCAGCTTTTATTATTCATGTGAAAATAATAGAGTATTTTTATATCTGCCATAGTAATACAATATTTTTTATATTATAACTCTTTAGATAAGATTTTAGCTTCCTGTATTAAGATCTCAATGTGATAGCAACATTGAGTGTAGAAAATACTGGCTTTATCGTTTGCCAAAAGGGTGGAATGAGGATACCTACCCAAACATTTTCTTGTGTGTCTTCTGAGTATTCTTCTGACTTGGTCTGATAACAGCCCAGTTTACTTCAGTAAATGTATGTTATGTTCATTAAATACTCAGTGTTGAAATACATGTTTCCTGGTCTTAGAGCTACATCATTTGAGAAACAGTGCACCGAGTACAGACCTAGAAATCAGGAGTCCAGGTTTACTTATTGGGCCATAGACTTCCTATGTCAGGGGATGACTTTTGAACCTCAAGAAGAATGTAGGAATTGATGGGATTTCCAGAAGTACCAGATCTTAGTTCAAGCTTAACCTCTATGAAGACCAACTCTGAAGGTACAAGCTGTGGACTGAGTTGAAGGAGGTTGTGGCTGCAGAACAGATTTCTCTGTGACTTTGAAACTAACCTCTCTTTTGCATGAAGAGTATGTCTGTAAAGTGGAAATAAAGGAAAAGAAATTATAAGTTCTGAGGGCATATGAAGGAAATAACTTGACAAGTAGGAAATAAAAAAGTACAATTTCTAGAATCTGTCATCTACTTCTAAGCTAGTGGGAATATGATATATTTATTTTGTTTTGGCGAGTCAATGATCCTGGAAAACTATAGAGAAGGAAATGGAAAAATTGCAACTGTGCACTTGACTAATCAGCCTTTCCTAAAAAAGAAAAAGGGTAATTTTGCTTTGAAATTATTTTATCACCTTCGTACTCAAATTATAGAAACTAGATACATGCTTTGGGATAAACACAGAAAATTAGTACCCCTAGTTAGCCTTGCAGATATCATCAAAGTTGCTTAAAACACAATGCTGAGACACAGTAAGACAATGCAATGTTGATATTTAAAAATATTATTCATTATCTTGAGAAGTTTAAATGTAGTGTTATTTCTTTATAGAAAACTTTTAATTAATTATATTTTCAAAATACACTCCTCTGAACTGTTCCAGTGAAGCAAGCAAAAAACATTAAGACAAGCAAAATAATGTTCCAGTCTAATCTAGCGCTTTTTTGTGTGAGTAGTGCTTACTCCTTGCTAGTAAGTCTTATTAGCATGGTATATACTGATGTTCCACAAACTTTGTTACAAATGTGTGCCATGACAGTGAAGAAGAAGTGATGAAAATTACAGATCTCAAGAAAACCTTTGCTGGGACAACAGTCCTGCAGTGAAACTAAGAACACAATACAGCTATCTTACTGCTCCCCATCATTGTACAGATTGATGACTGATGGACATAGGAGCTTGAGACAGCTGACGTACAAACTCGGCATGTTGTGCCACATATAGCACATACACATGCATGTAGGAAGGCCTGTGTATAATGCTTGGTAGAAAGTATTCTGTCAAAACAGATTTCTCAGTAACCGGTGAACTTTTAAAGTAAACTGACATTTTTTACAGAATATCCCTATTTTCCCAGATATTTTTAAAATTTAAAACTTAAAGTATGTTAAAAAAGGCCTTTTTTAAGGTCGTAGATGTTGCCATCCCAAGGTAGCAAGTCTCAGAGTAGTTTATGCCAACATCACGTTTCTGACAGAGGCCAGTAGGCCACTACCAAACCATGGGGATAAAAGACGATGTAATAGGGCTAAAAAGAACAGCAGTTTGTTAATCTGTTTTTATATACTTCTAAACCTATTCTCAAATAACTGGAGCTTTATTTTATCCCAAAAGCATAGAATCCAGAAATTCTTTTGAACACTGAATATTCTTGAGGTATCTATTAATACCAAACAACATTAGAAGTCTTGTCAAGTTTTATAGTCAACTTTGCAATTAAATTACAGATACAGAAGTTCATTTATCAGTTAACAGATATTCCCAGTCTAGTTCCTCTAGACTGTTTTACTTAATAGCCTCTCTTCATTTTTCTAACATGAGCAGTCTTAGACCTTTGGCTGTCTTTGGGTAAGATATTCTCCAACCTCTTCATTTTTTCGTATGGCTCATTGCATTACTTATAGATCCTATTATTTTACTTCCCCCATTGCCCCTAACTGCCCTATGAGAAGCAGTAAACAAAGTTATGCAGGTTCATTTAGGAAAACTGCATTTTTCTTTTATAAAAATTTTTCCTTTGGCAAAATCATTTTATTGGCTTTATATCATATGCATCAATGCATGCAATAGTAAAAAAAAAAAAAAAAAAAGGGAAAAAAAGAAGAGTGAAAGCCTCTGACCACCAATTTCATCAGCATGTGGATGAGGAGTAAAACCCAAGATATGCTTTTGATTGAGACATGTCAGTACCAGATTGTCGCTGTAGAGACGGACAAAGTGACATGCACACACATCACTACAATCAAGCAGTTATATATCTTTATTACAAGCATGCTCTTTTTATATATTTCTAGTGCCAGCATGTTACAATATAATTGGTTAGAAGGTTGTTTTTCTCAGCCCTCATTGGTTGGCTTTTTCAGGTACCTTATCACACCTGCAAACTGGTCAACACACTCCTTAAACTTAGTTTCTCAGGCATGCTTCTCATTCTTTCTTGTTCTCTCACGGGAACACTGTAATCTTGTCAAGGTCAATATCCTCCCCAGGCCCCTCGGTCCAACTGAGGTCCTCCACAGCAAATAAAGCAAATTTATGTACTTCAGATCTTTTATTTTGTCAAAAGGCAAGATGGGTAATAATCTTATACAGTTTTGAACATCAGCAAGTTGCAGGAGCTAAGGAATGTAGGAGATAAACTTGAAAGGGCTGGGACAAATGTGAGAAACTGCAGGGACTCTCTGCAGTCATTCAGGAGCTCAGACCTTTTGGATCCAAATTTTTACAGATGGAGAAGAATCAGACTGGTCCTCCTGCATATCCAAGCACAGAAAATGCAGCTGCCAGAAAAAAAGAATAGCCAGGGCAGAAAGCGGGTGGTCTGGCATTGTTTTAACAGCACTCTGAGAAATGACTATAGCACCTTCCAAAACTTTTGCTTTTCCTGGCTTCAAAATTTTCATTACTGCACAACAAGGGCTACATTCAGGTACCATGAAAGCGAGTACAATGTTTGAATGATAATTGTTTGCTCAATTTTTGTGCCCTAGCTAAAGACTGCAGAAGGTTATTCTGTTCCCTAAAATTGCTTAATTTACCTATGACAATGTACCTAAAAAAATAGTCTGCAATCACTAGCAAAGATCAGTAGGCATCAGTACTTCAGCTTCCAAACCTTACTATGTCACGTGCTTTTATTACCATTATTTATGTTATTTATTACCTGGATCAATTTTGTTTAAGACCAAGACTCTGAATGAGACACTATCACTTCAGAATGGAATTTTCTCAGAAAGTGCACTTCTAAAAAAGGTCAGGTGGGCTTTCTTCCCTACATGACTTACATAAAAAATTAGAAATGGCAGCTCTAGATTGTTAGGAAACAGCTCCATTCCAGACACAATCAATTCAAGTGCACGGTTGAAAATAATAAAACAGCAAAGAATTGATAAATCTGTCTGTTTTGTTCTATACTTGTATTATTCCCATTCTTTTCACAGAATTTTGAAACTGGACTGTTGTGATCATCTCATCCAACAGGCCAAAGAATTTCATTAACAAACTCCTGCATCAGACCTGTAATTCCTGCCTAAGCAAGAGTGGATGCCATTCAGGCAGACACTTACTCTTGGTTCAAACACTTCAGATGATGGAATATCCCTCACAGTCACGGTAAATTACTCCAGCTGCTAGTCATTCATGCTATTTCTCATTTGAACTTGTCTAGAGAAATTTCCAGTATTTTGTTCTGCTTTTCCTTGCTAAAGTTTCAAATCTTTTTTTATCTTAAACTTGTAGATTCTCATAGGTGATAGGAAAGCTATCCTTAAACATTTGTTGGATAAAAGAGATAGCTTTATGTCTTTTTTGTGTGAGGCCAATTTTCTAGGTGACTGATTCTACCTTTTGGGATTTTTTTGCTACAGCATTCTAGAAAATAGCCTTATTTTGAATAGCGTTACACTGTAATACAGTGTAGTTTACACTGGCTGTAAATTAATCACCAAAGATGGCTGGAAATTTTATCAAAATTTGGCCATAAATGTCTCAAAAAAAATAGTTGTGACACTTCTGTATACTCAGTTCTACTAAAAAGAACAAATATTACTAGCTATTTTTTCTTACTAGCTGCCATATTAAGATTTTAAAGTGAAAATAACGATCTTATACTTTTCGTTTGTATTGTTGAAAATACCAGTAATCATTCCTTTATTTTAAATCTGCCTTAAGCAATAGAAAGACAGTAACTCTTCAATAAACAGGGTCTACTTACAAAGATCAAAAGGAATAGATATTATCAGTTACCAAGAAGCAAAACTCTATGGAATTCTGTTAAACTACACTGATTTACATCAGCCTATAATATGACCTAGAGATTTTCTTCTTAGCAATAAAGCAGGTATATTCAAACTCACTTTTTTACAGCTGCTGGATTCCCCTGCATTTAATGAAGAGTAGAAATCTTACAATTTTAAATAGATTTTTAATTTA
>JAVJGG010000030.1:7058440-7074636 GCA_035590195.1 Aviceda cuculoides
TGTTTAATTTAAAATAAGAGCTGCTCTGTTTTATACATCTCAAAGCTATTAACTCCTTTTACTGTTCTCAGTTTTGAAATTAAAATCACTCTCTGTATCACAGATAATTAAATGCATATCATCCGATGATACAGCTATGTAATCTGCCTTAAAACAGCAATGAATAAAATATAACCAAAAGTAACCCTGAATCCTCATAATAGATTAACTCAGGAAAAGGCTTGAATATGGCATTTATTTCCACAAAAAAATGACTTGTGTACATATACATATATTATCATAAAACTTTGAATTATAAAATATAGCTGTGCTTCAAACTTACGAAGGACCAGTTATTGTCTTTGGTTAGCTGATGAAGTGAGAAGATCATTCTGTTATGTCCTGCTAAAGGCTTTTTCTTGTTCTCAGAAAGGTCTTGGTTTCAAGAGGATGGCTTATAGCTACCTGCGTGCAGAAAGGCTTGTCAGACAGAGGTCACAGGCAGCGGCGAAAAACATGCCTCAGAATTCCCCTTTTTTACTGCAAATCAACAAATATTTCAATATTTTATATGAAGTATGCACATGTACATGTAACATACATACACATATTTTATGTACATGTACACATATATATAACCTTCCTGATGAAAAAGAAAGTGTTGAAGTCTCAACACCTCATCATCTTCGAGCTGTAGTCTTCTCTGCAGTTTCATCCTGAACGTCTGTGCCTTGAACTAGAGTAAGACATGAAAATGATATTAAGTTGCCCAAGGATGATCAAACTGAGGCAGTTCTGGACGTGCAGAGAAGCAGAAACCAGAGTTGCCTGGGAAAGTTTCTGGGTTAAGATTGTAGGTACTTGGTGAGAGCTTGGTGGGAGTTTTGAGGCTTGTACTGAGACAACTCAAAAATCCTTCTGTGCCTACGAGTCTAGGACCTTTCACAGCTCTGAAGCATTAAACCTGAGTCTTCATATGTATATAAGCAGAATTTATGTAATATGAATATTTTACAATCCTAGCAAAATATGCAATGGCCAGGTGAAAAATAGACTTTTTTAGAGAAAGCAAACAAAATTTGTCTGAAAATGCCAATTAGATTAAAATATAACTTTTAGATGTAAGTGTATGCATACTCCTGCAAATATCGTATATACTTATGAAAATACTACATAAAACTTACATGAATGTTATAGTTTATATAACATTAATTTGATGGGAATTTTAAAATTAAAGGTACTGAAATTACTGCTTTTGATATGGCTGAAAAATCCAATTTTCTTTATATTGAAATGGGTTATTTTGTTAACAGCTAATATATTTCATTTCAGCCTTAAGGTCTTAGATTTCTTTTATAGAGACTTACACATTATGATTGACTACATCATTGGTTATTAATGGTATGATTAACTATTATTGGTTATTTCATGGTAAAATATATATACATATTTGGTTTATATTTTTAAGTTTATATGTGTGCATATATATGTTATGTTATATGCAATATTATTGTCTTTCATTAAAATGTAGTATATATTATATGATATACAAGATATAGATAGCATGTAATAGACAAAATATTCTATATTCTAGTTTTATATTATAGTATACATTTATATTATGTTATATCCTATGCATATGTTACATTTAATGTAATAAGATTTTAAAAAAATATTTAATGTTTTAGTATATATTCATGTTTTGTTTAATACTTACATAGCAACCAAGATACAGCTTTACCAATTAAAAAACCCAAGTTATCACTTATGAAAAATTGTTTTTACAATGTTTTCTGGGAAAAATCTTATACTGTACTAATTAAAATATAAGTGCAAAACCATTTTCCAAATTGCATATGATTTAAAGTTAAAACAAAAAATGCAAATGTTAATGTGTTTCGAAATGTCAGATTTTTGTCCTAAAATTTTGATTTTTTTTCTCCTTAAGTATTACAAAACAATAACATCTCCCTTTTGCTCTTTCACCACGAACCCCAGATCCCCACCTCACCTGCTTTTTTTTTTTTCCTTTTTTTTTTTTGCAAGTTCCGGCAGTGAAAAGTGTCAGATCATGCATTTGCTCCACGCCCAGAAAAAAAAATCCAAACTTCATCCGGGTCGATGTAAGTGTTATGAACAGTGGAGCGTGACCGGGAAGGTAACAGTGACTGTTACATGTATTACCTCCGATAATTTATTGCCACAGCCTCATCTTCTATCTCTATGGAGCAACAGTGTCTCCTGGTGGTCAACTAGTAGTTAACGTCCGGCAGCGACTTTTTCAAAAAGTATTCGACTCGTTGCAGTTGATATATATGAAGGTACTAGTAGAATAAAGCTAAGACTGTTGTGTAAATTGTTGCCCTGGGAGGTGGTTTTATTGTCAATTCATTCAAGTACTTTACATACCTAGAATTAAATATGTACTTACATACTTTGGAAGTAAATATTTTGTTTGGGAAAAAAATTATTAATAAAAGTAAACTCCCTGTGCCTGTGGTCTCATCCTACCTTGATTATGACTGAAATGCTCTTCCCCTCCCCCTGGCCATGGATGTACTAATTATATGAATAGTAATAAAAAAAAATACCACCCCACACCACCCCTCCAAAAACCCAACCAACTTAGCTGTGCTGAGTCTTTGAACATTTTTCATGTGCATTCACTATGAGCACTGCTTGCAGTTAATGGGAAATTTCAGTCCCTTGTGAAAAGCAATGCTCTCTAAATCGTTCTAATTCCTTACATTTCATTTTCATCACTACAGACACAAAAAGGGAAGAGAGTAAATGTCTCCCTATCTTCAAATTCAATTTGAGACATTTTACTTGATGAAATGTATATTTGTGTAAACATTTCTCACTGGGGATGGCATCTAAATTTGCACTGTGGAACCTGACAGTGCAGCTTTATAACCTTATATTCTACTCATTGATCTGTAGCTGCTGTGTACTAAGTAAGCTCCTATTCATATTTCTCTTATATTGTAAACAATATAAGGTTCTAAGCCTTATATACAGAGGTTCAGTAGTATGAAAATACTGTGGACTGGATATGGTTACTTGTCAATATGTCTGACCAGCAAAGTGCAGAGTTGAATGAACTTGGATCTTTCTTCCATGGCAGAGTTATATACTGAAATGAGGTTTTATTTAGCAACAAATTATTTTGCTATGGAAGAAGAATATGCCAATAAAATACTCAAATGTGTGTATGGGAGGTGAGTAAAATATAAAGCTGGTGATATTGTAGCATCTGTAAAGAATATCATATAGAACAGGTAAAGAAAGTTATGCTCCTTCAGAAATAAAAATAAGCACAGATCTCTGCCATCAATGGTTAGGAAAGAAGTATTCAGAGGGCTGAACTAATTTTCTAGGAGTTTTATTAATGTGTGCTCTTTTTCTATTTTTTTCTTTTTCTATGTCTCTAAAGTTATGATACCCAGTTCTATAACTGCAAGCAGATGAAGACATGCTTGTATCAGAAGCCTCAAAGCGGACAGAGAATGACATGCAACCGAGTATAACTCAGCTTCAGTCGGGTTTGTTGAATTGACACACTAGGAAGTATTGTCAAGGCACAGGGCTAACATACATTCTGAACTTGTTGAATGTAATGAAAGGTGGCACTTGTATTTGTTCTAGGAAATGTTATGCAGTGAAAGACTTTTACTCTCAACATGCAAAATTGCATAATTTCTTATTAAACATAAATGGAATTGATACATGGACATTTAAAGCCATTTGAATTATTTTAATTTTTATATTTTTCCTCACTAAAGCTGCTGTTCCTACCACATCTGAGTTCACTGCAAATGAGTTCCCATGTATAAATCCTTATATAAATTCATAGAAGGTTAATAAACACAATGAACTAAAACTGAAGCTTTGCATAGGCTAATGAATATATGGATGACATAATAGCTTAGTTTTATTTGAATTTCAGACCTGCAGTAGTTTGAGATATTCCTGTGCCAAAACTCTAGTACGTTTTGCACAGGAGCTCCACATAGAAAATTCAGATGCTGGAAAACATAAATTCGGGGATGCTCAGATCGGGAGTTTTTGGTTTGATAGTGGTCCCATTTCCACCAAGGGCTGTGATTGTAAAGACAGGGGGGTTTTGTTTTTGTTTTAATTAAAGGTCTTGTATGAGACTTTACATCTTTGAATATTGAGGTGCTTTCTAAAGAAGATATCAATGTTCCCAGGTTTCAATTCAAACAAATTCTTCTCTAAAAAGTAAACCTTCTAATGTCTTTGGCAAGACAGCTTCTGTACAGCTCCTTTCCCCCTTGCTTGCCTGAGAGGTTATTCTCTTCTTATAGGTGAAGACCCTGTAAAGTGAAGAGATGTGAAATAACTGTGGCCAAGATAACATAACTTGTTGATAGAGCGGAGAAGATTATTCAGTGTCTCCAATGCAATTTTTATGAACAGAATGAGTTATTGTAGTAAGAGCCATTTAGCTGTTTTGATGCAGACAAGTGGAATGGTAAAGTCCTTATCTGTATGTATCAGCCATTAAATTACTTTCAGAGGGGGCTCATGCTTTTCTTTCAGTCCTCAGCAGCAACTTTTACCATGAAGGGAATACTGAGAAGGATCAGCTGGATTTTTCTAACTCCATCACTGCCTGTAGAATGATTCAAAAAGTTTAAAAAACATTATTAGTTTACAGATGGTGTAAGCTCTCACTTGCACATAAGACTGGCCCATTTCTCATTTGACCGTTAGGAAACCACTTGATAGTACTGATCAAAAACTGTTGCTGCACAGCAGATAGGCATTATCTGTCACTCCATTTTTTATTAATTTTAGTTGCAAACAGGTAAAGTGCTTATCAATATAACTCATAAGGGTTAAGAAATGTCTGTATTTTGGGCATGACTCCCTTGGTATTCAAGTTGCCAAACAGGACTATTGCTTATAAGTTAAGATAGCCTTGTGGAAATTGTGACTGACTTACAAAATTATCTAAAATCAACAAAACTCAAGTGGGTGGATTTACCAGGGATTTACCTACAAGGATGTACATAAAAACCAGGCTGTTTACTTCAATTTCGGAAAGCTAACAAAAGTTTTTCATTAATTGCAATCTATCTTTAGCTGTATGCACCATCAGTGAGCAAACCAGGTGACACTTGCACTTAAATTTACCTGCGATGCAGAAGACTGGGTGAGAATAAATACAAATAAACAGCAAGGGATATCTGTAGTTCCCAAAAGAGAAGGGAACAAAGGAGAAAAAGGAAGACGTGTCTGAAACTATTATTATTAACATATCCTAGGAGATACACATGAACTGTAAGAATTCTGTCAGTATTTCTATCATTTGGCCAGAAAAACATCTGCATCAAAGCTGTAGAAACAAATGCACTCACAGAGCTAATGTTATTATACAGACAATTATAGTAACAGTGCAGATAGATACTGAACAGCTGACATTTTAAGAGTATAGTTTTTTCTTCAGTACACATCATGTTCATCTACCTAGTCCAGAAAAAAGACAGAGATAAGCTAACCCACTACTTTTAGATGGCCTGAGAGAAGACATAGCAACAATTTCCCATCTAATTCTCAGCTGCTGTGACATTGTGAGCCTGAACTGTGCTATCTATGATAACGTACGTACAGGCCAGATTTTCAATAAAAAGCTCAACACCTTAAAAGGTCTCTCTGTTTCTGAGACACCCATGTAAGTGGCCAGTTGTCTTCGAAAAATATCTGACCATGAGCATTTTACTGAGAGTGGCTGTAGCATGATCGCACCTGACACTAAGTGCAGAAGCTCTTCTCTTGAAAACCTAGACTTTTAAATTCACCTAAAATTCTTTTAATATGGCTCTGGAGCTTACAGACGCAGGCTGTCTTTCATCTGATCAGACTGGAGGAGTGGTACGGCAAGCGTGTGGTTCTACTGGATAAGATCTCCAATATGAGAGACAGAGAATATATAATGGCATCCAGGTTTGCCTATTATGGTCCCTGCTCAGGTCAAGGTAGGATGAAAAGGGACAAACGCTTCAGCCCTGGGTCAGGGTACAACCCCTCTGTAGCTCGCAGGTACTTTACCCTACAAATGAAATCCTCCACTGATCTAAATTAGCAAACATACTGTGGCTGTAGTGGATCTACTCTAGCTGATTTCATCTGAAAGACTGGTATGAAACTTTCTTAAGAAAATGTGATTTGCAATTTTTCAGCAGGTTTACTTGAATCTAAAATTCAATTTGTTCATGCTAACTGTACCCTTTAAACAATCAATGGCTATACAATTTCAGTAATGACTCTTTAAAATTGGAGTTATTGAAAAGGCTTACAAGTAGTGATAAACAGGGTAAGGTGGTATTGATTGGCCAGTGGAAGACATTGAACTGTAAACAGGTATTATGCTAGAAGAATTGTATTACTGTACGTCTTTTTGCCACTTTTATTCTGAGTAACCCATGAGCAGAGTCTTGGTGTTTATTTGATTATGGTTTTAATAGGCTTTTAATAGCTTGAGCAGATTTATGACTGAGGAAACATGAAAGTCTGAAAAACATAATGTAAAATGGATTGAAGGCACAAGTTTCCACAGACTTTTTCCATTTAATAGATTGTGAATGCTTATGATTTACTGAACAAATATGCTTACCATATAAATGCATTTATACTGTGCCTGCAAATGAGCTTTCTCAGTATAAACTGAGTTGTATACATTCTTTTTCATCTAGATACTATGCTCCATCCTTACTTTAGCCATACAAGAATTTTGTACTGACAATTGTGAAGCATGTAGAGTATGTATGCCTATGCACATGCTTGGTGTGTGGATTATTTCAGGAAAGCAAATTTCAAAATTGCTAGAAATCTTCCAGTTTCAGCCAGGAAAAATAGAATATTCTATCTAATCTACAATTAAATATATTGTTATTCTATCAAATGACACAATATAAAACAAAGAACTAAGGAATCAGTACTACAGTAATAATAGGCACTGTTTAAACCCAGAAGTTGGTGTTCTCTGCATCAATGGGCTTTTAGTCCAAATGTGACAGGTAAAGACACAGAGTGACTAACATTGCAGCAGAAAATGGATTGATATATTCTCAGTCTAACTTTAATTAGTAGGTAAGCAACTGAATGGGGAAAAAAGGAAAAGTTACAGCAAGAGGATTACACATAAAATATAAAACTATGTAGAGAATAAAAAGAGAATAAAAAAGAGAATGAAAAAAGAGAAAAGATGAACAAAGAGCAAGTCTGCACAGGTTAGAGAAAATTCAGTAAAACTTAAGTTCTGCAAAAAGAGCAAAAGTTCCTTGCAGACTTATCATCTTACCCTTCACATCTGCTGCAGCAGTCTTTGCTTTGCCTGTTGTTCATCCCTCCTCTCATCAGCATGGATCTGTGTTGCTAATTCTGTATTTGCACTGTGTGCAAGTCTTACCAATGTCAGTGGAAATGTCAAGCATGAAATGTGTTTAGTATACGCAACAGATTTGTACTGAGAGGAAAATTTTTCTCCGGTTTTGTCTTCAGGCTTAATGCAGATCTGACCTTAGAAAAACATGCAAAGCTGGGCGCTTGCAACACAGTTCAAGTTATGTCTTTTAAGAAGCCAATTGTCATCTCGTACTGACTGTATACCTGTCAATTCCGGTTAATTCAGTGCAATGACACCCAATGGACACATTTTTGAGAGGGAGTTTGAGCCCTCACAGCCTGTCATTCGGCAGACATAGGATCTAAAATAGTTAAAAGTCATCACAGTTCTGTTTTTTACTGGTCTCAGTAGAAGCCAAACACTGCAAAATCCAGAAATTGGATGTAAATATCTAAACGACAGCTGGCCTTTTTTGAAAAATGAGGTTACTTATTTAACTTGCATAAAGCCTAATGGGTGCAAATCTGTTTTGATCGGAGCTTAAAGTTTAAGAAAACTGCATTAATAATACCTAGTATCTCTATATTTTTCTTTCTTTACACATCCATTTTTAAAAGATCATAGGGCTTTTTTACTTTTTTCACAGTTTGCTGTATGTTAAATATACACCAGTGTAATGCAGTGTAATTTCGTAATATGCCTGCAACTTTGCATGTGTCCACTGTAAGAAGTTCCATTCTGTTCCATTTGCAAAATGGAATGATTTGTCTTTTAAAGGTTCTCCCTCAGATGTGTTTCTGGAAAGTGTAGTGAAGAGTTTGTCTTTTGCTGAACTGATAAGGAACATAACTGATGCCAAAATTTACAGTTTATACTCACTACAACATGATATGGAAGGGGCTGAAGAGTTAAAAAGAAGCTGCACTACAAAGAAAATGTGGACATTAATTTGATATGCAGACATGAATTTTCTCATAAAGCTTCAAAGTTTCATGTCAGCTTTATACAAAACTATTTCCAGTAAGAGCTACAAACAGACCAGTGTAAGTTTTATTGTTTATCCACATCTATCACCTACGCCCACACACATCCACACAAACATTGAAAAGGATGAGGGTAGCAGGGAATCTGCAGATCTTGATTATTATTTTTTTGCAGGTATGTTTTTGTGTTTCTAATTTGAGAGCATCCTTATACAAAAGAAGAGGGTACTCTTTCAGAATCCCAGATGTGAGAGCTTGCTGGCCCGTGGTCCACGGCCTGTGCTGGCCCCTAATCTGCCTGTCTGTCTGTCTACCTGCCTATCATAAAGTAGCGATGCTCTTGTTCTTTTAAACCACATTGTTTTCATTGCTTCCAAGTTTTCAAGCGACTTCATATTTACTGTCAAAATGACTGAATCTCCACATTTGCCTGAATGCTGTCAGAAATAATTATTCATCTGATCACTTACTTTGTAAATGCCTTTACTGGTATTCAGAAGTCATACTTCATTACTTTCTTGCTTCAAAAGCTCGAGTCATCCAGTCAAGGTCTAGAAGCTATACTTGATGATCTGTGTGATCAGTCATAGAGGACTCTAGTAAGCCAAGGTGGACTAACATCTGAAATCAAAGCAAACTGTTAATCCTGCACATGTTATGCACAGACACAGAAGTTTGAATTTAAGAGACAAAATCTTACATTGCCTTTTTAATGTTTGCTAAAATGCTACTCAACATTCAAGGTTCGGTGTGTTTTATGATCACAGTTTTGTCATAGAAACCTCCTGCTTCCATGGCATTGTTTGCCAGAATCTCATCTTTCATTTAAATAAAAAATGCTGATATTTGTTACATTTGGATACCTACATACCTAGAGACTTCATCTGCATTAGTAGGCTTTTTTCTCTTAGGCAACACAGATGCAGACAGCAAGAGATATACCATTCTATGGCCAAAACATCCAAATGCCAACAGCATATAAACAGATGCAGTGCTCTGTTCTGCAAAGAGTCTGAAACAGCATCTCTGGAAGGTGCAATGTGTCCTCTTTACAGCAATGGTATATTAAGTATGAAATGGAAAGATGTAATCAAGAAGACTATAAACACTTCACTACTGCTTATGCAGTTTGGGTCATAAAGTCAAGCAAGGTGCTAACTCAGACCCTAGCTACTCTCACGTTACTAGACAAATTTACCATGGGCTCATGTCCAAATGCAAAAAACTGCAGCTTAAAGGCAGTCAAGAGAGCAGATTAACAGTTTCTACAAGATTTTGTAACACATTTAGATGTATAGAAAACATTAAGTAAATTGAAATTAACAGCATTTAATAACATAGGAATGTAATTTTTTTAAAAAATTTGTGGTCTTCAAATAAAACTGTGGGAGATTTGCAAAGCCTATTATAGAATGCCATATTTTCTTAATCTTCCCTCAATAAATTTTCCGTATTTTTAAAAAATACTGAGTACTCACAATGGAGTAAAGGACAATATAAGGAAGTTTCTCCCCTTTTTCACCCCCCTCTCTCAGTGTAAGTTATACAGTGGGGTGAGACAAGCTCCTGGGTTATACCTCATGGATTGTTACACAGAGCCCCCATTCTGGGTCACTGGTCCCAAAACTGGGAATGGGGTGTGGGGGTAATTTAGCTCTGAAGCTTGGTCTATGTGGACTGAAGAATTCACACAGAAGAATGTGAACTTGCGTGGATGGAAGGGTCACTTGGCACAAAACGTCCTTGACTGGAGCATGAATTCAGAGTGCACAAGATTAAGACTGAATGGTTTGTGTTCAACCTAAGTGAGGTCCAGGCAGTGTCTTGGTTCAGATCAAAACACCTGAGGTTTTATGCTGATTGATTGAAACAGTAAGTGGGTTTAGGAAGCAGAATTAATCTCCTTTCAACCCTAGCAAATCTCTTTGTTAGTGGGGCTTGCTTTCTATTTCTGCAAAGAGCACAGCTTTAAAAAGGAATAACAAAGCCCCAGCTGATCTACCACTCTGAAAAAAATATGTAACGATGCTCAATGTAGCATCCCAGTTGTTGAGAAGTCTTTCATCACCTTGAATGATTTTCCTAGTCACTCTGGTATTGTTGCCAGGGCCCTGAGGACAGTAATAGGTCTTAATAACCCAGCCCAGCCTCACCTGGGACCTTACCTGGGACCTCTGCCTGTGGGCTCAGGAGGCCTATTTCAGCACAGGCCTGGGCCTTCAGCTCTTTCCTGAGCCGAGTTGTGTGTGCACGTTGCCAGCCCTGTTTATGGCTGTGCTTCTTGGAGGGACCTTGGACCTATGCTGGGAGTAGCCTGATTCCAGTCCTGGTTTTGGGCTGGACCTCTCAGACCTGTGCTGGAGCTCCAGTCTCGTCTCTGGCCCCATCTTTTCTTGTTCCTGGGTGGACCCCCTGGATGGACCCTGGCCGTGGTTTGCTGCTTGCTGTGCTGTTGATGTCCTCCAATGCTGGCACCCGGTTCCGCCTGCCATGATCAGGTAGTGTGGGACAGCCCCCCTCGGTGAGGGTACCGTGCTGGGTCACCTTTAGCTCCTGGTTCCTCCTCCACTGTCGTACAGTCCCACTCTTTCTGCTCCCTGGAAACTGTAGGAAAGGGGGACACAGCTACTATGGTTTTGTCAGGAGTGCTTGGGGCATGGGGTATGCCCCAAACTTGGCCGAAGGAAGTAGGTAGAAGGAGGGTCTCATCAGGCTGAGGTACGAAGCGCCGAGTTGCTCAGCCTTACAAATATGGCGACTGTTCTGTTACGTGTTCTGGCAAAGGCGCCGAGGAGACGCTGATTTCACGCTTGAAGGGCCTATTTAGAGATCACAGCTGGCATGCTCTTAAGTGCCAAAACCTCTCCTAAGTCCTGTTAGGGCTCTGTGCCTCCAACAAACAGGCTCACAGCAGTAGTAACTATGCCGTGCAGAGTCTATTTCTCACCATGTTTCTGTCATGGCACCATCTGCTCCGCTAAAGCACCTATCTCAGGGTTTGGAGATGTGATTTTTTTCCGTATTTTTCCTACTACTACTTCCTAAACTGTAGTTTCGGAGTAGCCATGAACACTGGCAACCAACGCTTTGTCTCTGCCTGCCACCCATCTGCACGACCCATCGGCAGGCAGCCTGCCCAGATTTGCCTGGCAAAACAGTAGCAGACCCAAGTACTGAAATCCCTCCTACGTGTGGGATAGTCTGGCTGGTCTGGAGGCTGCTGACAGAACAGAAGGAAAATTTTCTGTTGTGGGCAGACACAGCCTTGCTCTTTCTGACCTTCCCAGGCAGTAAAGACCTTCGGCTATTTTAACATAATTAACAAACACAAAAAACCCTCCTTGCGTTCCTTTTGTAGTCTTGCCTTCATGCTACCTTAAGTGCTAAAACCAAACAGGAGGTAATTTAACCACAAGTCACTGGAGAAAAAAAAATAGAAATTATTTTCTTTCTAGAATAATTTAAGAATAAATTCTATGCCCACAGTTTCATGGATGAGACATTTCAGTGTGATTATTTCCATCTTAATGGCTTAATCAAACTATTTTTAAGGTTGATGTCATTTCTTATTCATCTCAACTACTTACTGAGTATAAAATACCTGTGCAATTCATTATTGCTTTTATATTTCTGGCGGAAGATGGGAGTCTGGTATGGGTTTGGGGTTTTTTTAGAACAGTTCTTTGCTGGAAAGGTGAACAGTGTTTTTGTATTCTGGACACAGGATTTAAACTTCAAAGTATTTTTTTGTTCTTTTATCACTTTGTCCTCCAATAACAGACTGTTTTGTGTATATATATCTGCACAGAAACAAGCTTCAAAGATCACAGGAAATTATTTTAGCAATATCTCAGAAGGTGGCCTCCAATGGCACTTTTTATTACTGCAAAGGGATGCTATAAAATAGATTTTTGCCTTGTGTCTGTTCTCACATTGAATTCAGGCTTTTCTCTGACAGGGACAATTATATTTTTTACTTCTTTATCCTCTAACCTACTCCTCACTAGTTCCCTCCTATCTTGCAGAATTCATAAGACTTTGGGAGAGAGCCTCCTAAAAAATTTAATGGTATCTGCCATTCTTTTATGAGCTTAAGTTCATTGTATCATTATTTGTACTGAAAGACCAGGACAACCCAAATAAGCTCATGATTGATTAATTGTGCTGAATGATTTACCTGTACTAATGGAGACTGTTCACAGAAGTAAAACTGGGCATATTGTAAGATATGTCTGTTGAGACCTGAGGGGAAAAAAGAGAGTGGTGGTATCTTCATTTGTGAAACTGCAACTCAGAACCCTTGATTCAGCAAAGTATTGTAGTACTTTAGGCCTGTCTTCAATTTGCTTCACTGTTAGTGTTACTGTTAGGAAATATTTGGTGCCTAAAATGAGGAACACATTCCTAAATCTATGAAAAAAAAAAGGCTTCATCACAGTCTCACAGGAAACATGTTGCAGCCTTAGGAATTGGATTGCTGCCTCCTTATGAATGCAGTACCATGACCTTAAATTAATTTCTTTTATGGATATTTGGATAGCAAAACCTTGGCCTTTTTACATGCATTCTGGCTTCTTAGCTCTACACTGATGGCAGGATTACAGATTCCAGCAGACAGATCTATTTTTCTTTTTGTCTGTGCTGTCCTTCAGCATTTGTACCAGAGCCAGCTTCTTTTCTGCTTCTGACTGAGAGCAAGTGATTGCACTAATCAGTTAAAGTAGATCTAAAGTAAACATAATGGATACAGGCTCTTTTAAGCCTATTGAGACAGAACAGAAGAACTAAGGAGCTGCAAGAAGTTGTTCTTTCATTAAGAAATAGTCTAATATGCTAGTGAATAGACAGTTCATGTTAAGTTGTATTCAGTTGATCTGGATGTACACACATATCTTAATGATGCTATTTAATTTTTGTTGAAGGTTTGTTAAATAAAACAGTGGGGGCTTGGGGGTTGGTCTTGGAGGGTTTTGCAACCTGGAAATGAGAGGTGGGATATAAATTGAAACTCATCTGTAATGACAGAGAACCAACATTGCTCTTAGTGAGCATGATCCAGAGGAGGCATAAGGTGCCGTTGGTGGGGGAACGAGGGGCAGTAGTACAAGTTAACCAAGCACTTCACTGAGAGGAATGAATTTCTACCTCCAGAATGATTAGATCACTTATTCTGGCAATGTAAGGACCACACCTGGAAAGCACGTCTTTCCAAAGGCAAAAGGGCACTTTTTAATGTTTCCACAAGCTATCCTGCACCTATTCTTACTTTGTTGAAGTTTGCAACTGATTCATTTGGGGGAGAACGTTACTTAACATTGTTGTTTACGTTGAGGCTTACTGTATAAAAAAATATAATTAGAAATATATTAGAAATTCTGTGAGTACAACTTTGTTTCAGGCTTCAAATTACTCTTTCAAAATATCTGCATCACACGCTGTTTTAAGATGCTTTCACCTTCTCTTTAATAGTGCTTAATAGACTTTGGTGGTATAAGACACGAATTCTGCCGTCTAAATAGAAAGGATTAAAAGCAAAACTGTGTTTAGAAATGGTGGGAGTCTCTGTAATATCCTCCCCAATTAAACATAAGCTCACCCTAAGCATTCTTTTTTTTGGCTTCACAGATGCTTACTGGCAAAAGAGACTCTTGACTGTTTTGTGTCTGAAAAGGTACTGATTGTAAATGAAGACAAAGTATCAATACTGAGAAAAACTTTTTGTTCAAGGACATATCTTTCACTTTTCATGTTTCATCAAACCATTAAACCACCTCAGTTATTAATAGAGCATTTCCTTTGCAAATAAAAAGCAAAGCAAAAATAATGGGTCTTGCTCAAAATCGCAGCATCTTGTGGTAAAATCTCTCTTGTCTCTGGTCTTTATTCATCGTATGCCTATCTTATTCCAACAATCCTGGGGACAAAGCACGTCCTTCCGAATGCCCACAGGAACTCAGCCGAGCACCGTGTCCCCCGTGTCCCTGTCTCCTCTGGCTGCAAGCTAGTTCTGACCCACTTCCTCGCTGGGTACTGAGGTCTCGCCTCTTCTGGGACGGCAGAGCTGCTGGCTCGCGCCTCCCAGTGAGAAGAGACCTTGTTCCCCAGCACAGCCCTGACTGGTGTCGGAGCAGTCCCGAGTGAGCCGGCGTGGGTGATCCAGCGCCTGCAGCCCGGCCACCTCCTCCGCAGGGTGGGGAGTTCTTCCCCGCTCAACCGCGGCTCAGCGGGAGCCGCTTCTTGGAGGGCACGTTCTGCTGGGCCCAAGAGTAACCCAGGATTGTCCCTGCGTGAAGAACCTCCGCCAACAGCCTCCGAGGCCCACCAGGGGAACCGGCCCGGTGCCGCTGAGCCGCCCGCCGTCCCTGCGGCTCCCGGGACCCTGCTGCCGCGCGAGGGGACACCCGGCTCCGGAATGGCGATGGGTCTTCAGGGCCATGCCGCTGAGTAACAGGCCGTTCCCAGTGCGGCATCTGCTTATTCCAGTTCTACCAGCCTTGCAGGTTGGCTGCAAACTTTCCCAAGCACGCAGGGCGCTCTGCCTAGAAAACAGTGCGACTGTTCGTTCTTCTTCTACAAGGGCTGAATAGCCATTGAAGTAGTATTATTAGATTGTGTAATGGTCGAATTTATTTATGTATTTGTTTGTTTATAGGTTGGGTTTGGCAAAATCTAGGAGGCTTCCGTATTCCTTGGCAACCTGAGCAATCTGCAGTGACAAACTCTCAGCCTGATTGGCAACAGCATTAAAAACTGTTAATCACTAATATGCAGACTAAGCAGGCATGTAAATCTACCAGGTTAGAAAGCACCTGTGAAGTGATTAATTGTCTCTTAGATATTAAATTGTGATTTTTTTCTGTTTAAAGGACAATTATTATTTTTAGAAATAATTTTCCTCAAATGGCTGGTTTTATAAATCTGGAAGACAATTATCACTTGAGGCAAGGCTGAGAGATAAAGTGTAATAAATACATGGTATAAATGAGGCCTGCAAAGTTATAAAAGAATATATAAAATGCCTTAAAGACGTTGTTGCATTAACTTATGTTGAAATACATTTTCTTAGGTTGACTGAACTATGACTCATAATGTAATTTAAGAACATTTTGAGACAAAGCATGAAAGTTAATTTAGAATTTTAATTAACACAGATAAATCAAAGAGAAATAATTTGATAGAGCTTCTAAAAAATAGAAAACGCATATCTTCCCCTTTAAAATAAAAAAAATATATTTTTTCTTTAGCCCAGCATATTATTTTTTTTAAAGCTGCTAATTTTCTTTGTATTTGTACTCTACAGCTGGCTAAATGAAGTAAATAGAAAATAATTTTTTTGTTGTTGTTTCCTGGCAAGCATAATTAAACCACTTAATTATTTCTCAAGTTTTTCAAGTTTAAAATAATTAAATCTCAAAGATCTATCATTCAAAAAAATTCCCTCATTCTAGAAGCATTTATATGGGCATGGTTGTTCTGAAACCTTGTAACATCATGGGATGGTAATATTAAGGCCATACATTTAAGGGAAATAGAGAAATGCTGCTTGGTATTTTTACATATAATATTAAAATCCATGCCTTATTAAGTCCAAAGAACACAACTTTTATTTACATAAACTGAGAATTCCTTTAAACAGTATTTTCAGATATGCCTGTTTTAGGAGTCATGATTTTAAATCAAATTTAAATGTAACACAAAATAAACATTTCGTTTCAAGTAATGGCTTATTACTATATGCAAGTATTTTACCTAAGTGATGCCTTCACTAATTATTAATTGAATAAAATTACTTTAAGTAAGAGATGAAAAAGAGTTAAAATAGGGTAAAAATGGGGAAGCCAAGGCAAATTTTAAGATTT
>JAVJGG010000030.1:7074679-7090337 GCA_035590195.1 Aviceda cuculoides
ATAGAAAATCACTTTTAAAATTTTAAACTAGAAAATACTGAATATAAAGAATACTAAATAGGAAATGTATGCATAAGGAAAAAAATTTAATACTCAAAAATTTCATTATATGATATACACATATACAAAGGGTGGTATGTAACTTTAACATAATTTAAAAGACAACACTCAGACTTGTTAAGAAAATTTCCATTAGATAGTCACAGCATTTCGACCATAGAAATATAAAATCGCATGAGCCCATGTATCCAAAATGGCTTAAGTTTTTCTAGAGCCAAGAAAGGATATATTTGCAGTTCACAGAGAAATCAGGTGGAAGAGACATGGTAGTACTCTAGCTGTATCTCAGTTTGAGGAAGTTTCATTGTGCAGGAAAGATCAACTTCAAGAATCTCTAGCTGTATGAAGAGCGTCTTAGTGATAAGCTGGCAAATGTTTCGCCTGAGAGGTTTTATTGCACCTTATATAAACAGGGTGTTCAAGAAATCTTGTATGAAATGGTTAGTTGTCTTTATCCATAAGCCAGTAGTTCTATTGATTTGATGAAGTCTGAGATATTATTAATTGTACTCTCTAGCCACAGAATCATTTCAGAGGGGAACTTGAGAGTAAATGTAAATAGTATACTGAATTTTAAATCTGCTTGCTTGTACTTGATTAATTTCCATTGTTGGACATTTGCCAATACACATTTTGAGATGTCAATGGGAAGGGGAAAAATATAATATGTCATGTACAAAGGACTGACATTTAAAGGAATGGATATTTAATCTAAGCATCCTCTGATGAGTCTGGTATCCTGCAGCACACAGCGAAGGACTGTTGAACCTGGATATTAAGCAAACTTAAGTTTGAATGTTGGATCATAATATGAAACACACTGCATTAGTGATTATATTGATTGGTAGTTATTACTGAAGTTCATTTTGTTGTCTGATAAGGATTGGGTAATTACTTTAGGGTCAATGAATTCACATTAATCAAATGCTGAATGTGGAAATGACCATGGGAAATAAGTAAAGATGAACTGGCAGACTTCTATTGGTAATTATTAATTATTAACATTTCTGGTTATTAAAATTCCTCAAAGGAAAGCCAGTAAATTTATTCTAGTCTAGTAACTTGTCTACTCAGTGCCTTTAGCGTTGTACTTGGGAAGTGAAATCCAGTGTTCTTGGATAACGTTGAAGTGATTTGACCCAGCTCTTACAGATACGTTTTTATCACTGAGGGGAGGGGAAGTTGTTCAATCTGTGACACTGGTAGCTTAGGAAATTTTTTCCTTTAAAAAAACCCCTGACTTCCACGAGAAGATCCTTTTAGGTACTAGCAAGTTTCCAGTGGAGAAAGAATATAAGTATAGAGGGAAATGAGATAAAACTGTACTGCACAAAGACAATTGTTTCCGTAATCATGGCGAATTTATCACGGACATCATTGCTGCCCTCACTTCACCAGACCAGGTCACGGCTGATCTGGCACTCTGTGTTGTGCAGCTCTAGCTCAAATTCGACAGATCTGGCACCGGCGGAGGTAGGGCTGGGCACGTTGCTCCGTGCACGTTCAGAGCCAGGCCAGGCTTGCGGCTCTCGGGGTGAGAGCGAAGGCAGCGCTGGCCCCCACGCCTCCTCGGCAAGGCGTTTACAAGGAGACTCCATGCAGCGACGCTGGAAAAGTTCTGAAATGTACTCCCAGCAAAAAATAACCCAACTGCAAGAGGAGAATTAGAGTAATTCTGTGACTTCAATTGTGTTGTTGAGGAAAGCCCAGGCCAAACAATATTTAAGATTTTATGAATTCAGTTTGCCTAATGAGGTGCAGGAGAGGTGACAGCATCCTTAGAGCAGAGTGTGTTTTTAATTTTGACACGTTATGCATGGCCAGAAACAACAGTCGCTTCCTTTTGCCAAGCATTATTACTTACAGATCACGTTAGCGGCACAACGGCATTAATGCAAACGGATGAGCAGATAAAGCAGAAGCTACTTGAGCCGCCTCCCAGCTCTCACCCCACTGGTGCTCACACTGTGAGCTACAGACAGCCCTTCAGCTTTGGTCCTGTGGCGGATGATAACCCGTTTTATCAGTTTATTCTCCACTGAGGGGATTCCCTGTAACAGGGCATGGCTGGGCAGGGTGGGCGACGGCCCCTGGCACCGAGGGAGGCTTGGGGAGCCAGTGAGCTCAGGGGTCTTTGCAATATTCAGTGTTTGAGGAGGCTTTGCTGGGGAGATCCTGGCAGAGGGGCCCGGGTGGAGGAGCTCGTGGTCCTGGGAGAAAGCAGGATCGTGGGAAGGGCCCAAGGCACAGCTCCCAGGCAGCATCGGTAACGACACGCAGCTGAGAGACTGGAAGTGCACAGGGTATAACCGTGTCTAGTAGAGGCTTGTGGAAATATTGTCACAATATTCCCCTGACATCACTTCAGGGTAAAGTAATACCTGTGTCATTGTGTATAAGAAAAATGAAATTCTGAAATCATATAACCTTGGAGCAGCAGCAACTGTTTATATTTTTGTTGAAAAATTGGGAAGAGGCTTTTTTCTCCTTTGACGTGATTATGTGATTTAGCCAAGGATGGAGTTCAACATGGTTTTTAAACCAATATTTGAAATTTTTCTTTAGATGTATATGTACATATGTTAGGCTGACCTCACCTTGCTCCCCCGATATCCTTTCTTGATAGGAAAAACCAGTAGTGATGTGCTGCAGTGAGATCACTGTCACTCACTAGTTTTATGACATCTCTCTGACCATTTTCCTCACCACAAAGTGAAGGGGGATAATAAGCACTGAAGGGACTGCACCGACCTAGTACCTGTCATAAGGAAATAACATTCTTAAGTTACTGTTGTAAGAACTTAGTGCTCTTAGACCCTAAACAAAGTGACCATCTCACGATGAGCTTCCTTTTGGGGGAGGGATTGTAAAATTACTGTTAGTGGCTGAAGATGTTTAAGGAAGTTTCTCATCTTGAAGACGGAGCTGCAATTCTAATCACCTGAATAATACCGGTCTTCTCCTTTGTTTATTTATCTATATCTGTAAAGGAAGATCTATGTGTGTACCCCATCTGTATCTATCTATCTAGGAATATAGATGTATAAAGTACTTTATATTGTTACTCTATATATTACTCCCATATCTATTCCTATATATAAAGTAACCCTCTGAAATTATTTGACAATCAGAACAGTGTTTAGTTTTCCCTCTTGAATCACGTCATTTAAACCTCAAATCTTTCTGTCTAAGTCTAATGATACAATGCACTAGATATAATTTAAACTTTGGAAGATACAAATTCTAGCTTGGCAAACTATGAGGGTAATGAACGTAGGAATAAGGTATGTAGCACAAAAAAAACCCCACAAAGAATCTGCTAAATTTCTGATAAGGAAAAATCAGCAGTACAAGCTCATCAATAATGATCATTACAGAAGGAAAGGGGAATTTAGGCATCTGGACTAATATTAAAAATAGTAACAGGAGTGATTCATTCATGTAATTGAAGTCATACAAACACCTGTGCTCATAAATACAGTCGATTGATGCAAGAACAGTTGATGGAATTAACATATCAAATGATTTAGTCTTGTAGAGAAAACGATGGATTGAAACTTTCTGTCTGGCTTTGATAGTTTTTATTTTCATAGCTAGCTAGCAGAAAATCCATTGAAACAGAATTGTACCAAGTTTGCTGGCTGTCTTCCATAGTTTCACCAAGATGTTTTGCTTTTAAATTCAAAACATTTCAATTTAAATTCAGTTTTGTGATTTAACAAGTCTAAATTAAAAGAAACATTTAGGTCAGAGAAAAAGTAGTACTTTATTTTCATGGAACCGATAAAACCCCAGAAGTCTCTCCACAGTTGTGACAAAGTAGTTAACAGGCCTGCCAGACACTGAGAACGTTATTTGCAGAATACAAAAGCAGAAAATAGAAATTAATTCCACATGGTTCTGGCTTTGGGAGCTGTAATACTTAATTTATTCTTTTAGATAGTTATTTCAGTAAAAACTATTTATACATTCAGAGCTTATGGAGGTCCTTCAAGTTTATACAAAGTAATGTATGATGAGACTTCTCATATTATGTAGACCAAAGATATCTTTTTAATATCCACAGAATTAATTAATCTGGTAGGCACTTAAACTGCCTTTTAAAAAGATTTTTCCAGAAATTTTGTGTAGACAGAACACATGCTACTACTGTTGATTAGGCCATCAGACATAGTAAAGATATTACTTCAAGAAGCACCTGAGATGCTGTAGCTGGAAGAATTTGGTCCAGAAATAATATTCCAATCCCGTCTCTAAGCACAGGCTGTTGGTACTGACAAAGCATACCTTTTCTTTGCCTCGCTTCAGCAATTCTTATGAAATCTTGAAAAAGCTTATCAGCATTTTTTTTTTCTCCTGAAAATGGATTTTTAAAAATTGCCTTCTATTAGATTGTTACATTTAATAGCAACCTACTGCTTTCCTGTTGCTACATATGTTTAGCTAAATAGTGGTCTTTTCATGGCTGCAAAATGTGGTTTTTATTTACCTTTAGGAAATACAGATCCTAAGGAAGGATATTAAAGATCATGTAGCCTCAAATATCAACTCAGCTTCATGATAGCTTGGTTTATTTCTTAAAAAGTAGATTTTAGAAACTCTTATTTAAGGTGAATGTACTGGCAAATGAATAAATTGTAAATCCAGATACCCCGTTGATAGCAGTGACAAATCAGTGCAGATCACTTCAGAAAAAGATACCTTTGGTTTTTACTGCCTGCTTCTTTGCTTGTACTGCTGTCTTTTCTCCACTTCAGTCTAGTGCTCTAAAGTGAGAGCTCTTTGCAGAAAATTTTATTCGCATTTCTGCATTGCCTAATGGTATTCACTAATAATAAAACCTAATGTCATTTGGGGCCTGTGGATAGATAAAATAAAATATTGAACTTGTTCAGAGTGTTATCTTTCTACCAACGTTCACCAGATACCAAGTTCTTGCAGGCCATATTTCCATTACAGAAGAAATCCAGTGGTATACAGTCATATGAGTGCTGTACAGAAGGGTTTGCAAACAATACATAGGTACTATCTTCCATCTTTCAGGAGTCTCAGCCTAAACGCATAATTCAGATGATCAAAAATCAGCTTTTAGCACAAAGACTGACTCTGTGAACAGAAATCAGAAAATCCCTGTGGGTAATTAAGGCAAGGGGCAAGATATGTGTCCTGTCTTGGAAGCTGCCAGTTTCGCAGCATTTTCTTCCAATGTTTAAAGTTCCTAAAAGTTTCCTATCACTCTCTGCAAGTAGTATTTGATAACCAGAGCAGCTAGTCATAGTCTGGTTTTGGTGTTGGGTAACGTCTTCTCACAAACACTGGAATTCTGTTGTGCAACAGTTATTCAGATTATGATACTGTATTCCTGTGTTATGATTCTATCAATGCAACTGTTTCTTAGAGTACAGTTTTGGTAAATGACGTCTTTAAATGTATGATGAGTATATTGACATAAGAGCCTGATTCTCAATTAGTCCTTTAATTGCTTACAACTAATAAGATCAGAATAGGTCAGGAATAAAATGGTCTGTCAGGTGAACAGCCAGAGGAAAGCTTTGAAAAGCAAATCTGCTTAACAAAGGGAGTAGTGATATGGTTTGTTCAGCTACTTCAGAATGATAAAGTGGATTTTTGTAGATTTAATAAGTCATTTTGTCAGAATTTTCCTGTTTTGGAGAGCCGTTGACTTGAAAAATGTATTTTGAAATACGATGTGGCCCTGATACATTGCTTTACATGTCAGACAGTTACATAGGACACAGCTCCTGAGTTCTCAGTGCACTGATGCTGACCTAGCCTCTTGGAGATTTCAGGAGATTGCAGTGAGCTGCCAGCTCCTGACAGCAATGTAAATCTTCCATGACATGTCCCTGGCATGAGGGACAAACTTACACACTACAGGGCCTTAATTATAATTTGGAAGTAGCAAGAAATTACCCTGAAATCCTACTTTGAACCAATAGTCTTCACCTGCTCCAATCTCTTGAGTTTGCTGTATCTGTAAACAGCCATATGGATCAGCTTGGACTTTTGGTGTATATGGTAGGAGGTTAAAGTCAACAGTCGGGAGTTTCTACCTTACGCTGCACTTTTGTGTAGGTTTCTCTGTGAATAGAGAAATAACATGAGCACTTACTTACAGACACTGTGTCTGTGCAGTGGGGTTGTGTTGTCCTCCCTCGATAAACTTGGTTGCTTTCCTCCATTATAGGGATTACTTCTGTCAAACCACTTAGTTTGGGGTATAGACTACTTCTGTCTGTGCGGTGCAGCTTAGAAGCCAAAATAATGTATATTCTTGAAGAAAGCTGCCTGGGAAAAATTTGACCATGATTTTGAAGGTCTCACTGAAATAGAATGCTTGGAAAAATGTTTTAAATTATAGCCATTGATACATACAATATTTTAAGATCTATTAAAAAATTTTATCTTTTGCAAACATAAAAAATACAGTAAAAAAGCAATGCAGCTCTGTAAATATAGGATACGTTAAAGATAGTAAAGTCTGTAAGAGTATAAAATACTAAATTCAGTAAGTTTTATGGCTACGTATACCCTATACAAATGTACATGGTAGGTACTAGAAGGAAGAATAATTGCCTAGAGAAGAGAGAGCACAATGTTAGTGATTCATACAGATTACCAGTTGGGAGTTGTTAAAGCTGCAGTAAACCTAAACTGAAATAAAAAACCCCATATATTTCAAAACTTTTTGGTTTAGAAAGTTTACAAATGGCCTGTATGTCTAAACTACACAGAACCAGAAGAGCTACTCTGAACTTGGCATGGAAGAGTGGGAACGTTTTACAACATCATCTTTTTGTTTCCCTCAGAGATTCAATATTTCAAAATGTCACGTCTACAAAGCAAAAGTTAAATGGAGTGCTCCTTATCTACCATGAAGGGTACCATATGTAAACATAGTGGCTTGCAGATCAGTCACTGGTCCACAGTATGTCTCTCTGATGTCAGTGTTTACAAGACTGGCCATTTCTTTATGCTCTCATCCAGTTTTGCTGAAACTCAATGAAAGCTTATGTAAATAATACCATGGTGGTGTATGGAAATCAGATGGGGTTGCAGCTGGTATGTTTGTTGTTTTTTCATAGTCTTCCCATTGCTACTTTTCTTTCTGTATTCCTATTCTGTTCACAGCTCTGATGATAACTCTTTGATGCCTTCCCTTTAAGTCAAGCAAATCTAGTCTGCAATTTGCTGAGGCACTCAAGATAATTAAGTATCATAATATTTTTCATTACCACATTAGTTTTATAGATCTTTATGTCACTGTAAAATGAAACAAATTACTGGAATTATATTTGCTGTGACTTCCAGCTGAATGTCAGACGCTAGGGAGTCCAAACTGGTTGGCTTGGCAGCAGCTACCTTTGGAGGTAGCCTTACTCACCTGTCATGCCTACCTGGGTCCTTCTAGCAGTGCTCCCTCCGGCAGGCTTCCTTATCCTGGTTTTTGTCTTCAGAATTCTGGAAAGCGTTTAACTTCTTTGCTGTGCTGTCATGCAGTGAGACTTCTTAACCCCTAGTCAGGTAGCTACGCTGTCTCGTAAAATCATGTTAGACTTCCCTGTTGACCTATTCCCTTTAGTGTGCTCCTTTGGTATTTTCTTGTCTGGGAAAAGAAGAAAATGTCCAGGCAGGGTGAATCAGGATTGTAAAACCCCTAACTGTTCTCCTTTGCCACATTACACATCTAACCATGGATCCTGAGAAGGGAACATAAAGTAATGACATACCTGGGCATTGGCCTCTCTTCTCCGCTCCGGGTCTAGCCCGCTACGGCTCCTGAACAGCAGTTGCTATGTTTGCAGTCATTTTGTAGTGCTGGAACCGACTCAGAGAAACAGCACAGAGAAAAGCCTGACATCTCGTGTAGAGTGTCACAGTTTATTAGAAAATACAACCTGATAAAAGTTCAGAGGCAGGTTCCTTCTTTATTTGGTACTTCATCAATTCAGCAGGTGTAGCACGTATTTTGACAGTTCTATAGCTCACTGTTTCTCTTTTCAGAGTGAATTAAGTGATCAGTGTATTATGTGAGCACTGCTAAGCATAGTAATCTCATTAATAATAATTCCCTTCATATATTAGGTTCAAAGACATTGCTATAAACTAAGCGAAACAATTTGTTGGGTTAGAATAGCTTCTTCCAGCAGGAGCTTGATGATTTAAAGAAAGATGAGTTGTGCATTACAGCTATTCTGAAGTATTCCCTCAGTTCTGTTTTGGCACAAAAAAACCATTTCTTCCAGGAAGAAAAAGTCCTTCTTGGTATATGTAGATGCCTTGCTGACAATCTCAACCCAGAGACCATCCATGTCATTATTTTCAGTCAATGCAATGAACACTGATGAAATTACCCAATCCTTTTTTGAAGGATTTTTGTCATACTACTGAACCTGATGAAATTATTGCAAGGAATTAACCTTGTGCCTGTCAGTGAAACTGATTTCTGTGACAACGGGAAGGGACTGAACCACAACTATGGTTAAGTCCATAGAAATGGAAAGGACTTCTATGCCAGTGAGATCACTGCCTTTTGTTATTACCTGCATCCATGTGTTATAACTCCTTTCAGAATGCTGAAGGTAGAAAAGTGTACAAGAAACCTATAGGTGGAGTTTCAAGGAAATGATTTCTCTCCACGCTTCCCCTCTCCTGGCCCACCCAAGGATAAAGGCTCTCAAAATAGGAAATACAGATCTGAACTGCTTCTGCTCCTCACGTGGCCCGACTCCACCATGTTTTCCAATTTTCATTACCACTGCCATTGTTCATCCAGTTCTGAGCAGGGCCTGGTATGCAATTTTTTTCTTTAATTTTCCTCATGATCCTTTCTGGTGCTTGGCAGCAGGTGTCACTCTCTGTAAGGCAAGAGATCAAGTAGAGGCAAAGAAAGGGGTTTGCTGTTCACAGGGCAATTTTGCTTCAGAACTTCACAATTGACATGTTAATAGTATAGCACCATTAAAATGGCAGGTATGAGGTAAGGACAAAATAAAATACAAAATCAGGAAATATGTGTTGCCATTTCTTGAAAACTATTTAAATGAAATTGAGATGGAGGATTACTTTTATTATAATCCTACGAGTTTACTTCCTAAACTCAGCTATCTTTTGATGACAAATTGCCTGCTTATATTTTTATATCCTATTGCTACTGAAAGAATCTAAATACTGCATGGAGTTACCTACTTTCACATCAAAATGAAAAGTAGCAATATTCCAGTTGATTTGATTAAACCTACATTAAAAAAAAGGTTTGGTTTTGTCTTTATCTTGTCCCTCAGTTGTGTGCTTTTTACGCAGTAAACACATTTAATTTTATGTAGTTATTTTAAAAATAATTCTCAACTTTTGTAAAAAAAGAAGAGCCTTCAGCCTCATTTCGTTGCGTATCTAATTTTGTAGTAAAAAGAAAGCAACTTCAAATAACTTATTTGAAAGATACGAGAGTGTTGGTTGTTTTCTCCTAGCTTGATTATAATACTGAAGCTGCAATAAAGTCTTCCTTAGCTCTGATCTTTATCATAGTGAAAGAAATAGTGTTGCTAATGGCAAACTAATGAAGATTCTCAGTGCAGTTTACAACAAAATCTGCATAGATGTAAAACAAACAACTTCCTCAGCACAGCTTTTTTTTTTTTCCTTTTTTCTGTTGAAATACAAGTGCTGTTGGAACACAGAAGACAGGCAGACTTGCCCCCTAAATTTCTAATTGACAAGGAATTACTGCTCCTTATATACATTTTTCTGGTTTTTAGAAACCTTTGGTGTAAGAGTATCTTCATACACTGTTTAATTTTTAAGTGTATCTTGCTGTTGAGTAAAAGCAACTTTGAATAACTCTGTTCCAAGGCTAGGTAATTTAATTATGACCATTTAATTATGCTAGAAATACAATGTAGGGTAATCCCAGTGCTCCTTTCTGTGCATGAGGAATGATTTTTCCCTTTTACCATTTTTGAAACAGAAACGGTACTTTTTCTTTTTTTTTCATCTTCTACTAATCTGGAATTTTTAATCTTCTTGTTTTAAAAAACATTGCTCTGACAACAGAGATTATTTTCAGGAACCTTCTGGTCATTTCTTACTGAGCCATGATAACACAGAATTGTTTCTGAAGGAAGTTGAGTTCTAACGTTTTCAAAATACTCTTCCACATAATGTAGCAAGGAGCCTTGAATGACACTGGTTGGTTGTTAAAACGCAGCGTTCTGCTGTTGTTCAGCAAATTTTCCAGTATTGCAGGGAAATATTGTACTGTCCTTCCTCTGCTTCCTCATTTCCACTGAGGTTTTCATCGTAGTGAAAACAGACTTCACCACTCAGAGCTTGTGATGTTATGAGCACATATAGTTTGTTTAGGTCATCGATGAACTAAAGAAGTATTTAGTTCAGCAACACATTGGGAAGTGTATATTATTTGGGGAATATGAAGAGTCCACATTCCTTTGTGGATAACTTTATCCTACCTGTATAATAGTTTTGTCTGTTGATGGTGTGTGTCTTCATTTTTTTTCAATGTACTATTCCCTGCTCCCACCTATGCTTTTCATCAGGAAATATTTTTGCTGTTTCATAGTATATGGTTTCTTAAGAATTCCACTCAGCTTAGCTGTGAGTGTTGTACAAGCCGAGGAAGGCGAATGGGATACTTTCTTCCTGGGCACATGCAAAACAGACAGATGCATGATTGACTCTCATCATACCAAAGAATTTCAATAGTTTAGAGCAGGATGAGAAAGTCTAAAGACACCCCAACACAGTGGCTGGTTTTTGCTGCTGGAGTTTGCTGCCAGCGCTCTCCAGAATAAAAGCAATAAGGCCTGTGCGTGCTTAAGGTCACTGTCAATTGCAAATGAGGAGTTGCAGTATTATCTGCCTGCAAGAGAAGTTGTTTATATCGGTGGGGCTGCTTTGCTCCTTGTAGCACAAGGCAGAGTTGCCTCAATTAGAAATCTGAAATAGTTATTATACCGAGAAGGAGATTGGCTTGGTATAGCCAAAGGTAAGTGTAAAGCATAAAATTGTATCTAAGGACCCCAGCCTTCTTCCATAGTTGGGTGGGGTTTTGTTTGTTTTGGGGTTTTTTTTGCATAAAGGAGTACCATCTAAAGGTACCATCTAAAATATCAAAGTTAGCACAAATTACACAAGAACAAAAGTGATTTGAAAGTGTCACAGCTTCTGAGTGATCAGGAAATACTATGGTCATACAGACCTAGAGAAACCATATGAAAATTCTGCTCAGAAACTAATTCTTTTGCTTAAGTTTTTGGTCTTTGGATGATAGTTCAAAGGCTTCTCTGTAGAAAAAGCCCTGGACTTGTTTGTTAGGTATCTCTAACATTGTATTTTGTTTTGTTAAAAAGTTAAGCACCCTGGAAAGGGATTACTCCAGATAATGAACAGTGACATTAACCAATCCAGTAGGAGCAGAAAACCACAGAATTTATTACTGTTCTAAAAGCAGCAAGGTTTTATATCAGATGCAGGTATGGAACCAAACAGCTGTTACCTGTTACTATTGGGTTCACTATTTCAAGTGATTTGTGGTTGGTGATAGTCTCAAGTAGGGTTCATAAATTCTGGGAATGAAGTCTTTCTGTTATTTGGAAAAATTCATCCTTGTTTCTACTATGTATTGTATTCTGATGGGACTGTCAGAAGTTCCAGTCACAACCTTAACTGATTTAGAAAGAAGTAGATCAGTTGGGGATGGGGGCGGGGAGAGGCATTATCCCGTACTTTCTGTTGCAGGAGTAAGACTGATTTTTGTTTTGTAGTATTTTAAAAAAAAAAAAATCTATATTTGCATGGAAAGATTTTCTGTTAGCAATTTTGAATGCTTTATTGGAAACTGCATCATTTATTGTTGTTTTTATGACATGGAATGAGAAAAGAGAAGCCTTCAATTTACCTAGAAATAGGTTATATCTAGAATATTTCTGGAAAAGCCTTAAAGGCTACCTTTTGGTACTTCTAGATTGCACTAAGAGCTGTAATAGAAGTGGCACAAGAATGCAAGGGGAAAAAGTCACTGTTATGGCCAGTCAGGCAGTAAGGGTGAGCTTTCCCATCTGGTGCAGCAAGCTGAAAACGCTTCCGTGACTGGGATTCAGATTCTGCATTTGACTCTTCTCTGATGTTTAAGCACACACGACAGCATCAACCTGACCTTAAGCACTAACTTTAATACCATGTATTGTTAGAACTTTATTTTTCCCTTTAGATCTCTCTCTCTATTATATACATTTATCACTTTGGGAAGGCTTACATATGCATATATGCATATGTATGTGTGTGTCTGTAGGTACATCTCCAAAACTATACATGTTCTACTTCTTTTTAATAACAATTCTGGTAGATACTTTGGAGATGTCTTATTAAGCAGAATCCTAATTCTTGCACCTAAGATACATTCCTAAAATTAGCCAGTGCATATGCGCATATCTAATTTCTCCTTCCTGAAAAAAAAAAATAAAACCACATCTTTGCTAACTTTTTTTGTGTATAAAACTGAAGGTCAACTTGTGTTTTCATTAGCTTATGCAAACTTAGACTAATTGTGCTTAGAATAGTACTGAATTTTACAACAGTGCAAGTAAGAGCATGTGTTCAGAAAAGTATTTAAAAACAGGTGCTTGAACCAGTTTGGAGATATTTGTTTTGTTTTGTTTTGTTTTTTTCACTGGTGCTGTCACTTCAGTTATTTTACATGGCCATAATGAAAACTTTCCCCAAGTGAATTTGCTGCTGATAGTGCTAGTAAGGGAGGAGTGTTGGTATTGTTGCTGACATCCCATTAATTTTATTTACAAGAACCTATTCCTAGTGACCGATGACACAACCTGCTGGAGGTGTGGAGGTAATGTTCTGTTTAATCTCATGTTGTGGACTTTTCTCTGTCAACTATCACTTGTACTCTGCTACTTGAAGAATTGCTCGAGAGCCTCTGTTTTCTGTCAGGCTTGCTATAGAGCTCTCCTCTGGTCTGATTTCCTTCTGGTTTTGTCTGTTTCTAGCATTTTCATTCCTATTGCAAAATTTGAGTTCTGTGAAGGCAGTGAGCAAGGGAGAAGTTTCTCTGAAGTGCCTGAGATTGCCAGAGCATAGATCTTTCTCTTTAGCACTAAAACTTCTCATATGGCTTGTTGGTATGTCCTGTTTAGAATCACAAATAGTACAAGCTTTACACATGGGGGTTTTTTCAGATCAGATTATCAGGGACCTTTGCTGTTTAGCAGGATTGTTGTGCCTGTGCAGCAAGAGGCATGTTCTGTTTTTCAGATGCCAGAAAGTTTTATTTAACTCACTTCCTGCTAATGCAAGTAACTTTGGATATTGACAATATCCCCAGGTTTTCCTGCTCTGTTTGAGTCGTAGTATAATTGTGACTTGTGGCTCTTCATTTGGTCTGAAAGCTCATATGTTCAGAAGCCCCATGTAGGAGGAGAAGGTGTAAAATAGGTATTTCACTGACTTCAGAGCCAAACGTCAATTGAAAAAATGCCTTTGACTGTGCCACGTTTGTTTGTTTTCAGTTCTGTATTCCTACATAGCTGATGCATTCTCCCAGACATAACCAAGTTCAAAACACTGAAGTCATCTTCTGAGAGGTAGTAATATAAGAAATTCTCCTATTATTGTGCCCACCCCACAGGTGGCTGATGGAGTTAATGAAGTAGAGTTGTGATTAAGGTATGCAACATATCCTTAGTCTAAAGCTAGGTCAGTGGTACCTCCACAACAGAAATCCTGGGTTGTCCCAGTGGAGGGCAGTGAGCTCCTTTTGCAACGTGTTCCCTCTTCAGGAGTTTGTTGAACATAACTAGTACACAGAACAGAGCTTGTGGTTGGATTACAACCTTTGATAGGGTTAGGACAGCCTTCTCTTTTTGTAATAATCACTGGATATTGCTAAGAGAGGTTTATTGTCTTATGTCTGCCAACATAGCAGCTCAATATTTATCATTTCCTTTTTTCAAAGTAAGAAAGTGTCCAAGTATTAAACAGCTCTGACACGCATGTTTGTTTACCTAAGATGAACAATTTTATCATTGCTCTAAGCGGTGTACCTAACATTTACATAGACTAGTTTGAATTCCTTCATCTTCCTTCTCCCACCTGTCCTGTTCAAGTGCAGAAATTTTGTATTATTTTAGTTTGAGATCATCCTGGTTTTACACTGAGTATCTGCAGATTATTATTCTTCCCATAAGCTTTGATTATATTGCTTGACAGAAAGTCAGTGGGTGGCTAATGATTTTATGGGATCCATTGACTATGTACAGGTTATTTTGCATATGTAAACATATAAGAGTTTTTATGTGAGACACTATAATATTGGAACTTGCCAGATAGGTGTACATGTTCTATTTAGCTGAATTGATGCTACTTAGATATTGGGAAATGTTACTTACTCTAATATGGTTATATTTTTAGAAGCAGATACATATCAGCTCAGATAACTTAAGAGTCTCAGTTTCAAGAAGTAGTAGGAAAATGAATGTGAATTTAATTAAAACAAATTACTTCAATTGGATTAAACTTATACATTGGCATTTCTATTTGCCAAATTCACTTTAGAAGTAAACATAAATCCAGACTGCGTATTTTCATACTTTAGCATCTACACAAAAATTTAACTGAATTTAAATATTTGGCTTTAAAATCTCAAGAAGTAAATAATACGCCTCTATGGCCGTAAGGTAGCAGCTGACTATCCAATTGTAGATGAACAATTAATCCCTCTTATTTAAGAAACCAACTTCCTATATTGAGTTCCTTTATAACTAGTGTCTTCAGGGAATGTTTCCACAGTGGTAACAAACTGAATATTAGCTCTTTTTTTTCTTGATTGTTTCCACCAAATATTATGCTTCAGTAACTAGAATCGGGCTTCTAGTTTGGACTCAAGACTATTCATGTACACTATCTATGCAGGCTTTAACATGTAAGTTAGCAGCCTGTTGATACAATAACTACTATATCATAATAAAAAGGATCTGATATTTTGTGGTGATATTGCACAGAATGAAGATTGATTTCTTCTATGATTTGCCTCTGGAGAAAGTGTGACAGGAGATGTAATTAATGCCTTGTTCATCTCCAGTGCATCCTTCTTAAGGCAAGCGTATGATCCTTTCAGTCCCTGCTTTGCAGTATTTGTTGAAGGAAAGATGGCTTGAATGCAGCAACACTGATAATACTGATGATTTTCATGGACCTACTGGTCAATATGACATTTAATTTGTTTTTCTAGTGACTAGCAGAGATGAGAATAAAACTGAGAACTAGTCAGCTGAGGCAAACCACAGATAAGGCAATAGTGATACTTGGTGTAACATAGAACAGAGGGTAGGAAGGCTCTATAGAGGGATCTGGACGGGCTGGATCGATGGGCTGAGGCCAATTGTATGAGGTTCAACAAGGCCAAGTGCCGGGTCCTGCGCTTGGGTCACAACAACCCCACGCAGCACTACAGGCTTGGGGAAGAGTGGCTGGAAAGCTGCCCAGCAGAGAAGGACCTGGGGGTGCTGGTCGACAGCCGGCTGAAGATGAGCCAGCAGTGTGCCCA
>JAVJGG010000030.1:7090546-7113270 GCA_035590195.1 Aviceda cuculoides
GTGGACACATAGAAATCATATAAAAGGAGTATTGTTGTATGCAATAAACAGCATTCGCTTGATCATATTGATTGTCTTGCCTCTGTCCATTTCGAACTCCCGCACCAGTCAGCATGGGTTTATGAAAGGCAGGTCGGTCCTGCTTCATTAACCTGATCTTCTTCTATCAAGGTGACCCGCTTAGTGGATGAGGGAAAGGCTGTGGATGTTGTCTACCTAGACTTCAGTAAAGCCTTTGACACCGTTTCACACAGCATTCACCTGGAGAAGCTGGCTGAGTCACCATCCCTGGAGGTATTTAAAGATGTGTAGATGTGGTGCTTAGGGACATGGTTTAGTGGTGGACTTGGCAGTGTTAGGTTTATGGTTGGATTCGATGATCTTTAAGGTCTTTTCCAATCTAAATTATTCTATGATTCTACAGATAAACAAATAAAGACATTTTAATTTCTGTAATGACTTTTGAGATTCCTTGTCATCAAGGTTCATGATTAAAGGATTCATTTGAATCTTGAGGCTTTTTTCTCCTCAGGGAGAGGTGGTGATCAAGAATTGGTTTTATTATCTGTATTTTATCAGAGGACCACAGGCTTTCAAGATTTGTGTATTTTTGTCCTACATGCTGTACAACCTATAAAAAGATTCAGTCCCATCAGTGTCTCTGTCACACTGAGAAACATTGTGGATCATTCTCTGATCTTCCTGAAAAAATTTGATTTCAGACTTACAGTTGACATTGGCGGAATTCTTGTTTGGCCGCTTAATTACCCCTATTCTTAAATAAGGAATAAGGCAACTGCATTCCTGATCTTGAACCTGTGAAAATTTTAGAAATATTCAGTAAAAACACATTTTGAAAAAAACCACCACTACCCCAAAATAATCTCATTTGTTTTTAAACCAGCACACAACCCTTTTTTCCTCCCAGGGAGGGAGTGTGGGGGAAGTGGTCTGAGCTATACACTGAAGAAAACTGATGTATAATATTGATGATAATCACATTCTTTTTTTCCTCAGTAAGTATTTTGCATTTCTTGCTAATTTTTTTTTCTTATTATTATTTACGTATTTACTACAACAAATTTCAGATTGAACCAGGAATAGTAAATTCTGCTGGTTAAACTCTTTGACATTGTCAAACTGCATTAGTCTCCTGATACCAATAAGTCAGGAGATAAAAAGTGATCTAGTTTTTATTATAAGAAAAACAAATAAAAATCAGTTCAGGTATGTATGTGGAATATCTTTTCATTGTTAATAAGAATCAGTCTGTCAAACTGTATTTTGTTAGTTTTCTGGAAAATTAGTTCTGATGATCTACAGCTTGAGGCACTTAATTTTAAATGGGAAAACAGATAGCATCACATACTGAATCAATTTTCGGAGTACACTTAAGTGCAAAATTAACTGCTCCAGTGTGACATAGTTTTGCTCTTTCAGCGTGACTTTTAAAGGTTGTTCTTTTCTTGAGTTCTTCAACACAGGCTCTTCTATGCAGTGACTTTCTGTTCTACATGAAAAATTGAGGAAGCTTATTGATCACTCAGAATAAAATAGTTAAGACTCACAGATTGATAAATTGTTTATATATTTTGCAAATCCCTAAAACCAATATTTAGAAGAAAAGTGTTAAAAGTGTTAAACCCAGTAATGGAGTAGCTGCTTTCCATAGCCTTGTTCCTAGGTTTCTCTAAGGCAGTGCTTCAGGAAAAACACATACCAGATTTACCGATTCTTAGATCAATCAATGACACACAATTCCTTTTTGTATTTCCCCTTCCCTTTCTTTTCTGCATAAGAAATATTTTAAAGATATACACAGGTTTTGCATAGCTCAGATTCCGTTATTAAAAATCATTATTAAAATTATTAATCATTATTAAAAATCTTTTTTTTTAAAGTGTAGATAATTCTAACCAGTGGAGAGAATGGATACTCTCTGTCTACCACAGAGTTTAGCAGGCAAGTGTTGAAAATCTAGCTTCAGGTTTCTGAAGTAATGCTGCCACCATTCACACATTGTTAGGAAAACTTGCTTTCAGGACTACTCAGGAAAAAACCTTCTGGCCCAGGAGTCTCGTGGCCTCCAGGGATGGATTTGCCCAGACCTGTGACCCTCCCTGCTTAAAACTAACATGATTCTTAGCAGGTTCCTTGCTGCTGCCCAGTCCTGAGCGATCACGAACCGACAAGACCAAGGTCAATTTTAGGCAGCACCTGTCTGATCTTAGAAGGAACATATTTTCCTTTGGAAAATTATGTTTTTGTTTCTCTAGGGGAGGACTGGTAAAGGATTTCCATTCATAGAAAATATGAAAAGTTTTGGTATTTGGCCTCATTGGCATGAAATGTTTTCAAAAAATCTGAGCTATCAAAAACTGGAAATTGGGTTTCCAGTCACTGCTGATAAGAGCTAGCTCTTGTTTCCACTTAATGCATTCTGGGCTTGACAATATTTCACAAAAATCTAGCTCTTTTTTCTTGCTAGGATGGCTTTCGGCAGTCTTGCTAGTTGCAGCCTACAGACCAATAACCTATACTGTGTGAGCAGTGACTGTAATTACAGAAATGTCTTAATACATCCAAGTACAATCAATATTAATTCAACTGAAAATAATACTGGTTTATAACTTCCATCACGAAATTATACAATGTGAATTGCAACTTTGGTAATCATAGTTAGTCAGTCAGAAGTAGTTACTTACCAAGGCACTTCTTATCCCAATTTATATTAATAATTTGTTAATTGTAAATTATCAATATATTAAAAAATACTTGTTTTATGAATGAAAACAATGCTTGCTGTTTGAGTCTCATTTGTGAGAAATAATTTTCTCATTAGAGTATTTTTCACTAAAGTGTGCAATCCTAAACATTATTTCTAGCATGGATAATTATGTACCTTAATATTCATACTAGAAGCGCACTGTCCATTGTGTGATGATAAGCTATCACTTGCTGTTCATCATTAAGAAGGAAAAGTGTTTAATATCCAGGAGAGAAGAACTAAGCCTTCATTAAGTAATCATTCTCCCTAAACAGCAAATATAAACATCAAATAAGTAATGAAAAACACATAGTATGAAATGATGACATGTTTTTTAAAAGATTGTTTTACAGACAGCTTAGTCCTCTAGCATAGGCTAAATTAACAATGAATTTTAGAGCCAATGCAAATGAGTAAAATTCTACTGGAATCAACTAAGCAATCATTTAGTAATAAGAGAGAATTTGGTCTCCATCTCTCTAATAATGTGCAAGGTCTAATATTAAAATATTCATATCAAATATTAAATTTCCCTTGAAATCACTAAAAACTTCTCAACCATTATGCACTAATACAGAAATTCTAGCAGTATTTTATTGAGGGGTAGCAGTCACATTTTATTGAACCCTTAAAATTTTATTGAAAGAATATTCTTCAAAACCTATTAAAAGTATACTTTATCATTACATTTTATTACCAGTCTGATACTTAAGTGTCTTAGAGGGGTTAGTACAACTTACCTTTGCATAATAATCTATTTAATAGTCTCAACCTTTCAGTATGCATCTTTGGAAGTAGCAATAGTACATCTAAAAGGCAGTTTGATGCAAATTAACTTTGCCAGTGGATCAAAGTATGTAGATAACTTTCTTCCTCATAGATCACCTCTGTGCAGTCAACCCATTGTCCACCAGTGGTTTTGCAGTAGTTAGCAACAATGGACACAGAAAGACTAAAAGTGCTGAGACAAGGGATAAGTTAGAGATACAGAAACTGTAAAATACAAAATTCCTTCCAAATCCCTCCTGAAGGAGCATTTGTACCTTCTTCAGTGAAGTTTATTCCAGAGTTGATCCACTGTATTGTCAGAGGGTAAGAAATTCATGTGTTGAATTTTCACTGAAAGCAATGGACTCGTACTAGATAAGACTGTACTGTGTATTTATTAATCCACTTCTTAGTATACATTAGACATTTTCACCCATCAGTGGGCACCTGATTTACTTCTTATTTTCAATTAAGTAACCTTAGACCAAGCTATTGGGATTAAAAAAAAAACCAAACCAAAAACCCAAGCCAAACAAACCGAACAAACCAACCACAAGAGACTTAGCAGGTATTTTTTGAGCTGCTCCCACCCAGGCAAGCACTTGCACTCACTGCTGCCTTCTGCCCAGGGGCAGCACTTGGCATTTCTCCTTGCTGAATTTCATACATTTCTGGTTGGCTTGTTTGTCCGGCTTGATTAGGTACATGTGAACAGTACCCCTTCACTTGAGCATTATTGACTGGCTCCCTTGGATGTGGTGTCATCTGTGAACTTTGAGAGTGAGCTCTGCCGCTTCTTCCAGGGCACTGATAAAGATGTTAAATGGGAGAGGTCCTGCAACATTGCCTTCGTGGTTCATAAACCAAAATCAGCCAGAGAAAATATACTCTGAGAACTGTCGGTGTGAGGCCTCAATTCCACCTCATCCATCACAGTCAGCTCCCTGCGGTGGTGTCACGGTCTGGGTTGCACCAAGAGTCCTCGGTTGCCCTGACCAGCCTCGCCTGGGGCCTCCACCCCGGCACGCTCTGCCTGCTGGTCCAGGAGCTCTGTTTGGGCTCCGGCCTGCGAGCCTGGGGCACCCCAGCCTGGCCTGAGCTGACCTGTGGGTGTCCCCGTGCTGGGTCTTGACTTCTGCTCTTTCTGAGCAAACCCCCCAGCTGGGCCCCAGCCCTGACTCATGCCCTCACCTTGTCCGGGACTGTGGATGGGTTGCCGTCCCCAGTCCGGCCCTGCTCGGGTCTTGCTGGACCAAAGGGACCTGGGAGATCACTTCCTAGTTTCAAGAAACTAGTGAAAGGTGCATGCAAGTCACAAGCACCGAGTCCCCTTCTTTATCTTCACAACTCAGTTTAGTAAACAACGTACTTCCTTTCCAAGATTTTGCAGTGTGATTAAGCCAATTTTCTTTCGTCTATAGGACAGAAGTGATTATACTGGATGGTTTTGTTTCCTGCAGCAAAGTAATTTTCTGCATGACCAGCAGTAATGTAATGTGGGAGATTTTAATAAGGGACAATTATTTTTAAAATTAAACTTTAAACAGAGTGTAGATTGTAGTAATACAGCAGAGAAGTGCACAAGATTATCAAGCTCCTTTTAAAACTGTTAACATTGCAATGCACTCTTCAATGACTCAGAGTAGCACAAGACTGCCAGAACAACAAAGATTTTTCCACTTTTTCTTTCCTCCTTATTCCCTGCTTCATCCAAACCTTCCTAAAACTTGGATACAGAAGGAACAAATTCCCACATTCATAGAGAGAAATCTAAACATTGTTGGAAGTTTTTGTAAAAAAATATGGTGTTAGAATAGTGTAAACATCAGAAAACAAAATGCTCAAGTTGGGAACTGTCCCATTCCAGCCAACTTTCTCATTTAAGTACATGGATAGCAATCTTTAAATATATGATCAAAACATTATTTTGCACCCAGAAGCCAGAGGCTATAGAGAACACTTTCAGACACTGCCAGGATCTCAGTCTGGACATACATAGCTTCTCAAAGGATGGAGCAATGGGGGGGTGAGTTTTTTACTATGTGAGAATGGCACAAATGCACTGTGATTAGCATTAGGACCATAGGTTGATCTTTATAACATCTGTGGGTCTTCAACCAGTGCTATCAAAGCTTCTTTTGTATCAAAGTTATTTTGTACAGTCAGTAATTTCCAAAATGTGTTAAAAATACGCCCAGTTACTTTTTGTTAGAAGTGGGAAAAGACAGGAAGACATCTTGGATGGAAAAATGTCATCTTTTCCAATTTTGTGAGCTTGTTCCAAAGCATGAGTCTACTGCAGTGTAATCTTCCCCCTTTCGGTTAGTTTAGATTTGGTAGCTTTTATCTGTAAACAGGATATATGCAATTGAAGGGGACAAGCAATTACTTATTGGCTAATACACACAGAGCAGACAGATAGTCAGAACTAATGAGTTACTAGGGCTTAGCCTAGCTAATGTGCCCGTTAACGTGTTCGTAATGTGTCTTTGCTGGCCAGTCACTCTTAGATTAGGAGGCGTTGGCCTGTATTGCTCTCTGGAATGAGCCAGTGTTCAATGTCAATCAATGTTCAGCATTGCTTTTTAAGTTTCCAAGGCTTTTTTTTTTTTTTTTTTCCTTACTATTGCCTGCTCTTTCACAGTTGTAGTTTTCCTCTTGAATCCTTGAGCTGTTACTATCTCAAACTATCTCATCTCTGTCTTTGGTTTACTCTTCTTATCTTGCATGACTCTATTTTATGTACTTTCTTAGGTATTCTTTTTCAAAACCTAAGAGTTTTAGTGGTAAGCCTGATCCAAGGTCATGCAACTTGATGCATCAGATGTAGGCATTGGATTGCAGACAGCTGAACTGCTGAGCTAATGGATATAGAGGGATTCAGGAAAAAAAAAAAAATCAATAAAAGTATTTGATAAGTGCGGAAAGATCATTTCTCTTGGTTCTGTTCTCAGAAAATGGCTAAGATGGAACGGTTACAATCTCAAAAATTCAGTATATGGCAGAAACTTGTGGAATGTTAAGGACTGAATTCTAGAAACCTAATGTCTAACTACAACTCCTGTCAGGCAGTCCTAATCAGTGGTGCTAGAAATAATGAAGGCCTACTTTGGGGATCACCTCTTGGTGCATGTTTTCATTTGATTCAGATCTGTGACAGCTGCCAGACTGGTCAGTACACTACCAATTTGGCTGGGAGCATTGGCACGTGTGAGCTGCTAGCACTTTGGCTGAAGATCCAAAGTTCTGTGGCCAGTAACAGACCATTTCTGGTACAAATTTCATACTGGGAAGAAAGCTATAAAATCCACTCATATAAGCACTGAATAACCTAAGGACAGAATTGGCTTCTGATTCTATATTATCCTGAGCTTGTGAAGGTGAAATGGCTACCACTTTTGTTAATGGCTCTGATTATTCATAGTAACATGCAGAGTAACTGAAAATAAAATGAAACTTAACTTTGGATCCTTCAGCAGTTCATCTGGATGGAAAAGTATTTTACAGAGCATGGAGAATCCAGATCCTGAAAGATTCCCTTAGGGTTCCAGGCTACTGTCATGAGGATGTTCAGTTAAAATTTTGGGAGATATGCTTTTAAAATAAAAGTTAATTGGCCAGATTTAACAATAGGAAACTAATACTTAATTAATGTTCTAGTAGATTCGTTCAGTTGAGTAGTTCTTTCTTAATCCTTTTCTTGTCACTTTCTTTTGCATTATGTGGGTGAATCAGAAATTTTAGGGAACAGTAGAATAACAGAGCCATATTTCAAATTCCAAAAAACTTGACAAATAAGAACATATTAAACCAGAATTTGTTGGAGAAACGGCAGAGCAAAACATCATAGTGATTTTGTTGAGACTGGTGAGGCAGAGATACTATTTAGTGAATATGTTTTTACATACAAGAGTTTCTGCACAAGCGAGTAGGTTGTGAGAACTGCCATAAGACGCAGTGTGCAGTTAGCCAGCGGGGAGATGAGAATGTCTAGATCTTGAGATTGATACAGGTTGATTCCACATCAGTCTTGTATGTGCTGGGTTGTTTTGCAGAAACCTGATTTGTATGAAATGAATGCATTTCTAAAACCCAGGTAAGGTTTTTTCATTTGCTTTTTTTTCTCAAGTGATTGGATTGTTAAATACTAGGCAAGCTCTTTTTAAAAAAAAAAAAAAAAGGCAAAATTATTACTTCACAGGTTTCTCATTAATCCAGCTTTTGACAAGAATGGATATATCACGATTGGATAATTGTTTCTAAATCAGACTTCACATCATAGAGAATATTGTCAACTACTTATCCCATGTAGTGTTTAAAATGGTTGTTAAGAAAAAAAAAAACAACACTGCCTCCAATGAAAAGACTTTTTAATGGAGTTGTCAACTACAATTAACAGTGTGAGATTTGCAAAGTCAGAAATGCTGAAAATTTAGTAGGATATATGTACCTATTGCTCAATGATTATTTCAAAATATCTCTTTGTATCTGTTATATCTGATGATGGAACATCTGGAGTATGAAAATGGATTTTATGGTTAGGAAGAGAGTACATTTGAAATATTATTCAGGAGTATAAATAGAGCTTTTATTTCCTGTCCTAGCTTGAATGATGGCAATATGGAGAAAAGCTAGCATCTTCTTCTGACAAAAGTTATACATAACCTGTACAAGGAAAACTTAAAACATAATACCCCTGTTGTTGCCAGATCATGTGAAGTAAAGGGAGAGAATTTCAGACTCCCAAAGAGCTGCCTGATTTGTGTGTCTCCTAAATTATTCTACAGCTCCAAGCAGTTTATGCACTTTCTTGTTCAAATAAAAACAGAGCTTTTTAAAGAAATTGTATCAAAGGCATTCCTGTCTCTTAGATTTTTAAAAATATTTTTGTTTCCTCAAACTTTGAACTGAACAATTTTATTACATGCAATTAAGAAATCAAACTATTCTATGAATATTAGGTCACTGCATGTTCATAGCTGTCTTTCATTCCAGTTTTTTATTTGTATCTGATACAAGCTTCAGCTCATGAAAGCACTTTGCCTCAAAGAATGTAAGCACACACTTAGCTTTGCATGCTACAAATAGTTGCAGTGATTTCTATGAGACCATTCATACTTTGAGACCTTAAAAGATCTTATGTATTTGCAAAATTGATATCTCAATGTATCTACTATTTCTAGAATGTCCGCTTTCATTAAGGAGGTAATAATTTGTGTTTTGTGCTTTGCTATAAATTACACTTATTCATTATTATTCCTTCTATGTGTGTACATTTTTCAGAAATTTTAAGGATTGTGAATGAATATTAACAATTACTTTTTAAGATAATATTGAAAAGAAAAAAGTCTTGTCTGGAGTTATTAGGGAGGGAATATATCATTACAAGTCTTGAAGATTAGGGCATTCATCAGTATTTTATCCTTTTGCAGATATCAGTCTATTTTCTGAGACTGTGACATTCTGACCAAGTCAAACCTTTTCAACTTATTGTGTATTTTTTTCTCCTTATACTCAAAACTTCCCACCAGGCTGACCTAGCACTAGAACAGATTTGCTGTGATTGACTAAACCCCTAGGGCTGGAATGCGAGTCGTTCATAAACCCCTACAATGGAAGAACCCGCAGTGGAGATGGGCAAGGGTGATGTGCCCAGGAAGCTCAGAGAATAATGAAAAGAAGCTGACTTTATCTCAGCACAAAGGGGGTGGGAGGTTGGCCTTTGTATTGCATAAACAGCTATCAACAGTTGAATGGATCAACTGGTGCTGTAAATGGTGTAAAACCAGGACATTGAGTTAGCCAGACCAGCATGGAGGGCAGTGAATACTTGTCTCATCCCAACATAGAGCATAAAAGCTAGACAACTAGTGAAAGAATTTTGAAGAGAGCAACAGGCTTGAGCTGGCTTCAACCTATGTATTCTTTCCCAGCAACTGGGGACGTGCAGCATTGTGACAGTGAGCGTATTTTGGAGACCAGTAATGGGAATCACATTAGGACTGAAATGTATATTGCAATTGCTACATTTTGCTAAGTCTAACTTACATTTGTATTGTGTTTTCACCATATTTTATATCACTGCTAAATCAGAAACCCTGTATAACATCAACCATCTCCAAATAAGAAAATCTGATATTAAATATGTCACCCTCCATGTGTGGAACGTCTAAAAGAACCTGGTCAGAGAGTATTGGGCTCTGACAATTGCCCAGAGAGGTTCTAGTATCTCCATCTTAGAGTCTTTCAAAGCTTGACTAAATAAGGCTCTGAGCAATATTAGTTGAACTTTTAGTTGAAGTCAGCTTTACTTTTGCATTGGACTAGATAACCTCCAGAAGGCTCTTCCAACCAGAATTATCCTATGATTCTATTGCTTGCATAGTCAGATCATCTTTTTGTTTGTATGAGAATTCTTTGGGGATTCCCATACATGGGAATGATAGAGTATTTTAAATAGCTGAGAAAAATGCATTGTTATTCAAAGCATTACAGCTGTATTCCATTACTAGTTCACAATGAATGGGTAGTTTTATTTGTAAACAGAAATTTGTTGGAAATCTTACACTTTATTAGAAATAGTTTAATACAGGTATTCATCCAGATGAATGGTCTTCATATCCAGATGTGCTTCTTGAAGTTTTCTCAGTACCTGTGTAGGAGCTGATTATCCATCTTCTTAATCTTTCCTGCCAGTAGTTATTTGGAACACATTAATCACCCTTGTGAGCTAGCAACCAGTAATAAACTGAACAGAAATGTTCAGATACTGTGAATAGCTAAAGGTTATTGCCTTTACACTGTCCTTCAGCTCCTTCCAAACACTTGGTTGCAATTTCAGTTTATCTCTCTCCTCTACCTGCAGTATAGTTGCATTATGTGGAGATAATAGCATTTTAAGAAGGCAAAGCCTGTTACTTGTTAAGTGAGGATTCCTTCTACCCCTTGAGCACAGTCTATAGAAAGGAATAGTTTCTGTCATGCCAGTAGTTTAGGACCTACTTAAGTGTCACCTATAGAAGTGCAATGTTATATGTGTTTGAAGTATACTGATTTCTGTTAGTTATTGAAAAAGATCAGAGCCTGCAGAAGTTGGTGTTAGACTCTAATACTTGTGGATGTCAATGAACATCGAACATTCAGCATCATGCGTAGGGATCAGCGACACATCATATCTGATCATGTGAGTAGTGCTTGGCAGCACTCTATTTTTCATGTTGAATATGGCTTTATAGTTTCTTTCAATTACTTGTACGGTGTCAAATTCCTTCTGGTTCACCGGACATGACGTTGTCAAACCAAGTGACAGCAGCTGTGATTTGTAAGACACCTGCGTAGCTCCTCCCATAGCAGCAGAGTATCAGTGGCCAAATATATTCTGTTGCAGTGCCCAGTTCAGCAAGGAAGCATATCATGGCCAGAAGACTAAAGAAAAAGATGACTGAAATACACTTGTAAAAATTCTGGAAATTTTTACTTTTAATGGTAGCTTACTATTTTCTTAAACATTTCACAGAAGACACGTTTTCCCGTATCAGGCCTCATTTCCCCAGAAAATGGGAAAGAAGAAAGGTTCTTCAGAAGTTTCCATTCTCCTTTTTAATACAGTACTTACATCACTTAGCTTTGCTTTTTGAGACAAAGCCATGGCATTTGTGGTCATTCTTCTAGATGCAGGTGAGGAAAGCCAGTGAACTGTTAGTCTTTGACAGGAGTGTTTTGAGCAGACTTAGGGAAATTTTCAACATTTCACAATTACAAATTAATTTTCCATCACCGATGAAATCTCATTTTCCCTCTTATGCAGCCTTTCGCTGCTAAGTACAGATTTATCTCCCTCTGCATACAGCTTCTCGGCCATGATGGCAGTGTTTTGTGTGCTTTTATGTGCAACTTTCTCCAGAGAGTTTGAGTTCATACTATGCCTTTATGTGCATTTTTCTAGTGTTAGGAAGAGACTTTCATACAGTGTTTTGATTTCCTTTTTTCAGGTATACAGGGAGAATATATTGTTATCCTTGTTATTGTTATTATATTTTCCTCAGAAAATAAACGGTATGGAGTAGAAACATGAAAATTTTAAATTATGCCAGATTCTGTACTGCAGTGACTGTAAACCTTGGAATCCTTTGAGGCCTGTAGAATTGATGTACAACAGTGGGAGCTTATAGCATATTTAGAGCTTTTAATGGAAGCACCACAAATAAACCACTACAAAAAATTATTTATCTAAATTAAGTGAGGTTTTATGATGACTGATAAATAGTATCCTAGTAACAGGTAATGTAATGGTTTCTTATGGGATTATCTGTTCTAAACTTTTGTGGTGCAACAGAATCAGACATGTTATCTCAGCATTGTGATATATTAAAACAAACAAACAAACAAACATTTTTCCAACCTATCTTTCATAACTTTATAGTGAAGGAATGCTAAGCATTCCCTTAGTAGTCTGCTCCAAAACTTCATGCCTTTGGCAGTATCTTCATATGAACGTATGCCAGACCCATTTGTAGCCAGTCCCTGTCTTGTATCTGATACTGGCCAGCACCATTTCAAAATAAGCACTGAAGACTTCAGAACAGGCAGGTGTGGCATAATAACCTCCCAGCCACATGCCATGTTATTTTAACATTTGCTAATCGGAGATGAAATGATAAAAAATGGAATGCAAAGTCTAATAACCTTTCTAGTGGTTTTGCAACCAAGATCTCTTGCAATTCTTGTTATTATCCAGATAAATCTCCATAAGTACATATTATTTTACTGTTTGCAGCAGTCCCATGATCACAGTGTCAGGGAGAAAACAAGCATGCTGCAGAAGTTCCTTCTTCCAGAATTTAAAATACCAGTATAAAACAGGGGACAGCACTGTGATGCAACCAATCTGAACAAAGTAACGGATTACTTCTTTCATTTCCCCAAGTTTTATACAGAGAGAGAAAGGCCATTTGAAAGTTTAATGGAAGTGTTAGTGCCTAAGTGATAACTTGCAGCAGCAATACATAGAAGGCAAATGTGGAAATCACTTAGTAAGTGTCAAAACTATAATTTGCTCCTTCCTCTTGATACACTGCACATAGTTTATCTACTCCACTGCTCTTATGCAGTATAAAGAACAAAAGTTCAGGGCATAACAGATTAATGAGACATTTGTAGCAATATAAATGGGGAGGTTAGGAAATTTACATTACTGTCAGCTACAAGATGGATTAATGTAATTTCTGTTTGCAGCCTCAGATTTAATTCATCAGTGTTTCCAGGAGAAAATGCATTATTGGGAACATGCTTCGAGAGAATTTTGGAGTTTGGTTATATTAGGAGTGTATAACTGGAGACATTTATTATAAATACAGAGCTTAATTCTGTAAAATGTTGAACAGTTTCCTAATGGAATACAGCTTTTCTTTGATAGGTCTTCAAACATGTAAAACCGAAGTATGAAACTGCAGGTGGTAAAAATTGCAGAATTCTAAAAATGCATTTTATTTCCTTCATCATATTTATACGACTACCTTGATTGCTTTTTCTGAAACTTTGATTTGAATGTTTTCTGTCTTAATCTTCTCAAATTATCAAATTAAAGCAAATTAAAATCCCCCAAAATAAAAATACATTTTTTATTATGAGGTACAATAAGATAGTCATAACACGCTGCTAACACTTAGCTGTATGATAAGCCTCAATTTAGAAGAGGATTTAAGAACAGATTTGAATAATTTGCTGAATAGGAATGGATTTATATACATGTGTAAATGTCATTGTTATTTTTCTCTCTTGATCTTTTAGTATATTAGACCTGAATACAATTACTTTAAGTATTTTGACAGCCTTTATGATTATTCTCTTTTGTAGCAAGAAACACCTGAAATGAGGCAAAAGTGCAGTTCGGTACTATAAAAATCAATTTATTTAACATATGAATACAGTTAAAATGGTAAAAGTGTCCTTATTTTAGGGAATTCATACTTGTGTAAAAGGTAGGAAGAAAAAGAACCTACCTGTGAAGAGACCTAGGCTCTTTCTTGGCCACTTTCTTTCCATTTGTCTCTACCTCCCAAACCGCAACTCTGTGGCAGCCCTTGCTGTAGTACCTGCCTCTTTAAACCAGCTCTGTCAGTTTAAGGCCTTTTATATAAATATAAATGTCATCTGCGGTAAGGGTGATTCTATCATTTCTGTGCTGTTAGCAAATTAAATGATTAAACAATATAGTCAGACCATTATGAAATATAAGACAGGCAAGGTCAAAAAGTCCAAAGATAGTATTTCACCAGAAATGAATGAATAAATTAGGTCCTGGAGCTTTTCTCTTTTCTTCCCAGGCAAAGTTAACACAACAGCAGAAGTAGAAGTTTGTGATGGGATAGGGAAAGTGAAAAATCTATGCTGCATTTAGATTCATTGTGTTATCTCTCCAGGCAGTGAGTGAGGAAAAGAAAACACTAGAGAAATCTGGGTTTTTTTGCCAAGATCTCGAGGTATAGCTATGTATATTTCTTATTTGTGAGTACAGTAACAGTAACTTTTTAATGATATATGGGTATAGGAAACCAGACTTTTGAGTGCCACTAAGTGAGTGTGTCTTTCCATGTAACCTTTCAAAAATCTGAGTTTGGGTTTGTTTGGTTTGGTTTTTGTTTGTTTGTTTGTAATTAAAGTAATAATTTCACGTAGTTAGTTTTGGTATGCAAAAAACAGATATAGAAAGATCTGGAAAAAGGAACATGACTGTTGTTATGCACAAAAAGCCTAAGTGGAAATTAATGTTTTAGTGTACTTTCTTCTAGATGAAATACTAAAAGATTTTCTTCAAAGTTTATCTTAAGTAAAAATAGTAGAAAAATCTTTTGGATGATTGTGTTGTATGTTTGCAATATTTTTTGTTTTGCCCCTTTCCTTGTGTTACTAAAATGAACATATAAACAGAAACTCCTGTAAGCATCCAGGTTCTTTAAAAAATCTGGTCTTTTATACGATCTAAATCAAGATGTATAATTCTCTAAAATATTGTCTGTGGTTACTTTTTATTGCAGCTTTTCAAGAGCTGTGCAATCTAAAATTTCTATATAAGACTCTGGTGCTGCTGGCAGTTTTAAGCAGAAATGCTGGTCAGAGAAAGCATTGCAAGTTAAAAATTTTCTATAATTTGGACAGGAATAAAAATGAGACCTTATGCTGGTGACTCATAGGTTTGATCATAAATTACAGTTTCCAAAGGAGTAATATAAGGCAAGGCAAGACCTTGTCATATACTGTAAATACCCTTCCAAGTTTATCCCAATTGTTAAGAAATTCTTTGAAAAGTGGAAGCCCTAATGACATCAAAAGTCTTGGAAGGGAGGAGACTGCTTTTGTGATAAGAATTTAATAAAAATGACAGTGTTTTATCATTGTAGAGATCTTAGCTGATTTCTCCCTACATATCAGCTTTCAAAATGAACAGAAATAGATATAGCAATGCCTCTGGGAAAAGATGTGGTACTTCTGCAACACTTCTTCTGAAAGAGAGTTACTAAGAGAGAGAGAGGAAGATAAATGTAAGCGGGGGGGGAAGGGGGCAGACATTTTGCACTATTTTTGAATCACACATAAGGCATGGATGGCTAAACGTCCTGGGACTGTGATTTCAGTTCTGAAAAGGGAAAACAGTGTTCCTCGCAAAGGGAACTGATACGCATCACTGCCCTATTTTGCACATCATTTTTCCTAGAGTAGTCAATGAAGTGAGGTAAGGAGAGACAGTGTACCCCTATGCTTTTTTTTAATCAGCTAATTTTTAACAGACAGGAAGCAATGGGCAGGGTTAAGGATGCTTCTGGCACAACTGTTGTACTCATTCCATCCTTCCTTCTGTGGCTATATTTCAGTGCAGAGAGCCTTAGGCTAAACATTGAACAAATTTAAACCTACACCATTACTTAGCGTGCTGCAGCCCGGCTTTCCTGGAGATGGCTGAACACCTGCCTGCCCATGGGAAGTGGGGAATGCATTCCTTGATTTGCTTTGCTTGTGTGCACGGCTTTTGCTTTCCCTATTAAAGTGCCTTTATCTCAGTCCACGAGTTTTCTCACTTTTACCCTTCCGATTCTCTCCCGCGTCCCACTGTGAGGGAAGTGAGTGAGCGGCTGCCTGGTGCTTGGTTGCCAACTGGGGTTAAACCACGACACGTGGAGATGCTAGACTTCAGTGACACAGAAACATCTGCTATAGATATTTTGTAAAAAGAGGTGCCCTTTGGATGGATTGCCATGTTGCTTATCTATGTGTGTGCTGATTTCTCCAAAGAATATTGGTGGATCACCCAGGAAAATCTTCCCTTTACAAAGGCTCCTCTGATTATTCCCCCTCATATTCCCATTACACTTTATCTTTTTACAGCTTGTTAGAAATGTAAGTCATATTGCAGAGAAACTCAATCCTCTCTTTCTTTTGCTAACTATTTGCATAACTGAATCGACTTATTTTTCTTCATAGAGAGCTAATGTTATAGGCTTGTCTACATTAGGAAAATAGGTCATATTTTGAAAAAGTTAAATTATTAATGGTTCAAATAGCATGAAAAGCAAAAGAAAAAATGCTAATGAAATCTTGGTTTGTTTCAATACCAGGGGAAACTAAAGCAAACTCAGCTTAAAGGCATAATATTGCTGGACTCAAAATCATTATAAAAACATGAGTAGAAATGAAAAAAATAATTTGAAGAGTCAGGGTATGAAGAAAAAATATTTCAATTGAGAGAAAATTCTGTAAAATAATAATGTAGAAAAAATGCTAGTAATTTGAGCATTTGTTTTTGCATGGTATGTGCATATTTCTCTCTCTTTAAATACACAGTAGCAGAGCAGCAAAAGTCCCCAAATTTGCCGCTTCTCCTGGAGAAGGTATTGCGTGAAGAGATCAAGAAGTAGCAGGCAAACCACACCAAAAGCGGTGGAAAATATCTAAGTTCATGAGTCTCTAAAGCAAGCTCCATTGCTTTGTGGGTATAATGCAGGGACAGGGGTAGGTGCGTGCCACTACTTCATGGAGGAGCCGGCTGGGGAAACCACAGAAGGAGAAACAGCCTCGCTCGGAGTCTTCCTCTTAAAGGGCTGGGGGATACTGTGTGTGCTGGAGAGGGACAGAACTGAGAAGAGGCAACTGGCAGTGCTAAATAGCTGGGGGGGGGGGCCCTGACTGCACCGCGAAGCTCTAATTGCCCTGATGAATTGTCTTGGCACCCACAGGGGCGGCGGCTGCTGTGAGGAGCGCGGAGGGGCTGGGGCGGGCCGGAGCCAGCCGGTTCCCGCCGGTTCCCGCCGGTTCCAGCAGGAGCCTTCAAGGGCTAGTGCTTGTGCTCCACTGATGGCGTGCAGGGACTTTGGTAGATTTCAGGCCATTGTGATAGAGCATCGTGTGCTTTCTCAAAACACTACGTATCATCTGAGGAATGTACAGAGACACACAACATCTCTCCCTCTTGATATTTACCCCCCTTCTTCAGGAATTGTTGCATTGGCATTTTTACATATAGGTATGAGCACAGTGCCCTTTTTCCAATAGAGACTATGAATCAAAGAGAAATATCTTGCATTCGCAACAACAGCTGTGTAGTTCTTTGTTAGTGGAAGAATGAGTTCTGTAGGTTTGGAGTCTCCCTGCTCCCAGATGCTTTTGTTTATTCACAGCGCAGTCGCGGAGCCCCTTCCAGCCTCGGAATTACCTTGTGGCCACTGCTTGTAAGAGGCCACAGGTTTTGTGCCAGTTAGGCTAACGGCACAGGTCTCAGGACCTGTCAGGCTTTGTCTGGACTTGGCTTGCTTATTTTAGCTTGTTTAGCTGTAACACCAACTGTGTAATGACCAGGTAACTATCAACTATCTTGTTTTAGTTTTTGTTTAGCTTTGTACTGTTGTGTGGAATAATATACAATAATAACAAGTCGTTATTCTGTGTAAAATGAGCCACGTATAGCCTTAGAATAGAATGCAGAAGAGAGGGATACAGCGATGGGGTGACAGCAGAAGCTATAAAGTACAGGTAAGGGTGGTAGCCCCAGGGCTATAAACAACTTGCCGAGGCCCAGTATTGTTCAGAAGGGGAATGTTCCCTTGAAAGTTGGGCAAAACCAGTTTCAGGAATAACAAAGGGAAAGTATCAACCTAAGGAGCACACACCTTAGTAAATCTGGGTGCAATGTGGAGTTGCAAAGCAGTGGGGGGGGAACAGCAAGGTGGAGCACATCAGCAAACATATTTAAAATGACACAAAACATGCTAAAGTGACAAAGAAGAAACCATCAACATCGTACACCTGCTGCAGAAGGGCTTGCCCTTGAAAACACTTTGAGTGTTAACAAACTGATGGGAATTCAAGAAAACCAGTAAGTAATTCGGATGCAACAAATCAGTAACAACAGTTCAGCTTTGTACATAAAGTAGGATGCTGTTTTGTACTGCAGCAGCTGAGTTAAAAAGACGCAGTTCTTATTCTAGAACAATACTGGTCTTTTTTTTTTTTTCTTTTTTCTTTTTAGATGTCCTAGCAGCACAGAGTATTCTATGGAAAGTCGATACTGGGTATGAAGGACCGGATAGTAATATCGCATGAGGAAAGGAAAAAATACTCTTCCTTTTTCAAATTTTACTTGTACAGTAACTTCTGCCTCCTTGAACCACTAGGATTAAGTACCAATTGAAGTAGCCTGTGCAGATTTTCACAGTGCTATTCTAATTTATTTCAGGTTAAGGGGGAAAAAATCCAGACACTTCATCCATTGCTAGCACAAAAAGTAGTTTGGTAAAATAAAACTAGTATGAATAACAAAGGATCACTGTATTTTTACATTTGTATGTGTTTGGATTTGTGTGTATTTGGATTTGTAATGTTTAGAATCTGAAGTGTTTATTTCAGCATAACTTTCTATGCAGATTCTATGACTTTCACAGAATTAACCCTGAACTTTACAGAACCATGGAGACAGTTATTTGAAATTCCCCAGATGATTCAAATGCCTTCCTAACTGTATTGTTAAGGCTATATGCAGATACTCCCCATGTGCTGTGAAGAGCAAAGTAGAAATGTATGTTAATTCAGGTTTACACTGTGTTAGAATGGCTTACAGGAATTTCAGCAAGAGGTTTTATAGTCATACCTTCCCAGGAGTAAATCGCTATTTTGCCTAGGGTGGAATAAAGTCTAAATCAATTTTCTGAGTACCTCTTCCCTCTCCCCAATTTTTCTCCTTGTAGGTTTTGGGGAATTAGAGTGGTTGGGAACAAAATGTTTCTTTTGAATTATTTTTTAATATATTTATGTGGGTTTGAGTTTTGTGATGGCATTAATAGGTGTTAACTGTGAAATACTCTTTTAGCTTTATTGGGAGCTACACATAATGTGCTTGTTCCTAGAAGATGTTCATAGCATTTCAAAACATTGACCTATATATTCAAATGTATTCCTATGATAATTATTGATCATACTACACATTCAAAGAATCTGGATTTCATTTTGCACATATCCCTTGAAATTTTTAATAATTAAACTGGTAAACGCTTAGACTGCTGATTATGGAAAGTTATGATCTTAAAAGCCTTCTGCATGACAGTACTATTAGATGGAGCTAGGTGTAACTTTTTAGGAACAAAATGCTTTTAAAATTATGTATTCACTGACTCAGTGTCTTGGGAATATTTCTCAGGTGCAGGATGGGATCTGAGAGAGTGAGCTACTTGCAATTTAGAATTCCCAAAAGACTGAAGATCAGTGAAGAATTCCACAGAAAACACTTAAAAATAAATCTGCATCCAGATTATATAGTTAATAGTCTTTATGTGTTTGGGACTTTGATTTTGGTCTCCGCCTTGTGTGACAACTGATTGGCCAGTTGCAGCTGACTCCAGCAGAATTGTGACATTATGCTGAATTCATCACCTCTTACAGCCCATCTCAAGACCAGTGGAGTAGCAGGCTGCTCTGCCCGGGGTTCAGCAGCCAGTCTCTACCGCTATTAGAAAGGAGCACATACTAAACAAGTCTGATTTCAGCCTATTCCTGTGATGCACAAGGTTTTGGGATGTTAGACTGCCTAGTCTCTAAACAGAAATGTTGGTGGCAGTGCTCATATGCATGTGATAAGGCATTTAGAAGAAAAAGCAGCTGATACCCCTTGTATCTAGCAGGTAAACTCAATAATCTTTTTTTCAAAGCAGAAAGGGGTACTAATGATATGCTATGTATTGTCCAGATTAAGTAGGTGGTGTCCCATCCGTGCCCTGTCGTCGTCCCCCCCCGGCTGGGTAGGAGATATCTCTGCCTTTCCTGTTTTCTAGCTTAATGTGCTACGATCTCCTGCAGACTGCAAAGCTTACCCCCTTAAATGGGACGTTGCTGTAAATTTTATTCAGTAAATTTCCCTGAAAAATTATAAAATTTGTAGGTGCCACTTGTAAGTCCTAGAGACAAAACCAAGCAGTTTAAAAGCTCTGGCAGGAGAGGATAAAATATAACTTCTTTTAAAGAACTCACAAAAGTTTTTGTGAGGTTTTTGTGTACAGGTATAAATGTGGACTATTTGGCAGAAACAAATAAAATCCGCCTGGAGAAGATGGGTGATGTAGGATATGCAATATTAATAGTTATCCAAGAGCATTCTGTGATGACTGCTTTTGGATAATTCATTGCAAAAACTGTGTCAATAGTGCTGTCAGCTCATGCATGAAGCACTAAAAGCTTTGTAGTTAGGTCACGGATAAATTCCCATATGTGAAAATGATCAGTGAAGGAAGAATTACTTTGCATTTCTGAAAGAAAGCTAAGGTACCAAACAACATTTCAAAAGCATCTGTCTCAGCTTCAGTTTACAAGTTCCAGCTCTCGTAGTCAAGGGTAAGACAAGTCAACTTGCTTTGTAAACTTGCTGTCGGATATCTACCCTGTATGTCCTTCTTCTCTCTACAGTACCTGATAAAAAAAATTATCACTTTTGCTGAAAGAAGTATTTTTGGTTCAGGGAATCATTGAATCACTGATCTAGTGATCTCTCAAAATCTTGGAAGAGTTTTTAATTGTCCCTAATTTGTAACATTTAGGAACTAGAGATTCAAGGATCCTAATAAAGAAATAGGCCAAGTCTTATATTACCTATCGAGTTGTAGAGCTCATTGATGCAGATCAGTCCCACAATTCGTATCTCAACACCAGCTGGACAACTGGAGGACTATTTGGTTGAGTTCATCAGGAAGTCATAATGACAATAACTTTTCCCACCCAGTTTATTGCATCAGAACCCACCTTATCATCACTGTTTTGGAGAAGGGCTGGAAAAACTTCAGGTTAGGAGGTTTCCCCTGTCTGAGGATCCTTAGGCATGTGCTCACAGGCTATTCACTCGGGTCTGATGGAACTTGGTAAATGAGTGCCTTGCCCATACTCTAAAGTTTAAAAATATAATTTATAAAATTGTTTATAGGGAAATCTTTGTTACTGGAGGACCAAGAGCAAGGAGTTTAAGGACACTGAGGTATCAATGACTACAAACCAGAAAAAGTAAAACTTCTCAGGAAAGACTCCACTGCATAAACTTCTGAGACCTCCTCATGCCTATGTGTGTATGCTAAGGTTTCCATACCTTTCAAAGTGTGGTACTTCTTCCAATGTTAAGATAACTGTTACTATTCAAAGCAGCATTCATCTTGTTTCTGAGGAACAGAGAAGCAACTTTTTTTTTTTAATAGGGCTTTTCAATTTTTAATGCTTTTGTGCTAGCCTTATTAACCTTACAAAATCTCCTACTGAAAAAGAATAAATAATATATGTGCTGACAGAACTTTGTCTGTTTCGTAGTTTTCCGAGATATTGTCTTTTATTGGTTCTGCTCAGATATCTTGACTTGTGCTGTCTGATTTCTGGTTCCTTCCAATAGCTCTGTTTTGCAGTATTTAGATACAAGCACTTCTTTTCTCCAAAGAAACTGCGTCTTTTCTGTCAGTCTACCTTATTTAATAACAACAAGAAGTAACAAGGGGCATCTTTATGGAAAAGAATTGCCTTGTTCCCATATTATCTCGTTGTATACACGTATGTTGCCTTGTAGCTGAGTTCCAACTCATGTGTCAAAGCTATTCCTGTCCTCTGGTTTCTTGTTTAGAATTTTTCCCACAATGTTTGTAAAAGTAGGATAAGTATACTTATTAACAGAGGTGATTACATACTCTTACTTTAAAATTTGTTTTAAGTTTCCTGTTAGTGTTTGAGATGACATTTTAAGAATCCTGTCCTACACTTTCTCCCTTCCAGAATATTCCTTTAACACTCTTAGTTAGTATCTCTTTCAACAGATCTACCTGCCTGTAGATATAGGTTCAATTTTCTACAAAACATTCAAATTCAGAGTAGTTCTGAAGTTGTTCCATTATCCATAATTCCTATGATTCATGTTCTCTGTCATTTTTCCTCTACTATCCACATTTGTGCTCGCTAATAACAGTATTTCCATAAAAGCAGAACAATAATTAAGAGCCAATATGGAACTTTTTCCCACATAGTTTTTTACTAATTTTAGGCTATGATTTAGAGATTTGAGCATCTTCAGAGTCATAACATGAAACTGTGGTCATTGTTCTACTATTGCTTTATTTTCGAATAGTGCCAACAATATTTATTTTATTTCCGAAATTTGTCTACTTGCAAGGGAAAAGACAAGTTATTGCTTGTTTATATTTTTATTTATTTATTTATTGCCATTTATTTTCTGTCTTCATAGACTCCTACTTGACAGTAAACCATTTTTCAATAAAATTGGTGTCAAACTAGATATGTAACTAATTATTCTTATTATAGAATATTAGATAATAGACTTATTTTTCTTCAGCAGTTATGGAATTACCTTGTTTTACATTTACGCCTTTCTTATCCCTGCTGTTATTAAGCAGTGTATAATATGGTCATAGCTGTGTTCGGTATTATTAGATTTTTATCTTCATGCCCTTTATTGTAAGTTCAGACATCATACTAACTTGCAGTTCAAAAGAAATAAGGGTTTCTGTTATATTCAGAGTAGTATTATAGTTAGAATTAATATAGTTAACAGAGGTTGTTGACTGGAAAGTTCTCACAAAGTATTTTTCACTGTGGACTCTTTCTATAGTCTCTTTCCTTATACCTTTAGATCATCAGGCTTTCCTGACTCCTCTTTCTTAAAAAGACA
>JAVJGG010000030.1:7127422-7149728 GCA_035590195.1 Aviceda cuculoides
ATCCTTGAGAGGAAAAATTTGCATTTTCTTGAGATGAGTCACTGGGATACCAAATAATTTAAATAATTTGTTCATAACTACAAAGTGTAATGAAGACTTATTTTGAGTACTTCTTCCTTGACTTACTGTCATACTCTAATCACTGTGAGTACTTCCAGTGGAAATCAAAGGGCTTGGCTTTCATAATATATGAGAACATGGATTTTTAACATTAGTATTAATCATGTCAGCAAAGGTTAACAGAGAGAATAGATGATGTAAAAGATTAAACAGGGCAAGGGGGTTTGGGGGTATACATCCTGACATGACTTAGAAGGATGTCAGAGCAAAACAGTTTTCAGTTCTATTAACAACTGTTAACAGAGTTAATCCTGTCTGTGTATTTTCAGCTGCCTGTTCACTCTATGCCACCTATTTTAATAGAAGACAATCTGTGTAGTGAGGGTCTGGGAGTCTAAAATTCTTCATGTGTTAGTGACCATGGAAGTTAATACCATGAAGTGGGTAAAAAATACTTAAAAAGATCACAGCTCTTTGTCAGGATCACTGTGCCCATCTTTGTTGCAATAGATGAGCTATTAATAAACACTGATATATTCCAGTACAATAATAATAAAGATAGATGTATATGCTATGGAAATCAGTCTTTCCTCTGTGGGTAATACTGCTATACACTTAACTAAAACTTAGAGTTGGAAATAAAGTTGGAAGAAAGGATGGATGAAGAAGATGAAATGTTGAAATTGAAAGCCAGAGTTGAAGGAGGAATGGAATTTAGTGACAAATAAAGTGGAGATCAAAGCACATGCAAGGCAACAGTACTTAATAGATGTCATGAAGTACAGCACACAAAGCGGAGCGATAACAGTCGAATGGCTTAGGTATCTGGCATGTATCTGGAAAAAAATGGCTGTAAGAGGCAAGAGTCACAGAGCCAAGTATAAATCCATGCATATAAGGGAAGAACTTGAGTTAGCTACGCAGAGAACCTGAAATACTGGATGGTATTTTTGTGATATGATTATATAAGCAAAGTATGAAAATGCAATATGAACTGAAATTTGAGAAATTTAGGAACACAGAGTTTCTGTCTTTGCTTTTCTGATTGAAGGGGGAGACTTCTGAGGTTCACTCCTTAGAGATTTGATTTAGCTGTTTTGTAGTCATGAAGTTATGAGTAGTTGCATCAACTGAGGATGTAGAGAAACAGATTGGACTTTCTGGATTGGCTAATTTTAAGTGTCACTCCTGAAACACTTCAGAATGGACTCAGATTTTATTGTTCAACATACTATAAGTGAATAAAGTCAAGAATCCAAAGTTATAGGATACTACAAAAATGCTGTCGGCAGCTGGATGAAGATATTACTGTTCAAAGTCAAAACAAAATACAAGTAAATAAAAAGCTGATAAAGCCAGGATTTTTTCTAGAATTCTGCATGAAATAAATAGAAATTACCTGGAAGAAGTAATTAAAACACTAAATTAAATACAAGGGGAAAGAATTAAAAATAAAAGATCTTGCTCAAAGTTTCTAAGGTCAGGAACTACTATTGTAGTTCCGTGTGCCCAACTTTGCTTGCAACTCAGGATACAAATGAATAAACATAGTTAAGTGCAAGTTCTGTTGGTTTGAGTCAACTAGCTTGTGTGATGGATGGTGTACTGCAACTGTAAATGCAAATTACAAATAATTGATGAATTTTGAGCTTTCAGATTTTTCTTCTCTATTTTTTTGTGTATGCAATGTTGTGTCCTCATGCTAATGAGACAAAGAAAAAAAAATGCATGGTAATAAAAAGTACATTGTTATGCACCAATGCTGGAAGAGGCCAGTTGAGAATAATTAATAAATATATAAATACCTTGTTTGCAAAGAAAACAAATATATGTTTCCATTTGTGGATTTCCATGGAAACTGCCTGGAAAATCATTACTATACTCAGAATCAAAACCAGCTTTTTTAGAAAAAAGAAATCTGTACCAGGTTTTCAAGACTCGTTAATATAAACCTAAATATAATCAGTTTTACGTGCTTCAGTCTGATGTTGGAATGCTTTATGACTATTAAAATGTCTTTGTGACATGCAGAATGCATCCAGCTGTGATACAGGTACCATAATAAGGTGCCAGTCAAGGGACATAAACTCTTGCCTCTGTTCCTAGAAGACCAAACTGCCATTGATAAAAGATGCTAGCAAACAGGATTGGCTTTTTTGGTGTGTGTATATTGTTGTGTTGTGTTTTTTTAAATTTTCTTGTTTAGTTATAATACAAGTATAGTGTTGGTCCTGGGAATACAATCAGAAACCGTTTAATCTTTCGAAAATCTATTCTGTAATGTAATACGGCTCGGTTACACTTTCCTGAATGATAAATTAAAAACACCGTGGAGTTCTAACCATGCTGAAAGCTCCCCCTGCTGTTGAAGAGCCATTAAGCTATGAGTCATCCCTTCTTTGGATTTTGTGTTTAATAGAAAAGCCAAGATCTAATGCTGTAAACGAGCTAATGGTCAAAAAATGTTCATTTCAGTGATGACATTTTCAGCTGATGAAAGAAAGAAGCTAATATGTTTGCATTAGAGTTAAATTACTGTAAGAATCATGACATAAGAGAGAATCCGTGGTAAGAAAGAAGCTATTTATTTCAGTTAAACCAAATGGGGAAAAAAGTTAACCATAAAATTGTTCTTTTGAAGTGCACCACTATTTTACATAGGGAGGAATATTCAAGGTCATTATTTGAGTCATATATGGTTAAGGTTATAAATGTACTCTGGTTAAGATCAATTAGCAGCCTCTGAAGATGACACTTTTGAGAATTTGGGGTACTTTATTGTAGCAATGCTTTATTCTCTAAGTAAGGTGCAGTGAAATTGCTTAAATTAAAATGATGTTTGGACATAGCCTGAGTTAAGGTAACTGTGTTCCTATCTTCAATATTGTACTGAAGAAAAACAGATATATATACAGAATAGGTGCCTTTATATCATTCTGTGTATGAATCATGTGTTCCTGTTATCGATAAAAAGCAAAAAATCAGTTGATTGTAGAGATACATGCAACTAAATGACATACTTTGGGGAAGTGATTTAAGGAGAATGTCAACAAATATATTACGCAAAGAACATACTGTGCTCAGATCCGATTGCAAATTGCACTAGTGGAATAGGACATGAACCAGTGAAATTGCATTGATGGGAATGAAAAGAAAGCATCTGAATAGCATCCAGATAGAAAAAAGAAACTGGATCTTTAATTCCACACCCACCCCCCCCCCCTCCCCGTATTTGGCTTCTGCTATCTTTGACAGGGGGAGCAGCATCACAATTCTCACTTTTCCTGTGTTTTATTCTTCTTAGGGTGCTGGCCACACATCAGTCTTGATGTATATCAGCCAAACACGTAACACGATATTCAGGCCTATTTTGTTCTCAGATATCATGATCTACAGCTATCTGTGTTTGTGGTGGGTTGGCCATGGCCACTTGCCAGATTCCCACCCAGACACTCCCTCACTCCCCCTCCTCAACAGAACAGGGGGACAAAATAAGATGAAAACGCTCACGGGTCAAGGCAAAGACAGGCAGATCACTGAGCAGGGGCTGCAGTCCTTCAGGGTAAACCTGCTCCATGAGGGGGTCCTCTCCAGGGTCTGAAGGGAAACACCTGCCCCACCGGGGTCTCTCCAAGGGCATCTCTGCTGAGGGGCCTGGAGCACCCCCTGCCCTCCTCCCACTCTCCCCTCGGGGCTGGCAGGGCGGTTTCTCACCCCATTTCCCTCAGCCCTTTTGCCCTTTCTTCCCCAGGCTTTCTCTGAGGCGCCCGTCCATCCGCCCGCCCGCCCGTGGCTGAGGGCCTCAGCTGTGCCCAGCGGTGGGTGGGGCCACTGGAGCCGGCAGGAACTGGCGGGAACCGGCTGTGTCCGGCCTGTGGCAGAGCGTGACGTTACATTGTGTGGACCATCCCTTTGGTCAGCCGGAGTCAGCCATGCGGGTGGTCTTCCCTCCCAACCTCCTGTACAGCCCCAGCCTACTCGCTCTGAGCAGATGGGAAGAGGGAGAGAAAGCCTCGAGGCTGTACAAGCACGGCTCAGCAACAGCCGGAACACTGGTGTGTTACCAGCACAGCTTTACCCACAGATGCAGAGCACAGCACCGTACGGGGGCTGCCCTGAGGAAAGTTATCTCCGTAGCTCCATCCCAGACAGGACCAGTCTTATTTATGGTGAGACCTCTCAAGCTCCAAGTGTTCGGTTGCTTGAATCTTCCTCTTTTGGTTCTGGATTATGAAACCTTACCTGTTGTGATACTTTATCAGATTTTGTGGGGAAAGTGTGAAAGGTTAGGGTTTCTAATTTCAGTCTCCAGTTACAGGCCTTTCCCATATTTAGAAATGTTTTGGGGTTGGGGTTTTTTTTTGTTTTTTTTTTAAAGTCCTGATCAGACATTCCATTCCCAGGCTCCATCCACATCACAACAGAAATCTTGTTTCTTTCTGTCAGGTTTATTTTAAATAGCTCTTTGATTTTCAGTTCCCTCTTCTGTAATCGTCTCCTGTTACAAGGTAAAGGGGTTGTCAAATGGTTACCTCCCCTTGTCTGGATTCTGAGTGCTCGCCAAATCAGAGGTGCTGCCCAGTACCTTTCATAGCATAGGATACTAAATTGGTAACACCTTCCTAATGCAAAAAAAGTACTTGTAAGTCCATGTTCAGCACATTGCATTTGATTTCAACATTTTATTTGGTGACAGCTGTCACATTAATACATCATTTTAATGTACGTAGGGTTAAATGTCTTTTAAAAATTTTGCTGCTTGTACTAAAAATATTCTCTGTTGTTTAGAGAAGGTAAAATGTTTCTAAATAAGTCATCCTAGAAATCAGCACTTGGGAATCCTGCATGGAACAAAATTTAATTGAGCTCAATTGACTTAGCTAATAAAACTGTTTTATTTTTATGCTTGTCTAATATTCAAAACAGGATTCAGTGATGAATAATATAGTCCAACCCTTTGTCTCTCTGAGGCACAGTCCTTTCTTGAGAATCTTTTGGTACAAAGCTTTTCTAGTTTTTCTCTAATCCAAAGGGGTCACTTGAAGTGCAAACCAATACAGAATTTCAAATTACTCTTTTTCCTCTACTGTTTGTGATCTCTGCTTAAGTTCCTTAACTGTAGTCTGTGGTTTGTGTAGTACAGCAGGTCTATACTAAGAGTTTTTACTGCTGCTGGTATGTATAACAGTGGTGGGTAGAAGGTCCATTTTACATAAGAATTTATGGAAATGTGAATGGCTTGTGTTTGCAAGTATGCATTATCCCAGATACTGGCTGTGCAATCCATCCCCTTTGTTTATGTATTAACGTTGCCATCATCATCACTGCATCTGACCACTTCATGCTTATCACATGATTTTAGTTTAACAAAACTTACAAAGAGGGAAGCTGTTACCATTAAATTCTTATAGGAAGGAATGGAGTCTGGTTTCAGGGAGAAGTTTTCAAGGGAATAATTGAAAATATAGTCATACATGTAATGAATGGAGATAAGCAGCTCATTATGGTTTCAGAAAGTCACGAGAAGACACCTGTTGGATTTGGCTCTCTTTCTGTATGAAAACTGGCTGGTGGGCTGTCCTTGCTCCCTTCTGCCTATGAGCACTTTCTATTTGCTTCAAGCAAAAATCAGCTGAAAACACTTTAAAAAAAAAAAAAAAATCTAAGCTAAAACTGGTGGCTTTTACCTGGAGCCAGTTAGGAAGTGTTCTTGGAAGTTGACACTGTACCGTACTAGCTGGATTAAGAGAGAGCCATCAGCCTGTGGCTCAAGTGACTTAACAGGAAAACTGATTGAGCCAAGACTAAGATCTGTCTGCCAGCTGAGGATAAGGAAATATAAGAATATCTTAGTATAGCTAAAAATCAAATTATGCAGATATCAAGTTGTTAGTTATTTTTGTTTAAAAAATGATTGCTATCAGACTATATAAGCCCTGTAGATTCTTACACAAAAGTCTTAACATTTTATTTTCAGTAAAAGGAATTCTGCAAGAACTTAGCTGAACATACAATTCTGTTCTGTATAGAGTAGAAGACAGAGGAGAAGTCGAAATTATTTCTAGACCTCATTTGTTTTTAACACAATATTAGGTTAAATTCACCTTGGCAACTTAATCCTTTACTCAGTTTGGGTTTCTTTCTGCCATCAGCTAACCTTTTTATTCCTGGAGTTTTTGACGTTATATAGGGCTAGCCTTTTGATGAATATGCAAGGGAAGAAGTATGAAATACGCTACCTTCCATCTTAAACTAGGAGCAAGTGCAGCCCTTTTGTTCTCCATAGAGTTTCTTTTTAATCCCTCATTCCTGACCTACAAGGAATAGAAGGCAAAAGCATGACTGCACATTTCATAGGGGGAGGCATATTTTTTAACACCTGAATAAAAGTTTCAGTAGGCATTTTTTCCCTTGCATAGTAATCTTTAACATCTGAGTGGTGTAGAGTTGAATAACCCCCATTATGTGACCATAGATGAAAAGCTTCCAGATCTCCTAGAAATGCAAATAAATGCTTTCAAATCATTATGATGTGGAAATTGAATATATATCATGTAACGAATTAGCTTTGAATTACCAAAGGCAAAATCAGTGAAGGAAGGATTAAAATAGTTAGACAATATAGAGAAAAATAAAGTTACGTCAAATGGCAACAAAGTGATGTGACAAATAGTTCACAAAAAAGTTCTTTAAATATACCATTTAAAGCTGCATGCACAGTACTCCTGTCTTTGACTTGTTGATCAAAAGGGAGAGATTAAAAAAAAAAAAAAATCAATCATATTACCATTAGTTCTGTTTCAGAACGCATCAGTGCTTAGTTTACCATCTTAAAGGTAAACGGAACAAATACTGACTGGTAGGCTGCTAATAAAAATAATTTAATGCCTATGGAGCTCACAAAATCCATGAGGAAGCAACAAGAAAACGATTAAAATGTCTAAGATTTCAGCTGGTGAAAACCAGCATTAGGTCCAACTAACTTTATGAAGATATTTCAAGTTTCAGTGTTTAGGGATGAGTACCTATAAATATGAGGACATATTAATTGTTTAATAAGGGTTACCCAGTGCAATTTCAGACAAAGCAGATCAAATCTTTATTGTTGTTGTTGTTGTTGTTTTTATATCCTTTTCCTGATTTGTGTAGTTTAATTTCAGTTAGGCATTAGGCTTTTTGCGCTCTTTTGTAGTTGTGCATAAAAATAGAACACGCGCTGTGCAGCTACATTATTAGAGATGCAGCTTGGTCTGAAGGGTGATAAAATAACACAGTGTTTGAGAATCTGTCTGCCACTGAATTACTTTGGACGATTTTTTTGCTAAGAGTGTGGACAATGTCACTGTCATAATTGACATTACATTAGAAAAGTACTTGTTTCCTTTCTTTTTCAGAATACTCAACTGCTATGCACCATTTCAACACATAATGAGAATCAGTATGTTCCTATTGATAACATATTATGTTAGGATTCAGGAGGCCTAGGTTTTATTGCTGACTGCTGGTGCTTTTACAGAATATAATTCAATGTTCTGTTTTCTGGGGTGCTAGTAAACATTATAAATAATGAAGTATTACTATAATTCTGTTTCCATGGGTTAAAAATCAGTTGCTTGCTCAACCATTACTTATCTCGTTCCACTTTTACATGCTTAAAGTGTGCCTGTACAAGTCTCTGTAGTAATTCCTAGAAGTATCCTTAAGTGATTCTAAAAATCCCACATACTGCAGTATGTCCTTGGAACTAAAAAAATGTAACTTTTTTTTAGGGCTCCCAAGCTCATAACAATAGCAAACTTTTGAACAGTTCCAATGTCCATCATATTCCAGGATGGTTTTGCTTACCTTTTTTGTATAAGTTGGAGGATGGAGAGAAACAAGGTGAGCACCCTCAACTAGCAGATTTATTGGCAATGTCTAGGTATGGACAGAAGGGCTGTGGGCTATGACAGAAGTGTTTATTAGGACATTGTCTGTGTTAATCAAAACAATACTTTCTCAGAGGAAGAAATACAATTAATGACTGTATTTTCAAAGTTCTTGTTTATTATTAGAGTGAGGATCATTGATATAGTACTGACAGAGGAATTTTTACTAGCGTTCACTGATACGGAACTGTAGTACTTCCCAAGGCCCCATGTGAGCTCCCCACCAACTCAGTTCATGCAAAAATGATTTTTCTAATAATCAGTGGCAACTGAAAGGTATCTTTCCCTTCTTCTGACTCCTGTGATACCAACTATTAATCCAGCTCACATATATAATCTAAAGCAGCCTACCCTGTTAATTACCCTTTAGATATGTTGAAATGATATGATGGGGCATATCTGTGCTTATTGAAGCTTTTTCAATGTTTGGTATTTAGATGTGGTGGGTTGACCTTGGCTGGACGCCAGGTGCCCACTAAGCCACTCTATCACTCCTCCTCCTCAACTGGACAGGGGAGAAAAATACAACAAAAAGCTCCTGGGTGGAGATAAGGACAGAGAGATTACTCAACAATTACTGACATGGACAAAACAGACTCGACTTGGGGAAAATTAATTTATTTATTTAGAATTCACCCAGAGTCTAGGTGAGCTTGCTTAGCAGGAATCAGTTGTATCACTAATGAAGATTTAAAGAGAAAGGATTTTTTTTTTTCAATCCTTCTTTGCAGTCCCAATCTGCACTTCCTAATCAGCTTTATTTAGGCTTTGGAAGGATGACTTTTTTAGCCACGATTGAGTGTTTCGCATTCCCCTTCCTCCCAAGATTCTTTCACTACCACTTTTATAGTATACATTAATTAACACCTTCCTGTCTTTAAGATTTCCATAACAATTAGAGCAATCTGAAGATTAACTTGCAGATAAATACTTAGTGCAATCTCTTTTTCCTATCTTAATAAATCATCTTTTGTTACATAAAGACTGAATATAATGGCATGGATAGTGACTGTCGGAATAGGTACTTGATTTAAGAAATGGCATTAGCATTTCTCCCCTGCATTCTTGGTTTTATTGGGTCTCTTCTGGGATTACGTATCACAGCATTCGTGAAAGCTGGGGCGGGGGAAGCTGGCTAAATCTTTCATTATATTGTCATGTGTTACTGTGCTGCTGCATAACTGAATTGTATACCCTTTTAAGGCTCTGATTTAAAGCTAAATATACAGTTAAACTCTAAACAATAGAGATGGTTAATGTTCATTATGTTCATAAGCTCATAAGGAACCGGGGCTGCTTTTTTTGTTCTGGTGTATCTCAATAGCATGAGTTCTGTGGAAGCAATCATTGTCTTCATACGAGTACAGACATACACAGACTAAATACAGTTCCTTTGAACCTCTCTATATTCAAGGTACCCTTCTGGTAAGCTGAAATTTTAGTCCTAAGTAACAACCCTGTTATAGTAAACAGCTGCAATTATTCTCCACCAAGGAGTAAACATTCAAATGAAGTCCACATGTGTGTACTTGAAGTTTTCCAGGCTGTTGTCGGAATTGAATTCTTAATATTTTAAGTGGGATGAAATCTTCATTTCTGTTTACTTTGGCTTCTTGGAGCTACAAAAAGCTGCATTTTAGATGCAGCAAAGTTTAGCAGCTTTGTAAACCAAGGAGAAGATAACTTCAGTCTTGCAACATCGAGACCCTGAATTTATTGCCAACATTTAAACCAAAATATTGTTTTAATGAAAATTAACTTTTCTAGAAATTTTCATCTGTATTAGAAACATATTCTTTCCTTCTTTCTACTTTTATTCTTCTATACTTCAAACATTTTTTCTTCAGTGCAGTTCTGGCAGTGATCACATTGCTGTTTGCACAGTCAGCATTCGGGAAACTTTCTCTTAAAACTGAGTCATTCTCCACTGAAGTTCCCAGCTGTTAAAACTCTGTGGAGAAATGCATAACTGGGCAGCTCTAGAGCTTTAACTGCATGGTGTGGAACTTGATCTTTTCCAGTCTAAGTCTGAGTCTGTGCCATATGTTAGGAATGGCAACAGAGTATGATGGCTATTTAGCTGAATTGTTTCATTAGATCTGATAGTTTCTTCAGATATAACATGTTGTGTCCAGTGAACTGCATATTCTGATATGGATGAGTGGGACTCATAGCCTGTATAGCTCTGCTAATATTTCATGGCTGTGTTTTAGGGAGAGGTAGTGAATAACAGTCTTCTAATACACAAGATCTGTTTAATAATCATTGCTTTTTGATATGTATATAAAAACACTTGGAGAGCTGGCAGTGAGATTCATAAGATGAGTACCTAAAACTAGTTCACTGAAAGCTTATCAGTGTCTCACTATTGACTTGCTGCTTTTTCAAAAAAGCAGTGAAGTAGTGAAATTGTAATTCAAAACTCTACATAGGTTGTAGATACTTGTGTGAGGGTGGAAAACGGTTTTAAGCCTATGCGTATGCATTGGAGGACTCACAGTTTCTCAGATGGATTCAGTAAAGTTTAATGGTTTGTCGGGATGTCCTTTATTGGTGTTTTGGGTGTGGGGGGGGTTTTGGGGGGTTGTTTTTTTTTTTTTTAGTTCTTGCATTAGTCACCTGAAACTCCATCAACTGTTTGTGTCTTAAAGGCAAATACTATGCTGGAGTTTTTTTTCTATATACTCCATCCTTGCACCACTCACCTTAGTTGCAAAGCTGGGGTATGTAGCTTCTTTTATACTTAATGAACATGTTACTGATTTCTTGTTCTTGCCTTGCTTCTGGCTTTACAAGACAAGCAAAAAGTGACACGATTTTTCTCTTTCCATGATCACATCACTTACTCCTCCAGTGCAGCACTTCCATTATGCTGAATTGCTGTCTCTAATAATGTGTTCTCGTTTCTTGTGTGCTAGCAGGGATGTTATACTGTGTAGTGCAATGACAACATTTCTCTTACAAAATTTTACCATTAAGATTTGTGGCTTTTATGATTCTTTTAAATGTAACAGAGGGATTGTTTATGAGGCTAAACTATGTATTTGTGTATTTATTCTAGGAATAATAGAATATTGCCTAATGAAGTCAAGAACTGTTGCTGTTGCTTACATGATCTGAATTTGATTCTGTATGATATAAACAAGCTTATTTCTGCAACGGAGTCTGTTCAATGGAAATGTGTAGCTAGAAATTCCGTAAGCTAGTGCACTGTAATGGAAAGTCTTCACAGTTCAAAAATACTGGATTCTAATTTTCTGAATGTGCCAGCAGCTCTGAATAAACATACACAAAAATTAAAATATGCACAGCTTGGCTCATTGTTATGATTTTTAAAACATAGGGGGTTTGCCTGTAGCTTATCTCCTTACATCCAATATAATTTCTACATGTATTGAATTTTTTTTGTCAATTTTCATATCACATTGCACAGTGTTGCAATGCAAACCTGAAGATTCAGGGATGAATTAAAATAATTTGGTGTTGATAGCATTAACATAATTTTGGAATTATTTAACAGAGAGACATTAATATTCTGTAAGATATAGGGGAAAGAGTTAACTTGGTTTTGTCCTGGAGAGTGAATATTATATGTACAATGGCATTGAAATTGCTGCTTGTCAATAGCTGTTGGGTCACTGTGAATAAGGTATATAGCTACTGATAATTTTTTAAAAAAAAATTAAAAAAAAAAAAAAAAAAAAAAAAAACACCAAACCAAAAACAAAAAAAAACCCTAAAGGTTTTCTTCTACATATGAATTTGGCATTAATTTGCAATTTCCTACAGTACATTTTATTTGCATGTATTTTCTCTCTCTGTGGCTCGTTTTGCATTTTGTAAGCTTTTAGTTCATGTCCTCTGTTAGAAGAAAATGATCACCTCGTCATCTTCTGTTGTCTGCTTTTCCAGTGGCTCTCCTGCCAAGCTCATGCTTTGCGTTTTGCATCTCAACTGTATTAGACTGATACTTGTGTCCTGCAGCTCATTTTAAAGTTCAGGTATTGCAGTCGTCCAGATTACATTTGCAGGACAGGGCCATGGCACTGAAATCTTCTTACTGAGATTGAAGGTGATGCATGTTTGGTTTGAGATTTGGCACTGCCTATCTGTTGAGGCATCTAGTGCTAGAATTTGCAAAAGTAGGGAACAGTCAAAATATCTAAAGCAAATGTTCAAGCCAAAGGTGTATTTTAACCATCTGTCATTTGCTGTTTGCTTGAAATGATGCTGCGAAATAAAACAGGTGGGCCTTTCCCATTTACCTTAATCACTCTGTAGTTTGACCACCCACCAAGAATTCCTTCTTTGCCTGAGAGGAGTTGAACTCAACTCTAGAGCTGTGATGGTTGCATCAGAACATAGTTCTTAACATCCATGAAGTTTTATAGCAGGAAAGTTGAACACAAAAGTCAGACTGAATGTAATCTCAGTTTGTAGAAAGCTTAAGGAGATTAAAATGCTGCATGTGGCCCAACTGTATTGTATTTATAGACTCAGCTGTGTTTGTCTGAACCAATCGTACCGAAAGGAAATATCTGGGAGGTGAGCAAAGCTGGATTTGTGTTGCATGACTCAACTAAATTGAGCAAAAATGAAAAATAGCTACTTTGAGCTTCATGAACAATGGGGAAAAGAGGAGGAGGTTCTTAAAAATGCATTGATTTCAAAGGTGCTTACAAACAGACTAATATTTATAGGAAAAGTCACTTTGAAAGAGAATTTTAATATGCTTATTGGATTTTTTTTTTCTAACTGCTTTTCATATGTAGAAGGAAAAGTAGATGCTGAGCAAACAAAAAGATCATTCTAGAATTTGGGATTTTTTCTTTGATCTTATGTTCTGTTGATTAACAAGTCTCTATTCCACTTTATTTCCCTGCTCTGCTTCCTCAATTTTCATAATGGTTTAAGCCCAAATTATGCTCCTACTCATCTGAGTTCATAATCTTACAATTGTTCACATTTTCTTCATGACAGATGTGGTCTTACAATTTCTAGAAAAGTACTCTTCCATTTGAAGTAATCTTTCATGACGTTTGGACAGTTAACAAAAAAAAAAAAAAAAAAAGGAAAAGGAAAAAAAAGAATTTTCTATCTGCTTGCATTTTCCTTCCTGAACCATAATGAACCACTAAAACATATTCTGACATCTTTTGTAAGTCTCTTATAGCCAGAAGTGGATCAAAATAATGCAGTAATATTCTTGGGAATGATTCTTCTGATCTTATACTCAGCAGCTATATCTCTACTTTACAGTTCAGTGACACCAGCAACCACATCCTTGCTTCATTTACAACTTTCAAGAGAAAAATCCAGTTGATTTTATTTCCTACAAGAGAGGCATAGAGAAACTAGGGGAAAAAGAAATAATTTTTTTTCTCTTCAAATTGCTTTTGAGGGCTATGAACCATTTATCATTCAAAGAAGTAGTAGTAATGGAGTTTGCCACAGCATTTGGAATATTAGAAATAGAATGGAGAAGAAAAATACCATGGTGTCAGTGAGACATAATGTTGGTCACTACACCTGACGTCATGCTTCTGCATTTCCTGTCTTGGTTAACATAATATTATTTAAAGAAGAGACATAAGGAATCCAGTATTGATGAAAAGGTGCAAAGTTGTATATTTAATGGAATGCAACCTAAACCGGTTTGTACAATGCAGGTAAATATTTTAATTTCTCTCAGTGACATACATATCAATAGTTTGTGATACATAACAACCATATGTATCAAGGTCGTTTTGAAATATTTTGTCATTATTAGGATTTTAGTGGCTTCCCATTCATTATTTTCAAACATGTCATGAATTTGAAAGGAGAAAGAACTTTTTTTGGTGGTATTCTCCCTAATTAAAACTCACATAAAATGTCTTTCAGCATTTATAAAAAGAGATCTGTTTTTTTGGCAAACCAGTGGTTCATACAATGAAAAGGCTTAATTTTGCTGGCTTTCACTAAATCAAACTATCCCATTCTGTCTTCTAGAATGCAGTCTTCCAGAGGATCAAAAGAGAAAGCAGGAATATTTGTTTGTAGTTATACTGTGAGCTCCTAACATCACTCATTTTGTTAGCTAGCTGACTCTGCATTGTGCATAAATAAGTGCTGTGGAAGACAGAATTTTCTTGTAATCATTCTAGATAAAGGTTCAAGGACCATACAAAATGGATCAAATTAAATCTATGCAGAAACCGCTATTGTCATTTTGATGAACTGTTGGTGGCCAATCTGAAAGCAAACACAATATGTGCTTAGTTACATTTATATCATAGCTGAGGCCATAAAGAAAAGACAGCATTTTTCCCCCTTTTAAAAATAAATTGGAATGCATAGCTTGAATATTTCTGTATATTTAAACATAGTCTATTATTTCTATTTTAATTATCCTATATTTTAGACTTTATTGTTGAACAGATTTATTTCTTCTGGAATGCAGAAACCTCATTTATTTTCTATTAGGAGAATGAATTTCATAATAAGCAATATATGAAATAAACATTATTATAATGTCTGAGTTATTTTTTAATAGCTGGTTAATATTTTGTTCATTGTTGTCTGAGTTTAAAAGTATCTAAATATTAAACCAGCACCTTTATTAAGTACAGCTGATATATAATTAACTTATAAGAAATCATAAGCCCACAAGCACTCAGTTTACACTGGTAATATTGTCTCTTTTTTTTTTTAAGTTATTTTTGTTTGGAAATCAAACTAAAAATACTTTCATACTAGTTTTAACTATGAAGAGCACTTACTTAAAGTAGTATCCATGTCAACACTACTATTTTTTTTTTCTTAAAATATTCTGGAATTATATATGTACTTCTTTTCTGCCTTCCTCTGCAGACATTCTTATGGACCTGTGTGATTTCCAAACTTGCTATAAAACAGACTCTGTGAAAGAATGTTCTCAACCTTAATAATCTTGTGTTCTAGGAAAGGAAAATACTATACATCATTTGAACCATCCATTTGATATAAGTAACAACAGCTTGAAGGCTGCATTAATTTATACTCAAAAGATAATGAAAGCTGTAGACAAATAATTAACATTTATTTAGTCAGTAAAAATGTAGATAGTGATACATTAACCCCTGTAACACTGACATCCTTTGGAAATAATTTGAATGATCCATTTTCCATATCAAAACATGAAGCAGCATGTGAATTTCTCATTGTGAAGACCATTTCCTTTTAATAGCAGCTAAAGTGTATTATCTTAAATGATTTTTATAATGGAGAACCTATGAATGTTTCTGAGAAGTCAAATGCATTTAGATAAGCAGCATGATTCCATGTGGGACTACTAAAAAGGGGAAGAATGTTTAATAAAATTATTTCTTCTCATTTTCCAAGGGAGAATTTGTTTCAGAGGATGTTGGTCTTGTTTTTCTTTTTTTTTTTTTTTCCTTGTTTTTCTTTTTTTTTTTTATCCCCCAGAGTAATTGAAACTCAAAACACTGAACTAGAGGAGTCTTGCCAAACCATTACTGGGCATTAAATATATATAACGTAAATACTGATTTATAATTTTGGTGAAACAATCATAAAGCATTGCAAACTTTTAAGGCTTCTATAGATCATTAAAAAAATACCCTGTATGAGTCTCTCATGGGAACCTTTAAAGTCTAATATATCTTTACAAATAAAAGATTTCTTTAGAAGTATTTCACACTGGGCCAACTGGAACTAAAGTTTATAGCTGTGCACAATAATATGTTAAATGTGAAATGCCACACTCAAAGTCTTTGTGCTGTAAAAACTCGAATTGTTATAATGGCTAAATAAGCTGACATATATACTATGAAGCTTTTATTGTGTTGAAATGAGACATTATGTTGGCAGTAGATTTCCCCTTGATATCTATTTCCAAACCCAAGCATATGTTTGTCTTAACCAAGATGTGAATAGAAATTATGAGCTAAAAACTGCTCTGATATGCATAAAAATTTCTGAAAACAGTTGACTATTACACTAAGGCTGTATATACACTTTATATTTTTACACTACGATTTCAGTGAAAATACTAGTAATTTTTATTTCATGAATCTTTGCTTGATTTTTTTGTCTCCCTTCTGTCATTTGGCACTTTATGTTAATTTATCTCTGTATTCTGAGAAAACTTAATTTTGCCAAGAGCTCCTATGTCACATTTACAGCATGGCAGTTAGTACTTATAGCTTCCACTCTACATCCTTTTGAAAGTGTGAAATTTAACTACTTTGATTCTGATCAACCAAAAAAACATCTTCTTAACTTTAAGTATATAGATACTATCGTGAAACTTCCTTAGGCCTAAAGCGAAGTCAGTGTTTTAAATGCTATTCTAGGTCAAGATTACAGAGATCACTTTGTGGGATTAAAATGGTGCTCTCTCAACATTTTAATTAAAAAGAAACAGGCAAAAAAACCCCATCCCAAACCCTAGAATCTTCTTTTCAATTATGCTGTGAACTCCAGTCTCGAGTTAGATACCAAATTCAGTTAATTGGGCTAAGGAAGGCTTTTCACATGGTTGTACTGCTTTGAACAGAATTTAACCTGAGAGAGATTCCTGGGATTAAGCAGAGCATATTTAATCAGAACCACAAAAGACAAAAAGCCCTTTTGTAGAATAGTCATGAGATAGTGAAGTACTGAGGTTTATACTTCAGATACTTAATATTAAAGTCCTCATTCTGGTATTTTATCATTACCTTACTATTAGGTTCTTCAGCCATCTGTCATCTCTGTTGGTTTCAGTGAGTAATTTTAATATAAAGTAGAAACATATCTAGGAGAGCCTAAGCTGGTAATCTAGAAATTCCAGTTGGGCACTCAAGTAGGCATGAGAGCTTGCATTTCAAAGCCTGGCTTTCAGTGCCACAGAGCAGTTATGTAAGTTAATGGGCCTTTTATACCTTGGATGATCATTCTAGCTACTGGATCATCAGGTTTGGGAATATGAAAAAATGTACAAATGCTTTCATTTTTTCTTTTCTTTTTTTTTTTCCCTCTCCACAAAGTTGAAAAACCTTTGTCCAAGTGTATGCTGACATCTCAGTTATTTAGAGGAGGTGCAAACTATTTCTTATCTAGCTTTAAAACATAAATAAGGAAATGCTGGGGGAGGGAGAAAAACCCTAAAACACCAAAAGGCCCAAACCACTTTTGAGAGTATAATTTCCTGGAAAGCTTCAGTTCTGCAGTTGGATCGTTCTGGGGGATACAGTTCTACTATTTGTCTTGCTGCCTTCTTTCAGGGCTTTAAGTTCTTCGTCACTGCTGTTGACATTTGCTACTGGCTTTCACATCTTTGACTACTTCTTCTTCCTTTGGGATTATCCGGTCCAGGAGAGCATCTCCTGTCCTTGGTTTATAGATCACATATATCAAGAAACCATCTTCAGGACACTCCATATATCTCCTGGATGTATGTGCCCAACCCTAATGTCCTTCCAGCAGATACTAGGATGATTGAAGCCTTGGTTGAACATCCTGGCTCTGTGTGACTCATGAATAACACAGTCCATTTCAAAAAACTTTCATAGGAATCATTTAAGGTTTCCCACAATTATCTCTCTGCAGCTATTACATATCTATTGGGGTATCGAAGCACATTTTTCTATTCTTTCTATTTAAGACATACATAGTCTAGTAACTGTGCTCTAAATTATCTTTGACCACAATTAATAGCCTGCATAAAGGAAATAATGGCAGCTGTTTAATTATTCATTCAGTGCAGTTTATTATGAACCATTCTAAAATTTTGGCAAGACCTGCAGGGTTTCAACTGAATGAATACTAACTGACAGTAACTGTCAGACCATTGAGTTTAAATAATGAACATTATAAAAGATAAATAATAATTATTTGACATTTTAGCTATTTTAAGTCTGAGCGACCTGTACTTTTTTCAGTATAGGTTTCCTTCTGCAAATTAAAAAAAAAAAAAAAAAAAAAAAGTGGATCAAATCACAAAGAAAACTAAGGTTATCTTTGGTTTATGCCAGGTTACTTGATTGTTTGAGTTGAATTTGCTATGACATTCTGTTGTACAACTTTTAAGATCAGAAGAAACTATAGATATGTCTACTTTGATAATCCATAGGAGATGGTCCCCAATAAAAAAGTAATTTTACATTGTGTCTGTAACTTCCTAAAAGCATTGTTTCATTTTGGCAATAATTTAAAGTGATGCAGACAGTATCAAAATATTTCAGCAATGAGATGCTTTTGCCTCCGTTTCTAGTCTGGAAAGGAGCTAATTTCAAATTTTGGTGTGCGTCTCATATTTAGTTTGTCTGTCTTTAAAGTACATATTACCTCCCTGAAGACTCATCCTTGGTAAGGTACTACCGTTAGCTCTTTTCTTAACCTTCGCTTGGATGAACTAAACTGATTGAATTGTTTAGCGCTCTGGCTGCAGTGTCAGCTAGATTGCAAATCACTTTTGCACCTCTTCTGTAAAGGAATCAATACTCTACATCTCTACTTCTTACATTTTATTTACTGTTTTAATGGGAAATTTTTTAAAGTCATGAGAAGTGTGTTATCAACTACAGAAACAACAAGCAGTACAAGCAAAGTATGTTCCATAGTGTAAGAGGTTATACTCACATGATTTTCAACTATTTAGGGCTCAATGTTTTCAATAATTCTTTTGCTGTAGGTAAAAAAGATAATCTAATTTGTGTACAGGATTAAAGACTAGATAAAAATAAACAAAATTAGGCTGGAAAGTACTGTACTCAGTAACAAACCCAGCTTATTTGCAGATAAGTTTCACCATATGTGTTCAACGTACCCCAGTATTCTCCGGAAGGAGTTAGGTGACATATGAGAAATGTCTATTGTGAATGAAGACTCAGCTCCACCTTAAAGTTTGCTGTTGTTTATGATACATTATCTCACTAACAACTCATAAGGAGTAATTACATTTACTAACTTATGGCATCATGGGGAATCTCTTGGGAGCTCTTAAACTGAAATTACTATCCCTGCTCATACAACAGGTTTGACCTCAGGTTAACCATTTGTCAGACATGTCTACCTGTTTGCCTGCCTTCTGCTTTCTATTTTGAGTGATGAGGAAATGTGAGCAAATTAAGTGACTTTAATTCACACACTTAAGAAGTAGGCAAAAGATAAGCTTTCTGTTTTTACATGTACGTTTTCTTATACATACATACATATATATATATATACATGTGTGTTTGTTACCCAGTGAATTTGATCAATTTTCTAACTTAAGTGATAATATATGAAGTATTGTTCAGCTTATTAGAAGTGAGTTGTAGCCACAGCTGGGAATTTTCCCCTTTTGTCCTTTTGAAATGAGCTCTTAGCCATACCAGTTCTTAAATAAACATACTTAAGTTGACTCCAAGCTACTCCGGTTATACCTGCAGTACAACAAAGTCGGTAGCTGGGTTATACCATACCACTACTTTATGCTAAAGAATATCTCAGAGATTACAGGAGGTCTGTTTTAGATTGCTACCATTGTAGTTTGGAAAATATTTTTGATTTTAATTTTTATTATGATTTATTATTTTATGAAAAGATTACGTAAGCTGTATGACAACTCTGTGAAATAATCATTATATCTGTGACTTATGAAGAGTACTGAACTACTTTGGAGACATTTACTCATTGTGTTACCTAACTTGAAATCTCTATTTTCTGTTCTTCCAGTCAGTCTTTATATAATTACAGCCACTGTACAAGGGTAGTATAAGGGTTGATGAATGATCACATAATAGGAAGGGTGGGGAAAAAAATCAATGATCTGTTTCACCATTTCTGATCAGAGCAAAATTAAACTATATGTTAAATTTATGCCCATTCTTCAGTAAATGAAAGGAAGCACCAGTCATACACAGGAATATACATTATTTTACTCAATTATAACAAACGCAGTAAAGCATGGCATACTGCAAATCATATTGTCATATATTAATGACCTTTTTTGTGAAGAAGTACAATAACTGTAACTTTAGATTCTTGAGTATTGAAATATGTCTCTTGTTCATAGAAAAAATCATAGAATCATAGAAAAAAATAAAGGCTTTTCTTTTTGATCTTTCTAAAGCTTGCTATTAAAAAGAGTTTTATAACAGATATATATTTTGAAAGAGCATGCTTAGACCTATTGTCTGCTTCAAAATTCTACAAACCAATACATCATTTAACATCAATGATATCCTGTCCTTTTCATGCAAGTATAAGAGAGATGTGAACAGCAGTGCATTATTTCCCACATAATACACTTTATCAGGAAGACAGTGAAGACACCTAATTTACCAAGAATAGTATGAGCAAAGCCATGGCAGAGCTGGAAATGAAGCTTACATCTCTGCATGCATGGTTTTACAAACCTGTGGAAGTTCTGCTGTTGATTTCTATAATTCCTGAGTCAGGCCTGTATTTAGCAATAAAATATTTTACCCCTTCCTCCAGTAATACACGGTGAGGATCTTTTTCTATACTCAGTACTTCTCCTTTCATATGGTGCAAACATATTTTATTTATACCAGAAATATCTTTAAGAATTGTGCAGTAAGTAGTATGCAGGAATCTTTATACGTGACCTAAAGCAGAATGATGACTTCCAACAAGAAATGAAGGTAGCATCAGTGCAGAGATGCATGGCTGTACCATGCTGTTCTTCACTAGTGTGCTTTCACTGTTTTTTCCTAATTTATACTCTTCCATGTCAGCTGAGAGGACTCTCCAGGGTTTTTCTACAATTCTTATGCTATAGTAACACTACCACAGGACTAGAATCTGGCCTTATATCTTCTTTGAGAAGGATGCTAATTCAGTATTTTGTGCATGTAAAAGAGCTTTCCAGTAAGTAGAGTTATACTTAATAAGAGGTAGAATCTGACAGATTCAGTGTTTCATAAGCAACAGAAAACATCTAAAGCAAATAGACACCTCCAAAAGTAGCAATGGTCAAAAAAATTTTTTGCACAAATTCCTTTATTTCTCCAGCATGTAAGGCTTAGCCTTTGGCCCTCTGTCATGTGGTGCAATGCAGCCAAGTTTATGTGGGTTATCTGCTATGATAAAATACATTGTTGTTATTGCCTTTATAATAGAACTACAGATTCTTACGGTCAGTATAAACAGATCAGTATTACAGTATTAACAATTTACTGACATGCATTAGTAACTTAGTGCAGTCTAGACAGTAGATATACTGTGTAATCACAGTCATGTAAAACCAAAGCTAACTCCAAAATAAATTGCATGCTGTATAACAACATAAGAACTATCAACCCTTAGAGAAAGTATATCCAAAGTGCTGTTGTAACAGTTTTTTCTTGGTGGATACTATAAGGTATGACTCTTGGAAATCTTTTTTTTCAAAGTGAACAAGATTGCTAAATCTGCTTATGTAGTATTTGGGGCTCAAATTGTTGCCAATACTGTACTGCTCTGCAAGGGCAAAAATAATTTCTTATTACCATTTATGCTACATTTGGAAGGGAAGAAGGCTCCTTGGGTTCATTCTCTCTCTTCTAGGCTAGCAGGAGGAAGATGAATTGAGGCCACACTGTACTAGATTCTTTCAGTGAGTAATGTGTGGCTCACTGCAGGCAATAAATTAGAACAAAATACACTTTTCATTCTCCTTTTTGAAGCAGATGTGACTGAGGTAGGAGGCTCTTTGCCTAAAAGACAGTAAAAAGAGCGCAATCCTGTGAATTAATGAAAGGAGGTTATCTACTCATAGTGATTACAACATAAAATGTTAATATTTCCTTTGTTTGGGAGAAGTAAAACTATTTTCTCTATAATTGGTTCAAATTGCTTTACAGAGATTTCTGTCTGTATGCTGATTGTTATCGATAAAAAATGATGAAGGGCTGGTTTTATGCCATCTTTTATACTGAAAGACTTTCATGGAAATTTAGATTCAATGCTGTCATGGTTTAACCCCAGCTAGCAACTAAGCACCACGAAGCTGCTTGCTCGCTCCCTGCATTCCCCCCCAGTGGGATGGGAGAGAGAATCAGAAGGAAGAAGGTAAAACTTGTGGGTTGAGATAAGAACAGTTTAACAGAACAGAAAGGAAGAAACTATTAATGATGATAACAACAATAATAAAATGACAATAATAATAATAACAATAAAATGACAATAATAATAGTAAAAGGATTAGAATATACAAAACAAGTGATGCACAATGCAACTGCTCACCACTTGCTGACTGATGCCCAGTTTGTTTCTGAGCAGCAATCCCCCCCAGGCCAACTCCCCCAGTTTATATACTGGGCATGCTGTCCCATGGTCTGGAATACCCCTTTGGCCAGTTTGGGTCA
>JAVJGG010000030.1:7156697-7190972 GCA_035590195.1 Aviceda cuculoides
TCCATTTTTTCTTGTTGAGACTTGCAAGAAGTTAGGTCCCAAAAAAGCTATCTTCTGGTGCATTTTCAAATTTGGTATTCATGGTCCAAAACCGGTCAGTGACAGTCAGAGTTATGGATCTGCCTTGGCAGCTGTGGAGCCTGCACGAAGGATGATGTCAGAGGAATCACAGCAGCCTCTTCCAGGTACAGTTCAGCGTCAGCACTGCCAGCACCTCTCTCCACCTCCGTTTCTAGCCCTGTCTCCTGCGTGGGCCTTGCACGCACGCTGTCGGTAGCTCTCTGCAGGCCTCTGTCCTGCTGCGTGGACCCCGGCTCTGACTTCCCTCTTGCCCCACCTGGGACCGTCACAGGTCCTGTCGCCGTCCCTCGCCCAGCCCCGCGTGGGTGCTGTAGGGCTGCACCCTGGCCATGATGGCCTTGCTCATCCTCCCTTGCAGAGCAGCCCCGCTCTTGCTGCTCCCCAGCACAGCCCGCTGGAGCCGATTTGCTGTTACTGGGTCATGTCCCTTTTCCTCTCCATCTCTGCCAGGTGATGGGAATACACATACCCTGTTTGGAACGCACTTGCTCTTCCAGCATGAAGTTGAACTTCGTGTTTGTTTCCTTTCCTCTGTTTTTCTTTCTGTCAGAGAATCAAATACAATTTCTGATACTTTATGTCAAAGGTTTCCTCAAATACCACTTCTTGTTGTGTATCATTGTCTGCCACTGGAAAGACACTTTCTGATGGTGGCTACGCCCCTAATTTTGTGAATATACGTGGTGTATCAGAGTTAGCCACAGAGTTGTCATCTCCGTAAGTAGGAAGCCTGAACCTTCAGAGAATACGCTAGTCTGTAATCTTGCACTCTGCTGCCGGCAGTAGGGCAGTCCTTCCCTCACTAGCTCCAACAAGGTATAAGGGGAAAGAAATGATTTGCAATGCCTGAAGCTTGTGTAGGGCCTTCCCTGCGCTTGGTTACATTTATAAGCTATAGCTTTGGAGCTTGCCCTTGTGTTTTCTAAGAAAAAAAACTTAGAACATTAGGGACTTTTGGCCCTTAAAAAAAATAATCCTACCTTCATTTCCTGCTTTACTGTCATTTATCAGGGGAAAGGTACAATATTTTTCTCTTACAAAACCCATTCCTAAACATTTTTTTCAAAAGTCATTCCCACAATGAGTCTGCAAGGCCCATGTATTCCTTTTCTTAACTGCACATATAAACCATTACCTTTTGTTTCACCAGTCAGCCACAAAGCCACCTATTCTAGTTGACAGGGATGATTTAAGTAAGCCTTTAAGGGATCAAGTTCTCTTTCCCATGCTGTCCTCAAAACCCACCAAAGTCTCATTGCCCCCTGTGCTTTTCTTCATGGGAAATGCCAGAAGAAAATTCTAATGAGAAAAGTGGGGAACTGAAGGTTTGGACATTTGCCAGCTTTTCATGTTACCCTTTTCTAAGGCAAGAAAAAGAAGTAGTTGTGGAAGACATTGAAGAATTATCAATAGAATCTTTTATCAGATGCTGTGATGAAACTATGGAAGAAAAAAAAAATGTGTATGGTATAAACAGAACCAGGGTAATGATCCAAGAAAGCAGTATTTTTAGTAGTGTTTAGCACACAGGAGAGAATTAAAAATTCTCTGTTTGAGATTTTTAGCTATATGAAGAGCATAAAACCAACCTAAAATATTTACAGAGGAATATTTTAACTTTACTGCCACATGAAGTAACTAACAGTGATGTACCCAATTTGCTATCCAGTTTTTGGTGGAGGGGGATGTGTGTGTTTGCATATATGTGCATGTGTCTGTATAGGAGGAATGTTTTCATGCTGAATTTCTGGCTAGGAAAGTTCTACTACCTGCGTTTGCAAAGGCACTGTGCTGTGCCCTGTGTCTTTCATGGGGGGAAGCTTTGTGGTACCAGAGAGGGACACTCATCTGCCACATCCAAGATATTTCTGCCTTTCACTCTTGGTGCCTAAATTCCAAGACAAGAGGAAATAAATTATTTTTGTAACTGTACAGTAAAATCTTATGCTGAGAAAGAAGATGTTATGTCTTTCTTAATTTGCTATGCCTAGTTGTTACAAACATAGGTGTTCAAAAAAAAATGGGGGTGGATGGGCAATGGTAGTTTTTGGAAAGTCCAAATAAAGGATTTCTAGTAGAACCTTTTCTTAACTTTGACCAGACATTAAAAGTTCTTTTTGCAAAAGAATGTCAATTCAACTTTGAATTTATAAATGTATTGAAATTATGCTCCTCTGAATGATACAAAAAAACCTGCTCTATTGACAATGCCATACGTTCATTGAGACTCTCCTTATGTCATCAATTCAAGGATGGAGACAAGTTAGGTTTTATAGCCAGCTTCTTCTCATTTGCTTTTGAAGTCTCAAGTTGCTAATTAGCAGTGCACAGCTTGCTTCCATATACAATGACTGAGACAAACAAGAACCTCCTCATCCACAAAAGAGTATCTGTATTTTATATTCCTTTTCCATTGCAACTATTTACACTTTATTTCATGTTATTGAGCATGAAATGTTAATTACTTTTTAAAAAATTTTCTAAATTGTGTCTTTCATTATGATTCATTATCTTCCCAAGCAAACCAACACCAACAATAATTTTACTCAGTAATTTCACAGAGTGAGAAAATGGTGGCTTCTTCATAGTTAAGGAAATATTCTATTTAAGTTTGAAAAGTCAAGGCTGGTTCAGCTTTAAATGCAGGATGAATAATATGAGGTAACTCTTCATAGGTGGAAAAGTACAATGAAGTTTAAAACAAACAAAATCCAGCCTTATGGTATATTACAGTGCCAGATTCAGCTGTGGAATAAGGTGTAAATGCAGAACAACTCCAGTGATTTAAACAGACAAATTCCATATTTACTCTGTCAGTACTGTCAGCTGGATCTGACTCTGGGTTCCTTCATTATTATGTGCCCTTGGCAACAAGATTTTCTAAAATGCTCTTATAAGAGTCTTTGGCTCAGCATGTACTGTGCATGTTTAAGGAACCTGTAATTACATTTCTAAAAATGGAATCTTCACAATTCAGTACTACGATATTTGTTTCTTCAGTGAATTTCACCTGGCAGCCTTCTGGCAAAAATGGAAAATAAGAAATCACAGTTGAGGTGTAACTGAAGAGAACTGGATTCTGTAGTGGATTAACCTTTATAGTATATAGAAATGTAAATTACTTTTTTTAAATGGTCAACATTTTCATAATCCTGGTGCTTAAATGGTGGAATGAGCATTAACTAGTTCAAATCCTTTCTATTCATGGTTTATGAACAGTTCCAAGTAGGATCCAGCAGAAATGTCTCCTGGCATATCCTAGAATTCCCTTAGAGAGTCACATCTTAGTTTAGTGGTGTAGTTAAAAGCATTCAAGGAGTCTTGGTGCATTAGGTATGAGAAAATAGTGTGAAAAATGGCTGGATGGAACACCTGGAGAGCTCAGTTGTTAATGTAAGGCTCTGCAACACCAGCACTTTCTTTTAAAGTAGCTCATCAAAGGTTATAGCCTTTACACCAGTTTAAACCTTTGTTTGATACCCCTACACTGTACAAGATAAGCACATTCTCTTGCCTTGGAAAAGACTACATAATGAAGAAGAATGTCACTGGCCACTGGAAGACATCCCTTTAATAGTAAATTCCTGAATTTTTTTTTGCATAATTTCCTCCTTCTGTGCCTTACAAGGTATGGGTGAGTTTGTAATGGCTTTTCTTAATACTGGCAGTATTGCTTCCTGATCTTGTTTTTGTGTTCTTCAGAAGGCAGAAGAGAACCATGAGACTTAGGCTGCATGTCAGCATATTGTCCTCTTCCTGCCTATTTTGCTTTTTTCTTTCTTGCTTATGGAAGGTTGGCAAAGCAGTGCAGTATTGTTTCCATTTACTCTTGTGTTTTCAGTAGGCAAGAATTCAAATTTAAACAAAAGGGAGCACAGAGTAAATGGAAAATCACATATAGTACCTTGATGAGAAAGCACTGAGTGCCTTTATACCATGCCATAACAATTACCTGACAGAACAGGAGCCATAGCATTCAGAATGACTACCTTAGACATTTGAAATTGTTACGCTTGTTTAAAGATAACAATTATACAGCTGCCTGCACTACAGAATATGTCTTGTGCATCAGCCTCTTTTGATTTTGTTGTTCTACTCTTCCACAAAATCTCTAGCAATAGTAAAAACGAACAATAATAAATCATAGTAAGTAAAAAAATGTTCTGTTTAATGGAAGAAACAAAGGGTTGGAAGAAAAAAAAATACATTTTTATAGAGAATTAGATAAAGAGGGAATTTCCTACTCAGGGGTAAGTTTTACAACCTGCATGCCCTCAGGAGCAACTTCTCTTCACGAAGTTTGTATGTTGAGAACTTCAGTGATGGATAGAGCTTGTCCTGACCTATAAGAAAAATATAACATTGGCACGAATATAATTAAAGTTGCAATGGGTTGTGCGTCCCACCCACCCCCACCCCCCTTTTCTGTGCATTTTTACAAATAATGCAGTAGGAAATACGGTTATATATATATATATACACATATATACAGCTCAGTCAAAATTTGCTTATGGTGTGGCTAGATTCTTTCAAACTGTGTGAGAATTTTTTTTAGCATATATAAAACAATGTAGACTACAAAACTGTTAGTGATATTCATTGATGGTACAAGCATTATGTTTTTGTGGATATTGATAGCAGAACAGAGTGAAATAAAAATTGTTAGGTATGTTGAGTCTGGAAAGGCAGCAAGAAAACAAGATGTACATAGCTGAGTATCAGGAACAGGTCGAAGTGGCAGGTATCACTGGATCACGTTGCCCAGAGTTGTGGGGTCTCCAGCTGTGGGGACACGCAAAACCTGCCTGGACACAGACCTGGATAACCTGCGGTAGCTGACCCCGCTTGAGCAGCAGGGTTTGACTAGATTACCTCAAGAAGTCCCTTCCACCCTAAACGGTTCTGTGATTTTGTGTAAATAAATACAGAATACAAATATGTATTAATTAATTTTATAAATTTGTTACATAGAGCACAGCATCGATTTGTACTGTAAGAACTGTAATCAGTCCTTTAAAAAAATAAGTAGAAAAAAAATCCCTGCCAGGAATAATTGAGAGAGATATTAAATCCTTTGACACAACTACCTTCAGCAGAAGTATTCCAAAGAGATGTTTTTTCCATCTCTGTCTAAGTATGCTACTAGATTTTTGTTATTAGAAATTTGTAACCATATAATTTTTCATTGTCATTTGCATAGTCTACTTCAGTCTGTTCTGTGGAGCAAGACCTTTCTATGGTGTTACCAAACAATCTTTGGCCACCGTCACACATGATCGATCAGACTGTGGTATTTCCCATCTTCAGTTCTGCTTATAGATTTTTCCTGCAGAGTCTTATGCTCTGGTGTTACTCAGTTCTGGTAACATTGACCTTTTTTTCTCCTGATAGTTGCATACCTGGATGCTCGTTGTATAGCTGGGAATTTGCTACTGTCTAGAAAAATGAAGTTGTTTCACTAAAAAGAAAAAGCTGTTGTTTTCCTCCAGAAGTCTTGCTTCTGTGGCATGCTTGAGCACGTTATCCGTATTATTTAGTAAGAAACTATGTTGACAACTTTACCTTGGAATGGCACACACTTATTTTTTCTTTTATGTTTACAGTACCGATTTTCCTGCTAGGACAAATAAAGGGAAATGGATACTGGGAAAGATTAAGGTGTAGGTATTGCTCACTACATTCTGACTGCTACCACAGAAAATAAGCTGAATGGCAAGCAGAGTGTACACTGCAGAACAAGAACATACATGTTTTATACTTCAGTTTTATTGTATTATACTTTGGAAATGGTAAGGGTTTTTTATTATAAATATATTTTTAAGATGAATTTTACAAAGACAGTTCCTAGTTGCACAAGCAGAACACTGCAAAGAAAAACTTCCTTTATATAGTTTGTATTTACTTCTGAGCAAATACAGACAATGCATTTCTGGCAAAGAGTAAATTCCAGGTGCAGTTCTATAAAGTTAATTTAAGGAAACTTCATTCTAGAGCAACAAATTTTGGATGCCTGGTTGCTGGCAGGATTATGTTTATGTGATGACTGACAAGAGAAAGATGGGAACTCAATTCCTGGCAGGAAGCAAATGCAGGTTGCAAACATTTAATAGGGCATTTTCAATGATCAGAGTGAGGAGGATGTGTAGAAGTGAATTCCTGCCTACACAAATCCTGTATGGCCCCAGGCAAAACAATTGTCCTGTTGGCAGGACTAAACTAGAGCATCTCTTATGTGGGATAGTATAATCAAAAATTGCATTTTGTATGAGAAAAAGATAAAGATTGATAACTGTCATTTGTAAATACAAGAGGGTTTATTTTTTTTTTAATATAAACTAACCTCACATGAAAGAAGGGAGCAACTGTTTAGTCTTAATTATGATGTTAAACTATTCTACAGGTGTAATGTAATTTTGAAGTTGCATACTTATTGTAAATAGCATCATATTTTTATTGAGTTGATAGGATAATTTGGCTTTACACAGCTAAGAGGAAAAGCATTTGACTGTTTTTCACCCCATCAGTAGTCCCCATTCCTTTTATTTTTATTTCTGGTGTTGAGGGCTGTTTTCATGTGGAGGGAAACTACTGTTGTCATGAAACAACATCGTACTTTTAATAACAGTCATTTAGACAGATTCATACCTCTTGCTGTGCACAAATGGCTCAGCAGTGTCACTTCAGGACAGTATATACCAAGGGCTGTGTGGAATCACATCAACCCTTATGGAGCAGGAAAGACTTTACAGCTGCAAGCATCTACTACGCTGTAGGGATTAGTTTAGTGTCTCACCCGTGTCATTAGTCAGTTCACAGAGAGGAGGCAGAGCCTGCGCCCAGTATCCTGCTGGTACATAATTTTGGAAATACTGGGCAACCTGAGAAAGGTTTATTTGTGCAATGGTGGCGTTTATTGAAAATAAGGCTGGGAGAGATTCTTTTCAGGCCAATTAGGATGGTAAGCACAATTTAGTCTAAAGTAGAGGGGTTTTGATGACCTGAAGCAAGAAACAATCATTCTGAGCAAAGAATTTGGCCAGGTGATCAGGTCAATATTAAAGTGTGCTCTAAGATTCTAGCTAGCCATGCAATTCACCCACATGATGTTTGGAAGGGCTAAGCTGAGGATGATGCCTATCCATGTAAATCAAAAGTTCAAATTCTGACACAATGGGAGAGGCTGCAACTAGATTTCTCAAACAGTCAGTACAGAAGTGAAAGGTAAAGTAAAGAGAAAAAGTCAAATGTCTTTAAAATATTTGCATGGGGAATGAGTATATCCTTAGGTTAAAGGGAGAGCTGTGGTTTTTTGGTGTCCCTCCGTGGTTTGTTTGGTTTTTTTCAGATTCATTGAGCTAATAACAGAAGTATTAACCTAAAATTCCATATGAAACTCATTACAGCCATTCTTAAGGTCAGAGTGTATCACTGTTTTTCAAAACAGCGTGTCTAGAAATGCATGGAAGTTTTTAATGTTTTGGACTGGGGGCCTGTTTGGACTGCTTTCATATTGTGATATGGAGAAAAATGTAAATGTGCAAATCCTCTAGTTCTTCTGAAAAAAATGCTGCCTGCAATTTTCACCAGAGTATCAAACTGAGCACTGTGCTACAGGACAATGCTAAAATACCTTTACTCAGAGATACAGGACAGCAAACATAAAGAACATATCATCATTAGATGATAGTATGCAGAATTGAGTAACTCAGTGACAATTTTAAACACAGAAGAAATGTCAAAGTATATTAGATGAAGTTCACCCAGATGGACTTTCCACTTTTGCCACTCACAGTATTCCTTCGCTTCTCTCTGGGTGAGTTTCTAATGATTTAATAAGCACATTTATTTTAGTGTTTATTCTCCTGAAGTAGTTTGATCCTTATCAGGTGCACTTTGTGAATGGAATTGGAAAAAATCATAGCAAAGCAAAACAAGTTCTTTTGTTTCTGCTCAAAATTCAGAAATGAAATTTTCAAGGGACTTACTTATAAATGTCCTGACAGGAAATTCTCTTCTCAGTGATTTATGGAAAAGATTCACAAGGCAATAAGCTCTCATTGCAATGTGCAGTAACAAGGACAAGGAAAGATGACTGAAGACATATTTGGTTAACCTAAACAAAGGAAACAAATATGTTATGTGCCCAGAAGGCTTGAGGCAGAGAATGCTTATAGAAAAAAAAAATAGAACCCCACAACTTTTAATGATTCAAAGCAGCAGAGGCTTTAATGTCACAGCTGTAAAACGATAGGGTAAAAACAGACGGGCAGAAGAGCCTCTTTTGCTTTGTCCTCTGTATTGTTTGACCTGACTTAGAGCAGTGGGTTAATCTTTGCTTTGCTTCTTGTGCAGACAGAAGCATGCAGTTTCTCCCACACTTGTCTGCTACAGTTTGAAAGAAGGACAAGATGTGCAGGGAACCACAGGTGCTACTTTTCGTTGCTCCCTGGAAGGGCCGAGTGGATGGGATATGCAAAGCACAAGGAGACCTCAGCTTTCTAACTTACTGCATAACAAGTCTTATGTTACACTTTAGAAGTCAGCACTGCAAATGAAACCCCTGCCGATATTGGTGTATGTTTTACAAGGCGAAGTGCTAAGACCTTCAGAACGTTTCTTGCTGGGGTGTGATCTCTACACTGCCCTTTATCTTCTGCTTTAAACGTATACACAGCAAGATGAGTGTTTGTTTGCAGCGCAGGCAAAAGTAGCCATCTACATATGACCTTGGTGTCATAGACCATTATGTGAACAGGATTCAGCACAGGCCAGTAGCTAGAGCACAAATACATTAGGGACTTTTTAAAGTAAAATTTTTGATAATAGGAAAGATCCTAGATAATGCTTATCACCCCTTCAGTTCTCAGTACTCAGTTTAGTCCAGAGATAAGAATACCTTTAAGTATTTCCAAGCCATGTTTTCCTTTTGCTCTGTATACTTTATAGAAAAAAACTTTAATTATGCAACAATTGTTGATGTTGCATTCCTTAACATAGGAATCATAAACATCATAAACAAACATTAATGGCTATATTAAACTCTTGTACTCCGAACACTTAAATTGTTACACACTCAAATGGGGCTTGGGGAAAGAGAAGGATTGAGAGCTAGTGGAAGAAAACAGAGGAGGTTGTAACCTGGCTGAATTTGAGACAGAATACATATGGCATAATTTCACAAAGTAATGTTCATCTAGAATTTTGCTTCTCTACTCTTATTTTATGAGCAAATTATCCTTGTTTTTCCTCATCTTTTTCTTCCAGAATCCTTTGTCTTTTGGTCTTTGCATTGTCATATGCATACTGTATACAGACCTTCTTCTTTATTCTCTTTCCAGCTGTGGATTTTGTGCACTGATATAATGACTTTTCAGAAAGCTACCTTTAATAAGATGGTGAGGAAGGGTGAGCTGCTCTGATTGCATATCTGTGGCACAAATTTATGTGGCAATTTTAAGGGAATGATTGTGGAGTAACATGCCAGTGCTCAGCTTATAAAAGGATGAAGACTGTGTACTTGATTTGTTTTACTTGCCTTTACAGCCTGAGAATTTGTTCTGGGACAAAACTCACACCTTGAGTTCTGGCCAGGTTTATGGACCAGTCTGTGGTGAGGAGTGGGAGAAGAAGGGTGGGAAGGAGGCAGAGAACCTGGAGATGTGTGTGAGAAAACCCAAAATGCTTCATTTTAACATTTCAACTTTCTGTTTCAAAATGAAGTCTCAACTCCAAGTTTGGTTAAATTAAAAAAAAAGAAAACCAAAACAAACCAAAAAACAGCCAACAACAAGAAAACAAAACAAAACTCCTTTAATTTTTTAGCTCCAGTAGAGAATGGCTGAGAATTATGTTTTGAGGGGACAGGGAGAATGCCATTTCTGTTAGGTAAACAGAAATTCTTTATCTTTGTATCTGCCCTAAATACTAACATTTTTTCATTGTTTGTTGGTGCAGCAGGCAGATCAATACATTCAGTTATTTGCACAGCTCTACCTGCAAAATTAATTTTGTAATCCTAATGCTTAAAGCCTCTTTCTTTTGTAAATAGCACAGTTTAGTTTTCATAGTAAATTGTATAATTTACTGTAGATATAAATTAATGCAGCTACATCACTTAGTCTTGCAGAAATTTATTGGAATTAAAGGTATCACCTGGTGAAACTGTCTTGAGTACCGTGGCCTTCAGATGAGATGCAAAGAGTGTGAGGTGCAAAGGTCCTGGGTTTTGGTGAGAAGCAGCATTTTATTACATTATCCTTAATAAGACTGTAGAACACATAAATGGTCTGGGTAGCAACATTAAAAATAAAAGGTGGCGTCTGGAATTTAGCTTGATCAAGTCCTTTATATAATTAAGGATATGGAGTAGCCTTTAGCTTGGCTATGACCGACAGCACAAAGCTAGCCAGCTAGCTATATTTATCATTGTTCTGGTGACAAAATTAATTCAGAATGAGGGTGCGCCTGCTAAATTATCTATGAAACAATATTAAAGGTGATTCTGTTCATAGTGCCAGAACAGTAGTTTTCATAGCAAGTTATGTCTACATAAATGAAATATTCAGCTTGAAGTCTGAGGCATGAGGGAAAGCCTTGCTTGGCTTCAGGCTCTTATCACTGTAATTGTTGAAACTATAACTTTCTATGAAACTACATAAATTCATATGGATAGAAACCCTAGGAATTTTAAACTGGCAGTTTTACCCGCCTGAGGAATGCTATTGAAGATTGTTGCCTTAAGACAATTTCTGTATAGAGTCACCTTATCATGCTAACTCCTACTGCTTTAATGTTTTTGGATGGGGTAAAAAAATAATCATTTTCACAGAGGGAATCTAGAAGGCAGCTTATGCTGTTGACAGCTGATGTGACTGCAGAGTTAGTTGGTTGGACCATTGCTAAGAGTCCAGCCTAGTGCTGAATTAGCAGTAGTGAGGAATAACTGGCTCTGGTTTTCCCAAACCAGCAGACTCTGGACCTATCCAGGTATCCAGAGGTGGCCCGCTGACTGCTGCCTCCCTGTACGTGCTCTCAAGCAATTAGAATAATGCCCCAAAGAGAATGAGGCAGTGACCCAGCTCTTCCCTTTCTTCTGTACTTGCTGTTGTGTCCTGGGAGAATAGGGAAGAAACTGCCCTGAAGTGTTGTCAAACTGAGGTTTTGTTTGGTCGCTTTTAATGACATTAAAATAGGTACTGTGATTAGTTGTCACAAGGTGCCTCGTGAATATTGAGTTAAGGAGAGGATTTCCTGTAAAGGAGAGTAGAAAACAGAATGTCCTGTTCCATCCAGTGATCATAGTCTTTTTCATTTCCCTGGTTTACAAAAGGAAATGCACGCAGGGTGTCATTTCCCACAACAGCTGGTGCAAGCCCCACTGCTCACCATGGGACTCCAGTTGGGACGTTTGCTCTCCTCCACGATTCCCACACTCTTGAAGAAGCAATTTGCTATGCAGCTAAGTTCCTATTCCACAATGGTTTAGAAAACTTTGGCACATTTATCTGTTTACTAACTCGCAGTTGGATCTATCTGAGATACTGTCGGGGTCCTTCTGCCCTGCACCACCAACATACCTGTATTTGGTTTTGTTTTCTTGGGAATATATTTGCTGAAACCAAATTGTTAAGCAAAATTGCCAATTCAGTTTTTTATTGGAAACCAGTGTTTTCATATGGTTGCAAAAGTTGCCTTTTGACATTACAAAAATTAATTTCTGTTAAAAATGAATTCTTGTTTAGAAAATATAATTTATCTGTAATATCTTGTTGAAACTAATTCAGGGATAACATAGGAAAATGTTCCTGTTTCTTTCCTGAATTAATTAATGTTGATGTCAAGGAGAATTTGGAAATTTTTTTAACTTCTCCCACCAATTTAAGATGAGAATAATTTTCAGATTGGTAACAGGATGGGGAAATTTTCTTTCCTCTTTTTTTACACTCCATTAAAAATCAGTGCCAAGTTCTATCTTTGGAACAAATCATGTGAAATGATGAAAACTAAACCAAATAGTAAATGCTGCGATAACAGCCTTGTAACAAGATTATTCTCTTTTTAAATTAATTGCTTGTTTAGATTAACATTCTGTAAACGTGAAAGTTATGTTCAGTTTGTATTTTTCCCTCTCCATGGTTGCTGAATGTCTTGTTGTGATTTTCTTCATTACTCAGCACCTTTTCAGGTGGAGTTGACCAGGTTATTTCTGGGATAAGGCTGATTAATCCCTGAAGCAACAACAAGTACATCCCAGCAGTGAAATCAATAACCCTAGATTGAAGGTTAGCTGGTGAATGGGATTAGGTTTTCTGTTATGGGGCTGTAGATCTACACACCTCTAAAAGATATTAGTTTTCTCAGCATCTTTCCTTAGAAAGCCTATTCATTCTAGCAGAGGTGAATGAATCCCGTTTCTTCTATCAAGAATAATTGAGTGCTACATTCTTCAGCTTAAGTATGTGGCCCTGGGATATCAGTTAAGCAAATATACAATTATGTTCATCTAAAGTGTTAACAGTAAAGTGAATAATGATTGGTTTAAATGTCAACTAGAACTGAATGAAAACTTTCTTTGTGGATACAAGCTTCTATCTACACAAGGCAAATATCAATATTTTTATCTTCTACTTTGTCAAATAACTACAGCTCTTGCTTAAAGGTCAATTCTTTGAAATAATGGGATCGTTTACATGGAACTGTCACCTCTCATAGTGCTTTATTAGAAGAAGTATACTATATTCACTTGGGACCTTATACCCTTGTATGATATCATGCTGCCCTCAAGGATATATTTTAAAAACACTAATAGGAATCTGGGAACAAGGGAGAAAACAATGCCTGTTGTTTTTCAGGCTTACCTTCAAGTGACATAGTCCCTATTATAAGCTACAACATTCCCAAAGGCAAGCTTTATCATCTGCCAGATATCTCCACAGGCTCTTCAAACGGATTGGTGAAATGTGGGAGACCTACCTACATATTCTTTACTTTAATTATAGTTCCCAAACACTTACACTGGGGAAAGGTAGGGCAATTATCCTCTGCAACCATTGAAAAAGAAATAACTCTTCAAAAATTGATGCAACTCTAATGTTCTGAATGTTAATGCAGGTATGGATATAAAATAAAATAAATCATGCCAAATCATTCTTTAAATGAAGACATTTCATATGTATGTATGAGAACAGAACATGACCCACAATTTTAAATGTGATACTTTCCTCTAACTTAAAAAAAGAAAAACAGTCATTGCTGTAACAGATGTTTATGCACCTCTGAGCGTTTTTAATAAATATTTCTGTCTGATTGTTCCTTTCATATTTGAAAGAATCCACTAAGGTGATTTAGGTCTGATTCCACAGAACATGGCACCTTCTGAAAACTGTTGTAGTTAGTTTTGCTAAATGGGAAATCAGATCAAGACAAAAAAAAATGTTAATATTTACTGAACTGTCTGTTTAGTTTTTATAGCAACTTAATTGCAGAATTTAATTTTAATATTCATAGTGGTGGTCGGATGCATTTAAAATTGTGCTACACCATGGGACTTGATTGCCCCAACTGCACTCATAAATACTAGTTGTCCTGTGTGCAAGTTTTCAAGTGCAAAGCTAGATAATGAAAATTGAGACAGAATGCCTCTTTCAAAGTGTACAGTAGTTTCTTGGTAAATTTCTATTAGTATTGAACATAAATCAGTTAATTAAAAGTACTACATCTTTGGGCAGCCTAAAACTGATATAATAAACTATAAGAAAACAGTCAAAGCATGAGAGTATAGGTGTGAGAGTGGGGACAAAGAAGTAACCACTGTATAGGAGCTCAATATTGTAGTGGGACTTGGCACTAGACCAAGCCACCTAAGGAAGAGGTATAGAAGAAATGAGGTATGGTACTTTACATTTATCAATTTTATATATAACAGTATAATAGTAAGATAATATAATATCGATAGTGTACTACAATATAATAGTGACAGAATAGAAAAGGAAGACTGAAAGAGATGAGAGGTATAAAGAAAGATAAGTGAGAAGAGTATCATGAAAGCCTGAGTGATTAAGATACCAAAGACGAGGGACTAACTACTTTTTCTCAGAGGCTAATTATTTTCCAGTGAATGTATCTTATTAACTAAGAAAATTTTCTGGAAAGAAAGGGAAAATTTTAAGTAAACATCCATCCACCTTTTTTCCTAACTCAGAAGCAGAGACTGGTTTTGTAGCTTATTTGGTGTATCCCCTCAAACCTGCCCCCCCCCCGCTGCTGGTTACAAACCTTTTTTAAACTATTGAGTTGTTTTTGTCAAAATGGAAGAAATTCTTACTGATCCTAAAACATAATTTGACACATACAAAAAAGACCATTTTTCACTGGATCTATCTTTCACATAGCTAGAGGGAATCAGAACTAAAACAAAAGAGAGCGTGAGTGTATTGCCTTTAACTAGTTTGGTGAATAAATCTATTGGTGTCAAGTAAGAGAGATGGGATAGCAGTTTGAGAAAAAAAAATAGAGGAAACGTCACTGCATTGAAGACAAAAAAAATAGATCATGCTAGGTTTTGAAATGGAGAGCAAACACTTAAGGGGAAAGGGATGAATAAAAAGGGGAGGCATGGGACTTAAGTAGTCTGATAGATATGAAGATAAAGTGACAGACATAGAATACAAGGAAAGCCTTTGTCAGACAGGCTGTATTTGTGGAGTATAATTCTGGCAATGTAGAAGCTTTGGACTCTGATGTTTGGTGCACAGAATTTCATATAAAGCTATCCATTACTTTGTTATGCTTTATCTAACAACTTGGAAAAGTATGTTCCCTAAGTAGTGGATATGTGTTCAGGTCATCAAAGATAACTTAGAGAAATGAAATGCAAACTGCAAACAGCCATATCCTCTTCCTCATTCTTGTAGAAATAATAAAAACTGAAGTGTGCTTTCTTAGAGAAACTGCAGTGTAAGAAGAACATTTTGTAATTGTGGCCTTGTGTCTTTCTTCAGGAGAACATTTAAAATCACTTTGTAAACTGTTTTTTGGCAGTAGGCTGAAATCTGAGGTTGTGAACGTTGTTCTAGACAATGTGTTTTGGTGTAGCTATACACTAATTTACGCCAGCCTAGTTTAAGCCCATAAGACTTGTGTGATATTCTTTCCTGAATTCATCAAAACAAGTATTGTATGGGGTTTGGATGTGTGTATGCACAGATAGATTTTGCTTTCATGCACAGAGACAAATAGTCTGTGTATGTTGTAGGAACCGTACTTTTGAAAGTACAAGTATTTCAGTTGCTTTAAAATGGAATGTTGTGCTTGTTTGCCTAAAAGTTTTATCTGAAAATTCTTAAAAAAGAAAAGCTTGTTTATATGAATCATAGGAGTGGGCAGGAAGGGCAGAGAGTAATTACATTTGTAATTAAACAATTCCTAACAAATAATGTGAACAACTGTAGCATTCCTCTGAAACTGGACAAGACTTGTTTTCAGTTCAATTTCTTTCTGTGCTTGCAGAATTGAATCTATAATTCACTGTAAAAAATAGGGATTGCTGATCAGGAAAAGTAAAGAAAAATAGATTTGAAAAGGATACTTTCACTGATGAGTAGCACAGTTCCACTTTTTATGTTCTTCTATATTCTCACTTCAGAAGTTAAGTGCTTCCTAAAAATTAATACAGTTTTCCTCCTTCCTCTGAGATAGGAAGGTATTATTTTTCTCAGCTTGAAATGGGAAGCAGTGTCCAAGAGATTTGTGTTATTGAACAACTAAGAAAGGAACAGATTGGCTGAATTTCATGGTTACTGCTGTAGAACCAAGGCTGGCAGATTGATACGTATGGTAGAGGGCACTATGGATACTCATAGTAGGAAATAATAAAAAAACCCCCAACAAACGGAGAAAACTGAGAGGCAAAATAGTGGGATTATTTCTGTTATACTGATGGGGTGATAGCAGCAAATAGTGAATTTTAAAAGATATTAAGGCAGCTGGGCATTTCTTTTGGGTTGCGTTACTTAGCTGCTAATGAACCTCTGAAAATATTCCAAGAAATCTAGAACTATTCTGCTTATCTTTAAACACTGGACTGCAATACCTAAGCTAGCTGCCTACTCACTCCAGATTGCTCTATAATCAATGAACACAGCTGGTCTAAGATGAGGCTGCATTATTCACTGGAGGATCCTGTCTTATTTCAGAGTAGAGAAGGAATATGTGTAATTAAATACCCTCTTTCTTCTTCTTTTTCTTTCTTTCTTTTTTTTTTTTTTTTTTTTTAACCCAGCTTCTCTTGTATGCTTTTAAAGTCTGCAGGTCATTATTCTTTCAGACACTCATTCTGGCATATTGATGAGCTTGTTTTCCATTGAGAAACAGCTTTCTCGGAGATTCATTAATTTCTGAGGTGGAGAATTCAACTATTCTTGTTAAAGAGGGAGAAAAAGATAGAAATACTTATATGAATGTAGTTTTATAACATATCCATAACAGTTCTATTATAATTTTTAAGTATCTACTGTGGTGCAGCAAATAAAATATTTTTGTTTCTTCATAGACAGTCATTTCTGATGCAGAAGATACAGACTCATTTATAACTGCATGTACAATGGTGATAATTCCAGCTGGTTTATACAACTGGATTCTTTCTGCCTAGAGTGCTCAAAAAACCCTCTGTATTTCAATTCAGGCTGTTAAGCTTTATAGTTCTCTGTCGTTCATGTTAAAACAGGCAGCAGGAGAGATTTTCTAACACACTAAAATGCATCAGAAGCTTCTCTTCCCCGTAAGTAGCCAGTGACTGTGTGCACAGTCTCACAGGAGCCCGTGAGACTTTTAAAATGGGGTAGTTTCATGACACAAGGTATCAGCAGGGTAAATGGAAGACAGTTAAGTTTTGTGAGAATGGGAGAAAGCTCATTTTCACCTGGTGTTTGCCATCCATTCATGGCCTCAGTTCAGTATGGACAAATTCCTACCTTTAACAACATGGTTTTGGCTTGGAGAATTGAACAGATTATTGAAGTGCCCAAAATGTTCATGTGAAAGCACTCTACAAAATCAAGCCAAAATGAAAGTTTTGCAAAAGCTTTTCTTCTTCCTTGCTCTTACAAGTCATTATTTACAGATACTATTACAGTAGCAGGGACCAGCAGCCATCTCTGCCTTTGCCATTGCAAGCTATTGATACGTATTATTAGCAGCTACATAAAACAACCCAGCTGGAAATCGGAGCTGGAGAAGTATGCTTAGTAACCTGAGTTTCTTTTAGAAAGTACATAAATTCTGTACACTGATACCTGCACTGACTTCTCATTGGTTTCCAGATAAATTCTTAGACAGTGTTTTTAAGATCAGATCCGTAATGAGCCAAACTAAATTACATTCTCATGGCTTTTGGCCACTGCAGAGAATACTCAAACTGACCTCATGCACATCCACAAAATCCCATATGGACAGCTGATGCCATGTTGATGTGATTTGTTACATTTACAAAAATTGTCCGATAATAATTGTGGGATTTTATTTTAGACGATTTAAAAAGGCATCAAAACTGCTTAGGCTAGATCCTTCTTTTGTTCACAGTAAGAAAAATTCCAGGGCAAGTTACAGGAGTTATCATCCTGACTTTCAAAATCTGAGTACTCTGCAGTTACTTTTGCCAAATGAGGGCTCCAGAGAATGATTTTTTTTTTTTAAATGTCTAGCGTAGAAAATATGTTATATAGTAAGTAACCTTCAGGGACTTTGTGGTTGAACTTAGAAAATGTGTAACTAGCATGTTTGCCCCTGGTGGGGTTTCTCAGAAAGTTTTATGGAAATAGGTTGTGTCTCTTAGTGTGGTGCTTCCTTGAGTTCTGTTTTATTTAGCTGTCTTGTTTATTTTCCTAGATTCCTAACGGATAGCACAGAACTCAAAAAAAAAAAAAAAAAAAAAAGGGAAAAACATTAAATAGGCAGAAATGGAATTACTTAATCCTTTTGCTTACTTGACAATCACATAATATGAATGAGAGTGAAGCAGCTTAAAAAAACCAACATGAAAACAGTAATTGAGATTAAGGAAATTCTGGAGATAAATATATTTTGAGTTATTCAACAAAGAATGCCATATATCTCTGAATATTAATAATAGTGAAGACAAAGTGCAGTGCTGAGGATCTTTGAAAGGTCACAGGTAAAATTTAAATTGCATCCATAATGTAAAATTTTACATATTGATTGCTGAAATTTTGGCACAAAGGTCTTCAGAACTGATGGATCTACAAAATCAGCCTTAAATTAAAAGGTAAAAGTACATTTGCACTGCTTCAGGAGTACTTGTCATGTAATTACTCACTGATATGAAAAAGGGCTTATAGTTTTTGCCATAATTCATTGAACATTCACCTGCCAGCTGTAGTAAATCAGTTAAAAATCCAGATTGGTGTAACTCATGAGATCTAGATGAGAACAAAAATCATCTATCTAAACAACCTCCTGATAATGGGATCCAAACCCTATGGCCATTTTTTCAGTTCACTAGGTTCCTATCAAAACCTCTGTATCCACTGAAACTACTGAAAATCTCAGCCCATCTCACTTCGCCCATGTGTTTCTGAAAAAGATGAATGAAAGAGATTCAGTGACTTTGCAATGAATTTTGAAAGTAGTTGTCAGCATTCTCTGTATTAAAATTTCTGCTTATATTCAAAAGTAGTGGACAGTTTTTCCTTGTTGCTTTTTAAGCAACAGTGAAAAAATAGTCTGCAGTGGCACACTGCTGTTTTAGATTCTTTTATAAAACACAAAGCTTTAAGATGCAAGCTAAATGATATGAAGTTGCTGATTAAAAAATTATTATCATATACTGACAATTTTACTAATGTAAATATTTTAATTATTTATCTTGGATCTTCTTCATTTTCATATTTCTTTAGTAGGAGTTATGATGTAATTTAATTTTCCTGTATTAACACACTAAAGAACATACAGAATTTTAACAGTATCTATGTCCATTCCACAGAACTCAATAAATGCCATTATTTCAACATAACAAAATAATGACTTAAGGACATTTTAAATGTCTTCACATATTGATTCATTAATCTTATGAAATATTCGTGAGGACTGCCACCAAAAAAACCCTCAAAGCAACAAAAAAGTGAAAAAGAGAGAGAGAGAGAGAGAGAGAGGCTGTGTTTGGATTTGCTGTATAGGGGATATCTCTGTAAAATACTCTCATCTCTGTAAAATACTCTCTTCCCCCCACCCCCCACCCCCCTATAAAATCAAATGTTTTGCCCTTTTCCAAATTAATAAATGTTTCCCTTAGGACTCCTAACATAACCCTGGAAGGCTCTTTCTACTCAGAATAAAGCATTATGAGGGCTGTCCATCAATTGCATTATGATTTATAACTAAAAGTTTGTGTTCTCTATGTCTGAATAGGAAATCTAACTCAAAGTGCTCTTGTCATTGTAACTCTAAATTGGATCATGTGTCATGAGTAGTGAAAGCAAAAAAAGCAGACACAAACAATTGTATTTTCTATCATTGTTAAATAATAATGAATCATGTTTAATTAAAAAAATCATAAACAAACCTAAAAATATTTCTGTGCATTAGTACTGGAATAAACTGATGTCAGAGAGGGTTGTCTCAGCATTTTGAAAAGCAGGATTCGCATAAAGAAGTGCTCATTGAAGCTTACAATCTCTGTTCTCTGAGAAATGCTTATATTTGAATGTCTGATTTAATTTTATGAAACAAAGTTATGCAACTGTTCTGAAAACATCATGGTGTGCTCTGTTTCCAAAAATTAATATCTACCCAAGGATACCAGGAACTTCTAAATTCCTGGATCCTTTGGGCTGCCTAATTCCAACCATACTGGGATCCAGGTGCAGCAAGTTCTGGTCCGGAGGCTGTCAAGCGGGAAGTGAGAAGAGCTGCTGTTAGAAGTTGATGCGCTTCTTCCCTGCTTAATTTACGCACACAACTGCATAGGACTCTTCTAAGAGACTGGTCCCACAGTGGGCATTAAATTTTACCCTAACAAGAAGTCAGTACTAGAAGCAAATTTTGAAAGTCGGTACTTCTGTAGGATGATGTGCAACTGTTGCCTGATGTGTGACAGGCTTGCAGGATCCATAACCTGCCTCCTGCAGTGGTATAGAGGATTCTTCTTTTATGAGTAAGAAATTTCTTCCTCGTGGAGGCCTCTCTAATAATCCTAAGTTAAATTCAGCTCATAAGCAAGCTGTCACACCTCTTGCTGACTTGGAGTGATCAGCACTTTTGTCATAGCTGAATTGGAATTCGGTCCATTTTTCTTAATAAAGTTGTGAGCACTTAGCAGGAGAAGCATTACACGAATACAGGAACTGTGGAAAGCTGTTGTTGGGTACTTGCTGTTAATTTATGTTTGTGAAGTGCAGAGTCCTCCACAGTGTTAATGCGCGTTGCACAGTGGTAGGATTCAAGCCTCTCTCTGCAGTCAGTGACACTGCTGGAAAGAGAACCTGTTGATGTCTCATTAGCTAGTATTTGATTGCCAAACCACTTTATACTTGTTTCTGTCACCTTTTGGGCAGGCTGAAGTGGCTTTATTATAAAAAGAACCATTGCCTTTCATGCTAGTGTATCACTATAAATTATACAACTGGACTAAACCCCATACACCCTGATACCATGCTTTTTAAAATAGGTGCAGATTTCCTGAATAATAGTCCTTTTCCATAACAGTATTTGAAAAGCTCAAGGCAAGTAAGTACTGACTGCCTAGAAGAAGAACTAATGCTGGCAAACCTTTGCTTTGTTGAGAAGAATAGAAGGAACAACTGGTGTGAGTCAGTGGATTGTTGTTGCAGGCTGCATAGCAAGTACTTAGTCAAATATGAGTGGGCTGCAGAATGAACAGGTTAAGAAATTGTACTTATATGGAATTTAGCATTGGTTGTATTCATTCTTTTTAAATTTCAGTCTGAATTAAAAAGACAACTTGACTTTTCTAGAGTTCATGGGAATTTCACTGTTGATAGTAAGATAATCTGGATTCCAGCCTTTTTTCTGTGATCTATTAACAGATTAAAAAAAAAAAAGAAATATGGTTGTAGTTACATTGCCATTTTTAGTTCTCATTTCTTAATATACATACAGCATTTTTGTTACTGGTAGTAACTTACTACTTCAGGATTAATTGACAACACCCAAGATTATTTTTAGGATGAATACACATGAAAAAATAAGCAAGCATGCATGTTATATCAAGGAAATATTTATCTTAAAAAAAAGAAATAAGAACTCAAATAGAAATGCCTATTACTATGTGCTATGATTTGTTTCTTAAGGAGTACTTACTGTTTCTAAGTGTAACTAAACCCCATTGGATACTGTGAAATTTGAATGTACTGTAACAAAAGTATACCTGTCCAGTGCTTGAACACACCAAGGCCCCTTTTCTACCTTGAGAGGACTCTTGAATCTACCAGCCACATGAGGGAAGCAAAGACCCAAACTCTTAAAGAGAGGGTTGTGCAAGCCATTGACAAAACCAAACATGCCAGACTGGCTTTTTGACTCTTCCATTTCCCTTTGTCTTTTCCCAGCTAAATTTTAGGAAGGTCATGTCAGTGATGGTGGAAAGTCTGTCACTGCAGTCTTTTAGAAATAACTGGACAAGCCTCTGATGGTACATACTTGACGGCACTCTCTTGACATGAAGAAGGTTAAATGGCTTTGAATGGGCATTTCCAACATCTATTTGTAATCTCAAACCAGATTAGTAAAGCCTGTTTTCTCCACAATACGGATGAGAGGAACTGAATCATGGCATAAAAAACAAACCCCTTCTCCTATGTTCCTAAGGTGCAGAATTTGGAAAGTTTTCCTGTGGTGCACTGTTCTAGTAGTATTTCTTTTGAGTAGTACACTTTGCTGTTCACATTCGCACCTGCTTTTTCTGTCACACTGATTGCAAAGAATCGGAATACCATGATCTTTATTATTAAGTTTCAATTCTCTATAAATTCCATAAATGGAAACTTTATGTAATCTGAGCCAAGAGAACCCCCAACTATATAATGCCTTTTCAGCACAAACGTATCTTGAATGGCAAGAGTATGCATTTCAGGTTCTATCTATTCACTTTCTAGTGTTCATGCTTGTCAGACAATAAACTTAAAAAGAAATAGAAGTGCATAAAATTTAGATGAATAAGCATGAATGACCTGCAGCCCTCTTGGCTTGTACTAAACAGAAAATTTCACAACTAAACATAGTGAAATGAGTCAAAATTTATGTCAAAACTGAGTCAAGTTCTTCTGAAATGTAAAGCTTTTGTTGTAAAGCTTTTGTTGTAAATTAAAATTCTAAGACCTGCAAGCTGTATGTTTGATATGTCACTAGTGCTATGCAGCTTTTGTCAAAAGTTGATGAAATTCCCATGCTTCAAGCTTCTTCACTCAGTTGTCAACCAGCATAGTGCCATTTTCCAAAACCTTATTGCTGACAAATATGAACATTACCTGAGCCATTAATATTCGTAGTAGGAGAATCTGAGCTTTTCCAGGAATGAAACTTGGTCATATATTACATAGAGCAAGAAACCAGTCATGGTGGTGACCTTCATAGTCTTCCATTGTTATCCTGGTAGAGATGAGAAGTTGGGCATTGTTATTTTTGTTATTCGTATTAATGCTAGTATAAACTTTTTACCGAGTGACTGTAACGCTGATGCTCAAACAGAACAAGTAGATATGACTGGTAGATATCTCTCTTCCATAGTACCCTTGCCCTACCCATTAACTCCTAGCCCCCATTAATCATAACCAGAACTCAGTCTTTCAAGCAGATAGCAACGGGGGGTTTTGCATCCACTAGTGTTGCCTTCCTTGTACATGCTGGGAGATTATGAGTTCTCCTTAGCTGCCCTGCTGAGTGAGGGAATCAAATCCTTGCAGCAAAGGATTCCTTTTGTGTTTACTATACGTAAGGGCCATATACCATCTCCCAGACTGCATTCCATGCTTTTTTTTGTATGGGAAAGGACTGCATGCCTGTCATACCTCATTTGAGGCATAAGCATATATTAAGCATATATGTGGCCTGTCTCAAAGGCAAAAGCACAGATTGCTCAGCAGCAGCGGGTGTTTTTGAGATGTGTAGTCCATATGCGTATTTGTGTTCTGCTTGCCTTTCTTCCCTCTAATAAAGTCATCTTCAGATGCTTCTCAGAACAAATAAAATAGCTTCAAACATTCTTCCTCTAATACAGAGAATATCATGCAAGAGGGGGGAGGCAAGGGCTAGAGCATACCTCATACAGTTGGAGCAAAAGAGGATCTCAATGCCTGTGTGTCATAGCATGAGTATACTACGCCACAAAAAAGTTATGATAAGGAGCATATCAATTGTGCATCGAGATTTGTAATGACTGCAGGTCTATTGTGAGTGCTTCAGTAGACTGTTGCAAAAATGTGAGTTAGTGGACAGACAAGAATTTAATTGCATATTTTGGGGTGTAGAAGTTGTATCCCAGACAGAATGATTTCATGGTCCCCTTTAAGTGATCGAGTACCAGCACATATGAGTAATCCTACTTTTGCTTCAGAACAGAACAACAGAATAGTAATTCAGGATATTAGTGGGCATCTCTTATAGGAATCATGACTATCAGTGTCCATAATTCAAAAGAAGCTCTGGTACCTAAATTATCCATTGTCCAATTTGCTGTAAAAGTAGAAATTATTCTAGAGAGGATGCTTTAAATAAGTTAGTGAAATAGACTGAACCTTAGGTCTGGAAGATGAAACTAACTCTAGCTATACATTAGTCCTGGCTTTGTGTTTATTTTCCAACCCATTTGCATGCCATTAGCATAATTTCTTAGCAGTATAGCATTTTTCAGTCAGTCATGCTGACTCAGCCAGTCCTGCATGTAGGCTGTAAGAGATGTTGCGCCTGACTTGTGTGAAAATACACGGTGATAGATTTCTTCGTGGTGCTAACAGAAGCTTTAAACCAGCGAAGGCTTTGAAGCCTTTCCAAATTTCTGCTTATTCCTTTTCACCTGATTTTCGCAGGGCAGCATAGTTATGCTTTGGACAGAGGTGGTCTCCACCACAGAATCATTGACTTTGCACCATCTTGGCAAATGAAGCGATCTCAATCTAAGTCTTTACACTGGAATGATTAATCTTAATAATATTGCTGGATCACTGATGAAATAATTTCCTTAAGTTCCTTCAGATGCTTAGAAATCAGTGTATTGGAATGTATTGATCATTAAAAAAAATCACTTCAGCCGATTTTCAATATTTATTATAAATGCTCAGCATTTGATACTAAAATTGAATAATTTAGAATGAAAATGTTACCAAATTTGATTAAATACACTTTTAAAATAACTTATTGATGAACAGGGGAAAGAAAAATCAACTAACTGCTTAAATACAATGTGGTAAGGGAAATTTGACATAACCACATCCAGATGAGTAAAGTTATTTCCTGTGTATTCCCAGATGTACCAGCCTGACTGCAAAGTGAAAAACAAGTAGTTTCAAGGTAAGAAACCTGGGGTAGGAAAAAGTTATTTTATTGTCTTGATAGGCAATATCCTGTGAAATTTTCATTAGCTTTTTCTGTTTTTAATGGGATTTAATTTGAAAGATGTTGATGTGTACTAAAAAAAAATTGTCAGTTTTTCCTAATATGATGTACCTCATTTATTTCAGTGGCTTCTCTTTACTTCTGTTTGTCCTGTGAATCATGCTAAAACTCTCTGAGATCCTTTAAAGCCATACTTGAGTAAGTTCATATATGTTTTAAACACATTTCCTGTTGAAAGTATATTTCCTGTTCCAGTGCCTAGAGATGCCAGTGTAGACTGCTGTACTTTTGTGTAATTTTAGAATGAAATCTCATAAATAATAATTAATATAATACAGTATATGTTTTCAGTGAAAACTTGTTCTGTACCCCAGAACAGACTTTGCAACTCGAAATAACTATTAGTTTCATATACAAGGCTTGTGTCAGTGTTAATCAGGAGTGTCTTTACTAGAGTTCATGGTGTTTCATTCCTGTAAAACTTCTATGACATCCAAAGTCAAGCATTCAAATAACATCATATGACAAAACAGTGTAAGTTACAAAAAAAAGATTGTTAAGTTTTATTGTTCAATAATATTAGTATCTGCTAAGTAGTTAACTAGCATATCCAGATGCCCTGTCACATACAGGGGAAACAGTGTTCTGATATCTCATTAAAAACTGCTTACTGTTTTCCCATGGATTTTTCATATATTTTTTTCCTCCTAAATTTTACTTCTCAAGCTTTTAGTGTCTGAGCATTGCAGGAGGAAGACAGGAAACAATTTACTCTGTATATTTTAAAAAATTATTACCTGCTATATATAGATAGAAAATAGAACAAAATTCCTCAGTTATGTTAAATATTGCTGATTCAGCATGTGCAAGCACAGAAAAAATGACCAGGTATCGAGCACCTACTTACTTAGAAAAAAGCTTTTTGACTTTCTTTGATTGGATGGTTACAGAAAGCAACTGTAGGCCAGAAAAGAAGTCAAACCGGTACTTCAGGGTTAACTGTTGGACCAGATACCTAGGTTTTCTCTATGCTTCAGAAAGTTAATCAGAGCAGCCAATTTATTAGCCAGACACTGAGCCAGATCAGCATGTACCTGACTAGATCTCGTTGGAGCATCTTGAGTCCCAGTCCTAAGGAACCTTTAAAGTCCGGCCTGCATTTATTCTTGATTGATCAAGCTTCATCATCCTGTTGAAGGAAGAGGAGGTCCTGGAAGGAATACATGAATGAAGGTTCATTCTTTCTTAAGGCAGGGAAGAGGATTTTGCCAGGGACTTTCTTCAGAGCCTGTAAAAGATGCAGGATTAGCAGTGAGAGAAGGACTCGGGCAGCCGAGTGCCTTGCTTGCGAGCTGAACTTTTCCTATGGAGCATGTTGATTGTGTTTTCTGGATTTGGCTTAATAAATCATGTACCCTTTTGCACACAATTTTTACGTGGCTTCAGCAGATGGCGTGAGGAACACAACAGCAGCCTCAATATGCTCTTTGGAGAACCAAGATGCTTATTTGCTGTAACCTTTGGAGGGCATTTAAACTGGGCTCTTAAATTTTGTGTGCATGCTTTTAACTGCTGAGCTATTGCATAGGAGGGACTGAGTTTCTTGTCATTTAGCAAGGTTAGTTTTTTCTTTTGTTTTGATTGAGTTCTGCAAGTGACTTCTGCAGCCTGTGTGATATGCTAGGCCTGTTATACATGGGATTGCCATTGCCAATTTAGAAGAGGGAGGATTTCCTTCTGCATTTCAGCAGGATGTAGATGTGGTACTGACCACTGTTGAGACTGAGGCAGTTGGGCAAATGTAAACAGGAAGAGGCATAAAGTAGAGAGGATTTTCAGGATTATGCTAAATTCTGATTTGTTCTGCTGCTGGCTTTCTACCTTAACTAAAAATTTACCATAGAAAAGTTATCTTGGTTACTGAAGAAAACCTGTGTACATCTTCTCCTCCAGGAACCTGGCACACTGTCTTGGGAGGAGAATTACTCTTCAGAGCACGTTTTCAATTGTGTGTACCTGTATACAGGTGTCTGTAAGAATGTTTCAGATTACTTGTCCTTCATCGCACCTTTGGAGGCTGTACTGGGTCTGGCTGGGATGGCGTTAGCTTTCTTCATAGCAACCCTTTGCATTTGTGACAAACAGCAGTGATAACACACAATGTTTCGGCTATTGCTGAGCAGTCAAGGCTTTGTTTTTCCCACTCTGCCACTCCAGCGAGTAGGTTTGGGTTTCACAAGACACTGGGAGAGGGGACACAGCTGGGACAGCTGATACCAACTGACCAGAGGGATATCCCACACAATATAATGTCATGCTGAGCAACGAAACTCGGGGGGATGGTTTTTCTTGGGAAGTAGTCGTTAGTTGGAGACTGGCTGAGCATCAGTCTACCCGCAGGAGGTGATGAGCCCATCACTTGGTTTTGGTCTTTGTTTTTCTTTCCCCTTTCTCTTTCCCTCACTTACTAAACTGTCTTTATCTTGACCCATGAGTTATCTGGCTTCTGCTCTTCCTATTCTGTCCCCCATCCTGCTGGGGATGGGGAGTGAGCGAGTGGCTGTGTGGTGCTGAGCTGCTGGCTGGGGGCAACCCACTACAGAGGCTTCATCACATGCAGAAAAGGCAGCAGATTTCTGAATGCCTGAATACAGACAAAACAATAAGCATGATAGAGCCTAGTTCAGCCTAGAGACTTCTAACAAAACGGAGAGACCAGTCATAGCTCACATTTTATCTGTTTTTTGTTATGCTGTTTCATTTAATCCTGCAATGCCTTAGTGCAAATGCATAAATAGTCTCTGAGTTACAGATCAGAAACGGTGTACTGTTTCTAGGGAGGCCATTCTGTCCTACGGTCCTTTACAGACCATTTCAATGAGAATAATGGTCCCACTTAGCTTTTCCTATGTACTTAAGCTTCCTCTGCTGCTTAGTGTTTGAAACGGGGGTTTCACTCTGCTCATGACAACAGTATTCTAGAGCTACTACCTAGATGAGTTGTCAAATCAATATGCTCTTTCATAAATCTGAGCTGTGGCAGGGCCTCCTCCTCTCCATAACCACTTTCTGAGTTTACTTACCATGCTGTCTTGACTACATATGATATTAGGTACTTCCAGTCATATCATCTGGACCAGGCTCAACAACTAAAGTATGTGATCTGAAATCATTTAATTTAAGGCACTACAATTGCAATTATAAAAATTAGTCCTTGAAAGTAAAATAAAGCACTTACTTACCAGTTGTGGAACAGCATTACTAAAAGTGATAATCATTCATTGGTGAGGTATATTCAGCAAACCTGAAAAAAACCCTGAATTTCTATCCTCAAATTTCTCCTTTTAAGAATTGAAGAGTAATATCTTGTTGTACTGCATTTGAAACATTTTTATGTATTCCATTTGTCATTGCCAAATCTCCCATAGTTTCATAGAATATATATTTTCATAATTTAAGACAAAGAAATAAAATTGAACTAAGAAATGTTAGATTGTTATTTATATATACAAATGAATGCTAAATACAAACAGCAGATAAAAGAGGACATAACAATTCCAGAGTCCTTCACCTCCTTCTCTTTATATCTCCTTCCCTTCACAGAAAGCAGGTATGTGAGTTACATACTGCAGAAGAACTGGAATAAATATACTAAAAGTTTTGACATTGTGATTAGTTTTTTCCTTATTAAGTTCATAGTCTGATTTCTGCTGACATCAGTCTGCAGAACATTAAGTTGATGTTTGTTCATTCTGAAATATCTTATGTAAACCCAAACTACAATTCTGCCCCTGTACTACTGTGTCATGTATTTTTTTGGTCAGATGTTTCCACCGTGAAAGTTCAGCTGCAATCAGATGTGCAGCAAGACTCATAACTGTAAGAGTAATGAATGCACAGGGGGATAAACATCAAACTTCAAAGTAACCTGAAGAGGCTAAAGCAGCAGGGGTGGAAAGCAATGGGAGCATTCTGAATAATATTAAATGTATTGCCCTGACTTCACTGACTGCAGAGAGAAAATGAACTCCAAGGACACAATTAAAAATGTAACTATTTACTGCAGGCATGTGACCAAATAATATAAAAGACATTCTGTTAAGGCGTATTTATTTTTTCATCTCGCCTAATATGATTCCATTTCCTCCCCATATACCTTGATAGCTTCAGAGAAAGAAGGGTATTAATTTATGCTTCTTGAATTATCCTTTCTGACAGAGGCATATAGTAGAAAAACATGCATTTGGCTAGTAAATGCACAATATTCAACATGTGAGGACAACAAATCACCTCTAACATTACAACACATAGCAGAGGAGCAGTAGGCTGCGCTTCTGAATACTGGACTAACACTGGCCACCCAGCCAGCCAGCCAGTCACTGCATCCCCCTTCTCTGTCTTCATGTGTTCTCAGGACACAGGGAAGTAACCAGGACAGCTATGAAGTGAAATGCATGCAAAAGATGACATGTATCATAGAGGGTATCATCTTTACACAGTAATGAAATATTTAAAATATAGACTAAGCTGAACTGCGTCATCATCACTGACAGCTGTCAGTGTTAGTGTCCCTCTTAAAGACAAAAGTCTGTAAGTACTATATAAAGGTGTGCAGAATTGAAGGAAATATGACAATTACAATAGTTAAAATCTGAAGGAAATCATAAAATATGCATGCATATGTGCATGTGATATGTAATAAAACAACTGGCTTTATCTATGCAATTTGGAAAATTATAACTGAGGAAATGGTGATTTGAGGATCAATTAAATTTACAATACATTCATAATAAGAAAATAAGATTGGTCAAACTAGGCTAGTAGTCCTCTACAGCATTGGCATAAGCTGATATCCCAGCAAAACCTATAGGCATAGACCAGGTTATGTGGCTCCCCCAGATGGTAATCGAGCACTATTCAGGGACTCCCTGAGCCAGATGCAATTCCTCTGTATTAAGCACCTCACAAATTCTTAGTTTTTCATTAATCTTTCCAGCCTCTTTTTCAACCTATGTAAACTCTAAGCCTCCATGTCTCTCTGAGCTACTCATCATGTGAAGAACCACCTCCAGTTTTTTATTTTCATCCTGATTCCTGCTAGTTTCATGTGATATTTCTTACTTGTACTGGAAGTGACAGCAGATAATTTATCCCTCTCCAGACTATCCACATTGCTAGTAATTTTATAGATTGCTATCCTATTCCTCCACTCCTCCCTGAGCTGTCTCTCTAAACCAAGTCATAGCTACTATGCATATGTAGTGACGTCCCTAATGCCATTGAGTTTACTAGAGGTTAGGAGCCTAAGCGGACAGGACGATTTTAGCATGAGTCACAGAACAGCTGAGGTTGGAAGAAACCTCTGGAGATCATCTGGTCCAACCTCCCTGCTTACAGCAGGGTCAGTTAGAGCAGGATGCTCAGGACAAATCGAGTTGGGTTTTGAATTTCTCCAAGGATTGATACGCCACAACTTCTCTGGGCAACATGATCCACTGCTTGACATCCTGACAGTAAAGAAGCTTTTTTCTTACATTTTAGTGGAATTTCCTGCATTTCAATTTGTGTCCATTGTCTCTTGTCCTGTCACTGGGCACCACTAAGAAAAGTCTGGCTCCATCTTTACTTCCGTCCATCACGTATTTATACACATTGACAAGATACCCCTGAACCCTAAGGAGTATTTTGACTGGGACCACAGCAATGAAAATAAGATAGAAAAAAATATCTGGGGATTTTAGTTGCAAACTAAAGTTGAATAAAGGAAGTCTAAATAAATAGAACATTAAAAAACAACCAAACAGGAACTTATCTTAGTTTTGCTCAAAATAAATAGCAACTGTTTCTCACGTTCTGACGACTTATCTGGTTCTTGATTTAAATATGAAGAGAAAAGGAATCAGGTTATTATAGATTAGCCATTAAGAGAAAGTTGTGACGGGGTGTAATATAAGCTTTGATTTTCATTCACACTTAAATGTCATGTCGGTAGGGTTATTATTAGGGGCCATTTCATTATTTGTTTTCAGGAAGATTTGTAAAGCTCAAAAATATTTCTATACACACAAGATTTGAATGTCTATGTTAATAATAATAATAATAAAACTAATAAAATAACTGCAAAGAATTTACAAACCTAAATCTCAGCAAGTATAATCCAGTCATTAATGTCATATGAAATGCCTGTAACCCAGTGATTATATTTTCTTCTTGTATTCATTTAATAGAGATTTGTTATTTCATAGCAACACAGTCTTAAGAACTCTTTCATAACAATAATCGAGGTAAATCTAAAATGAATATAGCACCTGCAGAACTGCATTTTTTACTATTGTGAAGGATCAGTTGTATTTATGTGGATACGGACATCTTATTCTTTGGGCAAGAATATTTTCAAGGTAGTCTCTAGAATAATATTGTCAGTAATCTGTCGAATTGTTCATTGTTCTTTGCTCCATAATGAACTCTGCTTCCACAAGCTAGAGTAAATCCTTAGTACCTGTGATTTTATTTTGAACAGCAAAATTTAGAGCAAATTTATAAAATAAGTAAAAATCATGAAAGTATAAAATATTTAAAGTATAAAATATTTAAACATATCTTTGTGCCAAAGATAGCATCTACTGTTGGTGCTTTCTAAATCCTTGCTATTTGACTTACTGACAATATTGCAAAGTTGCTTTTCAAGAATAACAGCATTTTCAGATTTGTGTGGTAGCATTCTTAAATCCAGATATTAGCAATCTTTTATGTTCTGACCCCACAGAGAAATTGTTTGAACTTTCCTAACTAGTGGAATTTTCAGCTTTCTTGGGAGGGCAGGGAAGACTTTTTCCTTCCTCCCTGAAATTCCTTTCAAATGTTCTGTTACAAATTTGTCTTCAGTTCTGTATATAAGCTTATCAGCTAGAATTCCTTAGATACTTCCCTTAGCTGAACACTCTACATGCAGACTTTTATTTCAGCACCACTATTGCATGTCATAATTATTTAACTTGAAATGTGGATTTGTTTTGTGCCAGTGAGGCGTCTCAATGCCTTCATGCGCAGAAGGCATTTTACAGAATATCTTGTGATTTGCTGGGGGGGGGGGGCACTGTTGGAACTTTTAAGATGATACTAGACATTTGTGCACCACTATGTTATGTGTGGAAATTTAAACAAAAGCATTTCTCTCAATTCTATCCCTTCTGTGTCTTTTAAGCATTACCATAGCTTCCTGTCACTCTGGGAGAATTTGAGGTTTGTGGCTCTTTCCACGATCGACAGAAAGACAGGCATCCACTTTAACATCTTGATTTTGCAAGGGTTTGTAGAGACTTTTGGAAGATATAGTGCTTAAACTGAAATAGTTATCTGATAGAATTTACAAATGCACAGGGGTTCCTTAATCCCATTGACTTTATGTCATCTCAGATGCCTTGACGTATTTTAAATCTTGTAAATTTCAAATTTGTCTGATTACCTTTTAAAAAATAAGGTGTTAAAAAACTGACAAGTGTCTCTTAGAAAGACAGTGAGAGAACATGGACTTAAACTCAAATTTTCTGAATCCCAGGTTATGTATAAATGAAAAGCAATTCTTTTCCTTAGTTCTACAGAGCTGTTTGTTTACAAAAAATACCGTTGTTAAGTTAAAATTGTTTGATCACTCTAAGAAAGGTCACAAAAGATTATAATTCTTATTTTATAGGACAATTGCATTAGTAATTACATACCAATTTTTTTTTGGTTTAAATCTTCCTGGAGGGTTATTAATTATGTGACAGAAACATCTCAGTTAAAAACCTCTTAAAGGTCAAAAATACGCATTTTATATTCGATTTGGTATTAATCTAACATAAAACAACTCACTCTTTAATGTGGATTTTGTGTAGCAGCATGCTTAAGACCACATTTTCTGTCTACCCATTTTGGAAGTCAGGCTCCCATACAGACTGTCCTCCTCCGAGCAAATGGCAACCTATTCAAGAGACATAATCTTCACCCAGTATCCGCTACAAATACAACTTTCTCAGGAGCAAGCGTGCCACATGATGTCGAAGAGTCAAACACTGCCCTCGCTTATGTTGACTTTACTAGTGAAATACATGTAAAGGACTAATACAGTTACTAAGAGCAGAGTTTGGCTAAAGGATTGCACATCTGTAAGTGAGCAGTGCCAGACACTGTAGCTGTGGCTGCAGGGTAGGATGCATTGCTGTGTGTATGCTACATGAGGAAGTATTGCTAAGTGCCTCCACAACTGTGAATTTTATATGAATTAAACCTGTGTTGTAACTAGTAGCAAATATATATATATATATATATAAAAAAATTATTTTTTTTTTTTGAGAGCTCTGTTGTAGGCCCACTCTGCAGAATCAAGTTGCCTTTTCTATGCTGGCAAGACGTGTGAAAATTAAAAACCTCACCTTCCATGTGAAAATTTGCAAATGGGCCCTACCACTCATCTACTTCCCTGTCCTGTGAGAAGAGAGCATTTGTTGGCTTAGTTTGTCTTTCAGGGAACATAGGATACCTTTGTTGATAGTGAAAAAAAACACAAACCTTTCTTGTTACCACATGCTGCCTTTTCCTCAGCACTCTGCTGATAGAAGCTATGCTACTCGTGCTTTTAATGCAGGCCTGCCCAATTGTACCGAACGATCCAAAACTTATTTAAACTATACACCTTTTAAAGTGTCACTGGGAGATTAATTTACACAACTTTGAAATACCTTTACATTTCCCCAAGAGAGTAAAGGGAACTTTGCATATGTTAATATCAGACTTGTGAGCTAAGTATATCTGATAGTTATTAATTATTCAATGCTACAAAAAGTAAGCTGTAGACCTGAGGTGAATAAAAGACTTCTGATTCATGAAAGACTTGGGCTGACCTTGCCAGTGCCATTAATCATGAGTAGAGCTCAGAGATTGTATAGCACTGCAGAGATTTTAGAAGGAGAATGTAAGGATATATGCACTTCAGGGGCCATAAACCATTGTCTTACAAAATGTCTATGCCTTAGATCATCAGAAAAAGTCACATGAAATAGTTTTACAGGAGATCTTCCAAGGCATAATGCCTTGCATGTGTATCTGTACTTCTGTTACCTGCACAGCTACATTTACACATGGTTACGTACATAAAGTGTGGACAAACATACAGTTTTATATTTTTATTCTGCCTCTGTTAATATTTTGGCAAGAACAAAATTAATAAGGTTTCCATCGTCAAAAGCTTTTTAAAATGTCTGATGTGGGTCTGACAGTGAAATACAATGATATGCTGAACTGTAGCAGATGGTCAGTTGAAAAATAACTCTCTCTATAACATGTATGCCTACAGTACCTACAGAGTAACAATCTAATTGCAAAGAAAAGTGATGTGGAGTTTTTTACATATACTTCTTTAGTGATACTTACAAGGGAAAAAAATGTCTTGGTACTAAAAATACAATAATAGTCTTAAAAAAACCCTCTCCATTTTACGTTCTAGTAATAGCCTCATTTTAAAAGAAGAGGGGGAGCCAAGGGAAATTTCCTTCACGTAAAGGAATAGCTGCTTTCACCTTTTTATTATTTTGGGAAAATGTAATATTTGCATGAACATTTTAAATATTCATT
>JAVJGG010000030.1:7191172-7203521 GCA_035590195.1 Aviceda cuculoides
ACTCCAGGAAGTGATCTCTTTTTTTGTTCTAAAAGAAGTCAGCATGTTGCTATTGCTTCTTGTCTTGAAGTTCTTGTCCAATTTACCATTCAGTTTTGTAACACCATCACAGCAGACTCTTTACCATTTAAATGATAAAAGTTTCAATAGGCACTTTAGTGGAATTACGAAAAAGCTACCACTCTTCCACCGTGATGCCAGAAAGCTATCATCTTCTTTCTAAGTCAGGTCAGTAAACTGTACCTTGTCGGCCTGAGCTTGTCTCAGTGTAATTCCAGAGTAACAAAATAACAACAAAAAACTGTGTATATTACAGGATTTATCTTTCCTTCGCAGATCAAACCAAAACTGACAGTATGATAAATGTAGTAACTTGCTGGAAACAGTTGCTGTCTTTTATAATCAAAGGAATCCTGTCCTTTTATAAAGCTTAGGTTTATCTTTTAAATTTCTTGTTGGTTTACTTTTCTTTTTATTTCACTGTTGTAGTTGTACTTAAGTGACTTTGTCAGGGTTATAACTTTCTTCTTCTCCAAACATATCTGCCAAGATCTTAAAGCGAGGTCCCCAGTCACTCAGATAGTCATAATCCTGGTCTGCCTCTGTAGTTAGGGAGTCTATAGAGCTGAGAGACTCTGCAACAGATCCATTTCCTTCATAAGCATAGGTTGCCAAGGAGTCATAAGGGGGTGCGGTTGGATCTACATCATTTTCCTGCAGCCTTTGATTAATGAAATCTCTTATGTCTGTGTTATCTTCCACTGGTGGTCTCTGACGCGGAAAACGCAAGGTGTCTGGTTTTATGTCTCTGCGTATTTTGTTATCTTCAATCACTTTGGGATTCCTCAGGGCACCTATGTCGAAAGCCTGGGTGTCCTCTTCTCCACCTCCTTCATCATCATAATGGATAACGTTGTCTCTGATGTCTTCTTTAGAGGTCATCAGGGTGTCCTTTTTCTTCTGCCTCCGTAGTGCTACATACAGTACCACAATGACTGCAATGAGAGAAAACTGAAGTTAAGACATGCACAGAAATAATTTGGTACTCTCATAACATATCATTGTATCTTCCTTTGAAAGTTGCAAGCTATCAAAGGGACTTTTTTCCTTAGAAGATATGCTCCTACTATTCTTTTAAAAAAGCAGTGCTCTAGTCAATGAAAAGTCATTTACTGTTTGATGTATGATTCTAACTAACTCCTTAGTGCTTGCTGTGCTGCTGAAGGAAGTAACAAATAATTTTCCTACTGTCTTGCTTTGCGAACAAATAGAATTGGACAGGACTTCAGCTTTTTAGTTCAGAGAAACAGGGTGGGTTTTTTTTAAATGCCTTCCATAGCAAGAGAAAAATCCCCAAGTTTCCACATTGCAGAGAAAAAAACCCCACAGTATTAAAGGGAAAAAAATAATTTGGTATCTTTGAAATGGAGAAAAAATAATCAGCTATTTATACAGCCCACTTTGGCCTTTTCAGGGATCTGCTTTGAAAAATCCCATGTGATATTGTTCTGGAGAGAAAAGGTGTCCAGGAGGGCTGGTTGATTTTTCAGTATCACCTCCTCCAACCTCAACAGTGGTCCATCCTGATGAGCATGAAATCAAGCAAAGGCAGCAGGAGGCCTGCATGGATGAATAAGGAGCTCCTGACTAAACTCAGAGGTAAAAAAGAGGCATGTTAGAGGTGAAAACAGAGACAGGTGAACCAGGAGAAATATACAGTGACTGTCTGAATATGCAGGGATGCAGTTAGGAAAGTCAAAGATCATCTGGCATTGAATCTCATGAGGGACATGAAGAGCAACAAGAAGAACTTGTACAAATACAACAGGAGCAAAAGAAGAAGTAGGAAAATGTGGGCCCACTGCTGAATGGGGCAGGGGACCTGTTGACAAAGGACACAGAAAAGGCCAACCTACTCAATGGCTTCTTTGCCTCTGCCTTTATTGGTAAGGTTGTCCTTCAGGAATCCCAGATCCTCTGAGTCTGGAGCAAGAAAGATGTATCCTTGGTGGAAGAGGATCAAGGTAGGGAACATTTAAACAAACTGGACTCACACAAGGACATGGGACCTGATGGGATGCACACAAGTGGTGAAGGAGATTATAGATGTCATTGTGAGGCTATGTGCTATACTTTTTGAAAGGGGTCTGGGAGAAGTTTCTGAGGACTGGAGTAAGAGTCATTCCTATCTTCAAGAACGTTAAGAAGAATGAGCTAGGGAACTACAGGCCAGTCAGCCTCACCTTGATCCTGAGGAAAGTGATGGAGCAAACAATTCTGGAAACCATTTTCAAACCTATCAAGAACAAGAAGGGGATCAGGAGTAGTCAACATGGATATATGAGGGTGAAGTTCTGCTTAACTCACCTGATAGCCTTCTACAATGAGGTGAGTGGTGGATGAAAGGAGAAAAGTGCATTATTTTTATCCTAACTTCAGCAAAGCTTTTGATGCTGTCTCCCATAACAACCTTCTCAAAAAACTGAGGAAGTGTGGACTAGACAAGTAGACAGTGAGGTGCATTGCAAAGCTGGCCAAACTGCCAGGCTGTAAGGGTTGTGATCAACAGCCCAAAGCCCAGCTGGAGGCCAGTCACTAGTGGTGTACCCCAGGAGTCAATACTGGGATGAGTTTTATTTAACATCTTCATAAATGACCTGGATCATGGGATTGAGTGCACCCTCAGCAAGTTTGCAGGTGATACAAAACAGGGGTCGCGCCACCATTCAAAGGGACTTCACCAAGCTGCACGAATGGGCCAACAGGAACCCCATGAAGTTCAACAACGGGAAATGCCAAGTCCCGCACGTGGAGAGGATTTACCGTATACTGTAGATGCTGTTGCCTGACTGGCTGGAAAGCAGCTTGATAGAGGAGGACCTAGAGTCCTCGTGGACAACAAGTTCACCATGAGACAGCAATGTGCCCTTGTGGCAAAGGTGGCCAACAGCATTTGGGGTTGCATTAGGAAGATTGTTGTCAGCAGGTCTAGGGAGGTGATCATTCCCCTCTGTGCAGCCCTGGTCAGACACACTTGGAATTCTGGGTCCAGTTCTGGGTTCCTCAATACAAGAAAGACATGGACTTCCTAGAGTGAGTCCAGTGCAGAGCCACAAAGATGATTAAGGGATAGGAACATCTGCCATACGAGGAGAGGCTGAGAGAGCTGGGACTGTTCAGCCTGGAGAAGAGAAGTCTCAGGGCATCTTACCAATGTGTATAAATACTTGATGGATGGAAATAAAGAAGATGCCCAGTGACAGGACAAGAGGCAATGGGCACAAACTGAAATGCAGGAAATTCCATTAAAACATAAGAAAAAAAAGCTTCTTTACTGTCAGTAGGGTCAAGCATTGGATCGTGTTGCCTAGAGAAGTTGTGGTGTATCTATCCTTGGAGACATTTAAAACCCTACTGGATACTGAGCAACCTGTTCTAACTGCCTCTGCTGTAAGCAGGGAAGTTGGACCAGATGGTCTTCAGAAGTGCCTTGCAGCTGTGATTTTGTGATTCTATATAATATGAAAAGTTACAAACTGTGTTTTATTCCAAATGGCAACTCAATGTCAATCAGCCTGTGGGGTTTTTTTCAATAGTTTGTCTTTGGAGATATCTTTCATTGAATGCAAAGTCTGCTTGTAGTAAACTGGTCTTTTTGTTATTTTTAATTCCCCAACTGCCTTTGGTAGAAATGACAGTGTTCTAAGTGCGGTTGGTGAAGTAACACAATAATGAATACAGGAGTTGCAATGATTATAAATTCATGGTCAGGCTTGTGTGGCCTAAAATAACTTCTGATTCTGGCAATATGTTGACTGTCTTTTGCGTAGAAATGAGTCCGACAAGAATGACTTCTACTACAATTTTAATGACTCTGTGTCAGGCCAGGTTCACAGCAAGAAATGAAAATCCAAAAGCAGTTTTTAAATTGATCAGTGGAATAGTAAGGAGAACGTCTGGATATAAGATAAACACCATTCTCTTAGGTTACACACCGCACTGGATATCTCATTATTTATACATTAGTTTTTCTGGGTAATATTGCCAGGCTGATTGGAATGAAGGGAGTTATTAAAGGACCAAAACCTCTTCTCCAACCATAATCTCAGTAATTCAGTCTGTCATTCTGTGCAAAGCAGGAATTAAAATAGCTTCATTAGTTTTGTATACACCAAGAGCATCAATCAGCAGCAGAGCTGGTAAGGAGTTCTTTGACACAATTATTTTTGATTGAATATGCTGGGGTTTTAAAATAAAAATTGTATTTATTTCAACAAACCATTAGGGAAACATAAACATAGTTCTGTTGAAGGCCTCCATGATCACCTAGCAAAACTGGAGCAAATTCCAGACTTCAGGTAGTCCTGCTTCCCCAGGTACTCTGCCATCGTAAATGACCTCTGTACTAAGAGCACCAAGCTCTCTGCTGCATAGTTCACACAGTCCAGATTACTGGACACAAAGGTGGCAACCTGAAAGGCTTTGCTACAGCTGTGTGTTTAGGGCTTCTAGTCACTTTGCTCTGTAACAGAGAGGTTAGATATCCTGGGAGTCCTGCCTTAAGACAGAGCTCTAATTGACTTATCTCTTCATGTGAAAGTAAGTTAAAGCTTTTTTCATAATGGAATTTCTTTGACGCTAAGGCTCACCCCTGGCTGCTTTTACCCAGAAAACCCCTAAAAGCAAAAAAAACAGTCCAAATGAATTGCGGTAAAGGAGACAGCATTCTTCTTGCTTCTGAAAAATTGACCTAGGATTGTTCTGGTTTGGTTTTTCTAAATTCTTCAGAACAGGTGTATTTGTTATTAATTCTTATTCCATGGGAAGTATGACCATTTGCCATTCTCATTCTGATTTGAAACAATATTTTTCTCACAACATAAAATTTTTACACAGAACAGAAATTCTGACTTTTTCCCCTTTTTTTCTGACTTTGCTACTCAGAAGCTATTTATGTAACCCTGAGCCTGTAGTAATTTACTTAAGTGGTAAATTACTATATTATCCAAATGCAAGGAGGTATCCATATGTTATATTCTGTGTCTGCATCTATTTTTGCCTGTGCATTAGACCTACATGAGCAGCAGCATGAGGTCTAGGAAGCCCACTAGTATCAAGAAGAGGCATAGGCTAGCATCTGTAAAAATCAGTCTGCTTTCTGCAGCCCACATTATGCCTGTGTTAAGGTACAAAGGCGGTTTTATGTTGTTATCAGTTCATTAAGGCTATATCACAAGTAGGACGTACATGAGTATCAACTGCTTTGGGCCTGCTGTAAATAAGGCAATATTTAAATATAATGTTGATCAAATGACAACGCAACCTTACGTAATCCATGCCCACCTGAAATTAAAATGTTCCTGTAAAGTTTTACATGGATCTAGGCAGTCACAGTCTACATTACAATTATTTTCTCCTCTTTCATTGCCTCATTCTCCTTTTGTCCAAGTTGGCATGAAGAATTAAATAAAGGCCCTTATTAAACCCTTACTGCTGTTACTGTCAGTAGGACTTGTCTACCTTAATAATCATCTAAAAATATTAATTCTTCAAGAAAGGTATTTAAAAAAACTGTTTCAGAGAAAAAAATTACGGTTTGGATTCCACTGAAATGTGGTTGTCTTCATGCAATAAGAAAATATGCAGGTGTTAGCAGGTTCACAGTCATGGTCAGTGCTTTCGGATGCTTTTCTAGAAACGTAGAAGCATAAAAGTTCTCATAACTGCCACACATTTTCAATGGCTGTTGTTAAACAATAGATGAAGCTAATAACACCACAAATTAATTCACAGGTGAATAATCAGAGTAATGCACTTCATGTAGTTTCATGAGAACTAACCTAGAAGTATAACGATACACAGCAAGATTGCAATCAGCGCTCCTGTGCTGAGGCCTACTGGTAAGAAGATTGCTTCCACGTTGCAGGACAGGATGGTTCCATCAGAATCACATCTGCAAACACGGATAGTCATTGTGTTTGTGCTGCTCTGGACAGGGTAACTGCTATCTTCTATTACTACTGGAAGAAAGTACAGCTCTTGCTGCCTTCTGCTGTAACCATTTCTCCTGGTTTCAATCCCAGCTGTGTTGTCTGTAAAACACGACACGGTCATTACAGGATTTTAATTGTGTACTTCAATTCACCATTGTAGTTTGTATCACCTTTAGTAATAGGCAGCTGTTCCATTTCTGAAACCCAGTGACATGCTTTATGTAATTGCCTTGTTTTATCATTACAAAAGGTATTGTATTCTGACTGGTACAGCTATTTTTTGCAGAGCGTTAAATAATATTCCATTTCTTGTAAAGTTGTTAGATTGACAGCTAAAATTTCAAAGACGACATAAATAATAATTTAAAAAAGCATTACAGGTATTAGATTAGAAGGGGTTTTGAGTTTTTCTTTTCTCCTTATCCCCTTACATTTCAAGCCTGTGGTCCAAAGGACTTTGATTGTACATGACTTTAGAATCAAGTCTCTATTAATTGATCAATTTCCCTTTAAAACTGAAAGTAATATACCTGGACAAAGTGCAAATCCCCTTCAACTTTCCTGCCCCCTTAGAAATAAGTACACAAATGAACTGAGTACTTTATAATCACTACATTTTCCATCAATGAGTCATGAATGTGTTCAGAACTCCTAGAAGTTATGTTTTGTCATTTCTTCCCAGTAGATACTCAGTTATTGCTGCTTTTCTTGAATCAAACAGAGTAGCAAGGAAATGATGTGCAGATTAAAAGAATTACATTGAAAGCAAAACCCAAATGAAATTAGCAGGGAATTAATTAGCTGACAGATCTGAATGAAGGCAGCCTGCAGCTGTCACCATTTTGCCATCTCACCCATGTGCTTTAGTGTATCTTTGGAAGAGGTCTCTTGCTGTCCATGTTATGACTTTCATCCCTTCTTGGTCTTGTCACTAAGTAGAAGGATTAAGGGCTCTGAATTCAACACTCAAATACTTGTGTGCAGTTCTGATTAAGGACAATAAGAAGGAACCCTAAATATCCAAAACCAGGTATATTATGATCAGACACTATTGAAAAAGCACTTGACTGATGAAATGCTTATTGCAGAAGTCCCCTTTTTATCAAACTTGGACGTGGCACATGGACACATCAAGTTCAGTAACATTTAGTTTTGAAAAAGAAAAACGTCTCAAAATTGTTTGAATCAAACCAACTTTCATCTTCAGCTTGTTCCTTCTCTCTATGATTAATCATCTGCACTGTATAGAGTTTTAGATCTAATTTGAAATCATCCAGCTTAATCTTATTGCTATTCTTATTTCTATTTCTATTAATAGAATTATTTCTATTCCTTTTTTTCTTCTAATTGAAGATAACTTCAATACCTGCTACGATGCAACCAAATGACTTTCCATTCTCCTTTGAGAAGAATCAAGCAAATCAAGCTCTTAAGTCTTTGAAGAATTTTTGTTACTCTTCTACAACCCCTTTCAGTTGTTCAAGCTCCTTTTGAAAATGCGGACACAGACACGTGTTTCACCTCTACACAGAGCAGCCTGGAGCTGCAGCCTGGAGCTGCAGCCTGAAGCTGAGACAGCTTCTGGTTCTTCAGTCTGTTGGCAATAAATTAATTTTCAGGATGTGTGTGACAGTCTGGGGAGAAGGAAAATTCTCTCTCTTACATGAGCAACTGAGTGTTCTCAGCAGAGAAGCAGCGCTCCAGAGAGCAGAGTGAGGCCAGCAAAGTGGAACGGGGGAGGTGGGCAGTTCAGCTGGAAGCACTCCAGCTCTGCCAGGGCCTCTCGCGTCTGTTCACAGCTAGTGGGGTGGTCTCAGCGCTGCCGAAGGCATAGTCTAGAAACATAACATTTCCCTGTGTTAATTTTTCTAGAGACTCCACATGGCAACCTTGAGCTGTCTTGCCTCTGTCCTCATGTAAGTTATATTCTGAGGAAGTATGGAACCTGGAAAAGTTTATTCTCTTGGGTGCACTACAAACATATTACATCTGCTGTAATATCACACCACCCATGATTTTCAGCTGTATAGAATTGCACTGGTTATTGGGCTTTTTTATGTGTTTAAAAATGTTAAATGATGCCTTCACTTGTAAAAGAGTTAATTGTAACACAGTGAACAAGATTGTTTCCTCAAAAAAAATCAAAATTCCTTTCACAAAGTACTTGCTTGGTACTAACATAATTGCGAACTCAAAAGATAATGGTATTTATGTTTTTAAAAGGTTTATGTAGGGAAAATCAGGTTGTGTTATTATACCTCTAAATTGTGTGCAGAGTAGACTTTCCACCTTTTTGGCAAGCAAAAAGCAGAAGATATTGAAACTATTGTATAGAGTTTCTGTCTGGATAGATTTTTCTAATAGCTCTGTAAAATAACCAACAATGAAAAAGTCTTTTATGGTTGGAAAATGTTCCACAAAAGCTTTTTTTCTGTCTTCCTTATGTTTTAATAAATAGTGTACTTCTTTCTTCTTTCTTATAAGTGTTAAGAAATGCTTTTGAGAGTGTGTATATAGGTACATGCACACGCAAACATTTATGCATGAAAAGTTGTGTGTCTTGGTGGTTTCTAATTCCATCTTTTATGGGAATATTGCATTTGGTTTTATACAGAAGAGAAAGTTTATTAACAGACTACTGAGATCCAAAGTAATCTTGCTGTCAACATTACTGGTTTAAAAACCGAAATTTTATTATCTAATAATATTTGAGCAATTTCCTCACCAAACTCATGTCCTAAGCACACTTCACAAAAGCTGTAAATTAGAATGGTCATTGAATTTAATGACGGTATAGCCTTTTTAAGTTTAAAGATTCTTTTGAGGAATTAAATATGTTAAAATGACCTGAGATGAACTGGTAGGCTTATATTTAAAACGATAGTTTGTAATTATTTGGAAAAATTAAATCTTGGTGAAATTATAGGATATTTTATTAAATGGACAGAAAGTAAGAAATTAAAGCTCTTTCTTTAAAGAAATCTTGACCAATAGAGCAAAGGTATTTAGAAATACACAGTAACTGTGTTATAAGACAACATAACTATGAAGGTATTACCCATATGGGCCTTCAAATGTGTTGAAAAATGAAAAGATGAAAGTAATTCATGTCAACTATAAGGAAGATCCAAAGAAGTATATTTTCCTTCTTCTGTTAAGATAGAGAGAACTTTTTTTTTTCCTTTTTAATTATAATCAGTAACGAAGTTAATCATGCTGAGTTTTCCAAGCAAATACTACCAACAGCTAAGTAGTGAACAGAAAATAACAGAAATTACAATGCAGCATTAAGGGGAAGCAAACTTAACCATTATCCAAAATTTTAAGTCCAGTGGGACACAGATGTAAAGCATTTAAGTCTTGCTTGGCATAATTACAGTTAGATATTGAAATGCCACAACATTTTAAATTCTAGTAGCTGTTAAAACCAAACTGTTTAGACTAAGCACTTCTGGAGAAGAGTAATGACCTAATCTTCCTAGAACAGAAGTGAGGGGACTTGAATTCATTGTAAGGTTGTCCTTCATATTCATTGAGCTGTCTGTCTCAAGAAAACTATTTGAGTGGCCTCTGATAAAATCCTGATCTACATATTTTTGGTTTCATAGGTTACTATTAGTCATGTCTGCAATATTATGAATTATTATGGTTTCACTGTATACTGTATTTACAAGTCATTAAGTCAAATTCTTCGGTCATCTGTAAAATGTTTTTAACTATCTATGACATACTAAGATGAAAGTCACTAATAAGTTTGGGAATAAACCATTTTTGTCTTGTCATCTTCACAGACGAGCTATATAAAGAGAGAGAATAAGTACAGTTTATTTTTCCGCTGTTTCAAACTTATTTCTTCCTGAACTTTCTTAATGATAAAGGTCTCCATGATTAATAGTTGTACTTATTTTGTTGGCTTTAATTTTATATCACCTCACATTGACAAAAGTTCATGGCTTCAAAAATAATATGAATCATATACTTAAATGTTTTTTTAAAAGCCTAAATAAGGGGCCTCTGCAACTATTTTAATTCTGTGTATTATCCATTTCTAGCCCTTTTTAGGGCTGAGGTTACTTAATTCTCAAGAAAGGAACCTTTACATCATACTCTGTATAGTCTCAAATTTAAATTAAAAATAATAATGAATATAATTAATAACATAAAAAATTAAGTATTATATACTTTTTCTTAAAAGTAATACTTATAACCTACATAGTTAAATAGGCAAAGGAATGTTACTGAACTTTATTGGATGGCTTTAGGTGTTCTTTGCAGAGTAATGTAAATCCTTTTTTATGAAAAGCTTGTCGTATCACAGTTCTTTAAAGATCACCTAATAGCTGATAAACTCACTGTTAAAATTTCTTTCCATATTTGATCAACATAATTAGTGGTGAAAATTTACTACAGTTTATTATGATATTTTAGCTGTGTTCATCCACAAGACTACATGCTTGAAGATGTTTATGACAGAAAAAAAGATCAATTTTTTCATCTTGGGTTGTTCTTTGCTATTTATCAAAAGCATTCAAGTGAAAAAGAAAAAAAGATGATCATTTATGACAAAAATTGGGGGAAAAAACCAAAGATGTTAATTATATAAATCTACAAATTAAGAGTGTTGTGGGATGTTATACTGCAGCAGCTCTGTCCATATTTAGAACTAATTCTTCTGCAGGACTATGCATCCTCCAGAAAGAACAATAACTGGGTACTTTGAAAACGATTAGCAAAGTAGTAGTATTTAAACAAGGCAGCAACAGTGCCTTGTTTAAAGGTATACCTGCATTGGCATATGAGCTCTTCCTGAGATACTGAATGATAAAAGGAAGAAAATAAAACGGGTAGCAGTGTTTTTGCAGGCCTGTAGGGAAATCTCAGCCTTTGGTGTTCTGACAATTCCTGTCCCCTAAAAATGAGAAAAGGTGCAAGACCTGAATTTATATTAATATATGTCCTAGATGATAGTTTAACAATTAGAAATGTCAAATAAAGAAGTCTGTAGACGTGACTGTAATACCAAGTAATCATATTTGTCATTATAATCACAGCCTGCTGCTCTGAATGAGAGATATGGGTAAGGAACTTACTTCTGTAGTCATGGATTGTGAAATTTGGTTTGTTGGAAGCCTCAGGTGACAGTCTGAAGGAAAACCTTTGCCCAGCTGGTGACAAATCTTTGTCTGCTGCAGTGACAGTCTGTATCACCTGAAACCAGATTAAGATTAATTCTGAAATCAGTTCACTCTTCTAAAGAAACAGTTCTGGAGAAGTGCAAAGTGAACATCAAATGGAACAATGAAAGTGAAATCCTGCTGCATTACTCTCATTCCGCTAATATATTGGACAGTGGAGGCAAGAAGTCTGAATACTCTAGCCTCCAGAGAACTCACGATGTCTCAGAAGGTCTCACTTTGACATATCTGAAGGAAATCAGAAAAATTTACCCTACATTCATAGCAGAAGTATTTAATATTTGTCCTTTGTTTCAAAATACTAGTGATTGTTTTCAGGTGAGTGATTCCCTAAAGATAGTTCACTTTATCTGCTATCACTGTCACGACCGGTACATGTTGTAGTACTTCACAAACCTGCACCCTAATTTTACAGCCCGAAGCGAAGCAGAGAGCGTTGAAGAGTCTGCACCATCTAGGCTTGAAGGAACTTTTGGGTCCCAGAGTCCTATCTACTAGATTTCAGGTAAGCACAGTGCAGTTAAAATAGTAGGATTGCCACTGTTCTTTTAAAAAGGAAGGCATTTTTTTTATGTAACAAAGGTCTAAATATTTATAATTTTTGACAGCTCAGTGCTTGTCTCAGCCTTCCCTGTAAAAGGTTCCCCCTTCTACTCTTAGTGCCTGGATAAGAAACTGAAGGTCTCTGATAAACTATAAGTTAAATTGAGATGTATGGTAGCTAGTTGAAACATATTAAAAAAAAAAAAAGGATGAGATAGGAATATCATATGAAGTCATGGACAAATCTGTAATAAAGGCAATAAAAAATCACATGGACTGATTGCGTATTACATACACATAAAGAGAACTCACTGATTACACAGCAGGCTGAATATGTTCCTTCCACGGCTGGCAGTAACTCTCAAAGTTAAACAGCTGAAGTTACAAGCCTTGCCTTGGAAACAGTATTAGCTGTTAATATGTATGATGGTTGGCCTTGGTGCTTTGCAGCACTGTGTTTAATTGGACAAATTTCGTGCAGAAGGAGCACATGCCAACAGCTTCTGGGGCCAGCTCTTTTAATACTGGCATCCCTCATGGTATAAGGTGATATTCTGAATCTGAAATAGGTTTTGCTTTATATATATATATATATATATATATATATTAAACTGCTTA
>JAVJGG010000030.1:7203621-7296056 GCA_035590195.1 Aviceda cuculoides
ATATGAAACTGCTTATAAAAACAAGCTTTCCAGAGGATTGTCTCTAGAGTTGTGGGTTCTTTTTCTCAGAACAGGACACAGAAATGTGTCCATTTAGTCACTGCAGTTTTACCCTTATGCTTAAGTGTCTTTAAGGAAGGGATTCTTTCTCCTCTCATAGCTATTAAATACACAGTGAAGGGTGGCTCAGGCCCGTGTAACCAAGGCAAATAAAAATAAATGGACCATAAAGGTCAACAAACAGAATTCTAAAAGGTATTTCCAACACACGCATTTTATTTGTAAAAGAATTCTAACCATGATGTCATTTTCAAACCCAGAAATTTCTATTGGTATAGATAATAAGGAAAGAAAAAGCAAAATAGCAAGCATTACAAATTTGAAGTACCTGTCCTGCCTTGGCATTTTCACATACAGATGTCTCATATGGAACTGAAATTTCAGGAGGAAACTCGTTGACATCCAGGACATTTATTATAACGTTGACTTTGCTGGTTAATAGTGGGTTACCTATAAATGATTTTTAGGAGAAAAGCATTAAGGAATACTACTTATGTTTGTTGTCATCACCAGTGTCCATGAGCTGTCATAAACTATTTTGATCCCAGTACTGTGACTTCTAAAAGCCCTTAACTTCCATTTATTTCTGATTTGTACTAAGGAGAAATCAGAAGCAAACTTCTTCAAATTTTGTACCAGACTTTGATCCATTACTTTTCATGGGGTAAGGAATCAATCAACATGATTATGTTTATCAGAGCATAAATTAAAGAATTTGAAGTTGTACCTGTAAATTAAAGATGCAGACTTTTCTCAGATCACTTTTCATGGACTATGTGCAAAATGCTTCCAGTGATTAAAACTGAATTCTGTTTTCCACAATGGAATGCAGAAAATCAATATTTATTACTTAGCCACTGTTTACATCTTCAAGATATTAAGGAGGTAAGTGGAGCATACCCATTTAGAAGATGGAGAAAAGTAAGAGAGAAAGATATAAAGAAAAATCTCGCTGAAATCCAGACAGAGTCAGTGGTAAATTTAGCAGTGTAACATGTAGAGCTAGCATTCATGCAACTTGTGGTTAAATCATTAGGCTATGTGGTAACAGATATTTCTTTAACTGCATAAATATTTGCAAGCAGCAAATAATTTTGTGCAAACGAAATGCTAAAAATCAGTTTATGCTTCTTTCCATTGTCCTACCAATGCAGATAATCTTCATCAGTCACTAGATGCATTTTATAAACAAGTTTACCCGCAAATGCAATGTCTGACAGACAGAAAGGAGACACAAATTCAATACAAAGCAGACAATATTCTCTTTTACTTTACGCTGAGACCTCTTGCAAGATAGCAGATACATAAAAACCAGTTTAGCTGGTGAATCAAAAGGATAATTCTTTTACCCTTTTGCATTTGAGTGGCAGCCACTATACAGACACAGTTAACTATTCAAGAAATCTATGCTATGACTCAGGGTGGTGTCGGAGTGACAGCATGGGGTCACGGTTAAGTACAAGAACAGTTTTCTTGAATCTTCAGACATAAATGGACCCTTCAAATTATTCGCATTAGCTGCTTACTTCAAAGTTTGTATAAACCTTTGCGTTTCAGTTGTTTATAACTAACACAAAGTCTCTTCATAGTGGCACTGTAGAAATTGTACATGATTTCTTTTTTGTTCTTAGGAACTACTAAATATAGTGTTTTCAAGAGGCCTTTGTCAAAGCCAAAAGGTATTCCCCAATGATTTCCTAGTTAAGTAGGACCAGCTGCAAGTAGAAGTGTGCTTTACCTGTTTACAAATAGTGGATAAACTGACCATCCTACAAACTCAGCTTGGAATCTACAAAAAAAAAAAAAAAAAGAAAACCCCCAAACTCACTACCCAAATCACACAATATTTGTAGTTCCTTCCTATGAAGATGTCTAATTAACAGTGAACATATCTAATAATATCTCTCTGAATCCTCATTCATTTTCAATTCAGCATCACCCCTACTTGCAGAACGTCTTTGTGGAGAAAAGCATTGTGTAGCACAAATGAAGACAGAGTTTGGTCCTCCAGCTGGGAACTAGCCATGATTCTTTAGATGCCTGAAGAGCCAAAAGAAATCTAGATCACTTGCTCACAGTTGAATTGGTTCCTTTGTATAATAGGAAACAAAAAAGTACTAAGAAGTTATTTTAGTCAGCAGAGGGCAGGACCCTGACTCTGAATATATAGAGAGATCAGAAAAGCCCTGAGTAGGTCAAGTTCATGCAGTTACTGGCAGAAACAGCCTAACTTAAAACTTCCCTCCTAGCAGTACTCGCTGCAAGAGCTCAGCAACTCACACGGAGTAACTCAGGTTTTCCTTTAGTTTTTGTGAGTTTATTTTGAGGTACAACGCTGACAACAGGAGTTCAGGATACATTCTCCAAACACATCAGAGACTAATGCATTGCCATGAAAGTACAGGCATAGATGTTACTTTGTTTCCTTTTAGTAATGTGTTAACAATGCCTTTCCAGTAAAAGAATGAATGTACTCAAAATTTATGCATCATGTTCATGGGATATATTAGCTGATTTTGACAGTTTCTATTGAACATATTAGTTTCTATAAGAAGTCTTTTTAGGCTATATTTTTTTAAAATATCTTACATAAATTATTTTTTCAGCTATTTGGAACAGTGTACATATTATGAGACTGTATATTTTTTAAATGAACAAAGGGATTTGATGTTTTGCCTTCACTCAAAATCACGGTAGGATAGCATGCTTTGGAAATATAAACAAATATGACTATACTTTTAAAATTTATTTCTCACTGATGGTCTGTGATTTATTTTCTATGACTCTTTGAAAGATACATTAGAGGCCAAACGTATTTTCTTCCTAAGTATTTCAGCAAGGTAGAATTTTACCTTGCATAAATGGTCACCAAAAAATCAAATATGAAAGTAAGCAGAATTACTACAGCATAAGATGGACCTACTTCTGGATTTCACTTTATTTATGTGATTCATTTTCTTTCTGGTTTGTGCTAGTATCAGTTTTACTGTATATAAAGGGAGACTGCAAGAAGATTGTGTACAGCTTTGAATTCATATATAATTACAAAGACCTGTAATACTTAATGTGAACGAGGATGATGAATTGCATTTCAAATACCACTTTGCAGACTTGACCTCCATTTTCTCCAGTTTTGTTTTGTTTGCTCTCTGTCTCAAAATCAAATCTTTTTGAGCCCTGTGAGCACAGTAGTGACGTGCATGCTGGTATCAGGGAGTCACTGAAGACATCTGCTCGTGCCTTTTAAACCAAGATTACACAGAGGAGAAGACAAGTTGGTTAGATCATTAGCCTAGGAATTAAGAAACTGCTTTCAGGTTTCAACGCTGCCTGTAAGATACAGCCAAATTAATTAGCTTCTTCCTTCCTCAGTTTTCCTGTCTTTAAGACAGTGACAACCCTGCTTCCTTCTTTTGCTTGAGTACCATCACCTGTTAACATCTTCATGGTTCAAGGATATTACAGGTGTAGAAAATATGTAAAATACTTTGACTAATGGACTTGTGACAATCCAAGATATCTGAGCAAATAGATACTCACCATTAAGGAGAACTGGCGATTCCTTAACCCCAGTTATGGTATGCAGCAGAGATAAACCCTATCTTGAGATTTAAGTTGATGTTTCTTTAATATTTACAAAAGTTGGGCCTAGACTTAGAGGAATTGGGAAGATGATTTGGACAGGAAGGATTATGGTTACTTTATATTTATTTCAACCTTAACTAGTGTCTCCAGGATGGGAAAGCAGAAATAAGATCTTATGCATTTTATCTATTTCCTTTTTTCTAAGATGCAAAAACCACTTCCATACTAGGTAATTAAGCAGCACACTGGGGAATTTTTTGAGCACTGGACTGTGAGTTTTTATATCATTATATTCTTACGGCAGCCCTTGGCACAGTTTTAGCCTGGGGCAACTAGTGGTCTTGTGGACAATTCACATGCATGTGCTGGGAGTTAGTATGGGCAAGGGACCACTCTCAAAGAATCCATTTCCATATGGGCACCCTGTTTGGAAGGTAGGAGTGTTTAACGGCATAGATATAGGCTACTGAGTGCCAGCTGGCCTTTGTGCTTGAAATGAACGCAAGCCATGTATAATTTATTAGTTTGGACAGAGCCTGTGGGCTTAAAAATGTTCAGAAACAGCAACCATGGAGGCTACTAGGGTGTTGATTTCTAAGAAGAAAAAAAACTGCAATGAAATATAGTCAGGGAATGAAAAGAAGTATGGAGAAACTGGGAAGTGAAATGGGGGGAAAAATGTGAGTCTGAAACATCCTTTCCCTGTTCATGCACTTTGTTCTATATAAAGGATGATTTTTTATTTCTACAGATGGGTAAGGGACCTTCTGCATTCAACTGCGTTCACATCTGTCATCACCCATGTGTCAGCAGAACAATCATCCAGCTCCCACTTAAAAAGATCTCTACTTTGGGACAGGGTTCTTTAACAAGAGCGAGAATAAAGTTATGGTGTCTTGTGTTAAATATGACAGTTGGCTACCCATCACTCCATGCTGGGTATGCCTCTGAGATGTTCTCAAGAGTCAGTTGTGCTGCTATTTGCAGACAGATTCCCAGAAAGTGTTTAGATCAGATGTTTGGAATTTTTTCAGGGTGAGAAATAAGGATCACAGTATAATGATACATGGTCAGAGTTGGTCATTGCACAACTTGAGTGGAATAACTTCCCTTATCCCAGTTACCTAGGTGGAACCAGCAGCTACTGTCCGTATGTAAGATATACTGTTATTGCTGGGTAAGCAGGACTTCCCTGGCTGTGAGCATACAAGTTTACACAAGCAAGCCTAGGACAAGCAGATTTCATAATTAACTGTTTGCTAAGGGTCCAAGTTCTGCCTCTCTCCAAGCTGCCAATCTGCACCTTGGCCGGTGTAGGCAGGGAAGAAGGGGTAGGACCTGAAGTTCAGGGAAGAGTAATCTCAGTATATATACGGTTTTATATGTCAAATAAATATAGAATGAGGACACTGGACATGAACCACTTACAAATTTCCAAAGAAACAGGCTTTTGAATAAGACTTTTTTGCTTCTGCAATAGGCAATGTCAGCAAAGATTACTTTAATAAACACAAGGTAATTCTCTTCTGCCTCACTTTTGAAATGTATTCCTTTAAAAATTATAACTTCTGGTGCTTTATTGCTAATAATAGATTTATCAGCTTGTAAGAAAAGTCTAAATGGTACATCCATATCTACATTTACATTTATCAATTGCTTGCTGCTATATTTAGCTATCTAACCTGCATGCCATTTATGCCATTGTTTGATAGGTAATTTGATAGTTCAAAAGTCATAATATTATTTCAAGACTTTAGTGGCTGCAAGAAAAAGTGTAAAACACAAGCATCATCTGTGATTCATACAGGGTTTCATTTTGAAGCTACAGAAGAACAAAGGGGAACAGTCACTTAGAAGGCCCCAGGACTAAGGCACAGGCAGGGAGTCCAGGCAAGCCTGCCCATGACCTTGGCATCATTTTCCATGTATAGGAGAATGATGGCAAAACTGCTTTAATATATTTTTCTCTCTGACTCGATGCAGATAGAGCTGGTGGCCTTTGTTTATAATTGGCCTGTTCAAGAAAAGATAATTTGCAGAATGACCACTAAGATGTGTCTAAAAGGTGGGAGGTTTGTTGTTGTTATTCTCTCACACTGATAAAGCAAAATACATATTTTAGCTATAAAGTTTTTTAGGTAACAGAACTTAATATGGTTTGGCATGTGTTTATTTTAATGAGATAAGGTCATGGGGAACTGAACATACTTAGGTAACAATAGTGTCCATTCCTGAGGGCAAGTTTATGCAACTAATTGCAATACTGGGCCACTGTCCATAGGTAATCATGTATATGTCAAGGCAATGTTCATGCACTTTTTCTCTAATAAGAGATGGCAGATTCAGTGTTTCTGTGTCAGCACTGAACAACTGGCAGGTTTTTTTTTTAGCAGAAATTCTTCAATTATAGTAATTCCCCCTCCCCCCCTTTTTCTTCAGATGTTTTCTTCTTTTCTTTCTAACCTTTTTTGGTTGTGTGCAGTGTGTCACCCCTCAAACCCCAGCCTTTATTTCTGTGCTAGCTCTTAGTCAGACAACTGCATATAAAGTTTAGTAGTTAGTATACCTCAAATCCTCCAAAATATTGCCAATTACTGGTGTAGTACAGATATGGCAATTGTTTTTAATGCTATGGATAATGGTCAATGCATAATATTTTGCGGTATTTTGAAATGAATCACAAATATGTCCTAGGTGTAGATTCTTAACTAGGCAATTGTTAAAACTGGGAATGTCATAATATAGCCCACCTGCTACAGCTCTACATAAACATATTACTATATATGTGCAGGGAAGGTGCACAGACAAGTAAACTTGGAGGTTTTAGCTAGCTTTAATTACTCTTGGGAATAATAAAGAGATTCACATCAAGTTTACTAAAACTGTTGCCTTACTGCAGAAAAAAATTACAAATCTCAAATGTACTTTATCTACCAATAAATCCAAATAATTAAGCTTTACTGAAACAGACTATTGCGAGACCTCCCCTCTGCATCTACTTGCCTTTCAGTTTCTCTGGAAACAGATCACACTTCTGGTGGACTTTCCATGAATATACACATGCACATGTATCTCTATGTACTCAGTCACTTGTGGTAGTTTAGTTTCCTCTGTTAGTGTATTCCTTTTCCAAGATACAGATAAAATTCAAGTGTTCATTTGACTGGTGTCCTCGTTATGTTTTCAGGTTCCAGGGAGTGAGCCCATGGTTCTTTTTCAGATAACTACAACTGAGAATTTTTATTTATTTATTTTAAATAATGTGTACCTTCTCTGCTTCCAAAATCTCTCTCTTCCTGCTAGTAGCATGTATTACTTTTTGAAGACTCGGTGCCAAGCAATACATTGAGGAAAACATGTTCTTTGCTTTAGATACCGGACACATGAACAATACAGAATGAATAAGAAATACAGCAGGGGTCCTCTTCTACAGCCTGTTGATGTCAACAGAAAGACTTCTGTGGCCTTTACACAACTGCTAAGTGACCAAAAGACTTCAAGGGGTGGTATACACCTGCAAGAGTTTCGGTTTGATGGGATCATGAAGGAAGAATGCTACACAGAAGGATGGCAAGGAAGAAAGCTGCAGCTACATAATACAGCAGAAAGGAGTTATTATTAAAAAAAAAAAAGCTATGTAGGAGAGAACACAAAGACAAATGAAAAAACCCACCCTACCACAACTCATATAGGAAAGGAAAACAAGTGGTTAGGCATAAAATCTTGGGCAGAGAGAAAACACAAGAGCAGAGAGGCAGCACACAGATTGATTCATTTAGGGCCTTAAGTCTTGACTGAATTTTAGGGTACTTTTTGTCTGAGTCTTTAAATTTTTCTGCCTTCAAAAAGCAGATTGACAGACCTATTATTTGACTAACCTAATTTCATAGGGAGTGAATTACAAAATCACAAATAAGAACTGGAAGGCCTCCATACAGCTCCTCATGCTCTTCATGCTGACAAGATGTTTTTCAGTTTCTGAGGGAACTGTGCCTACATGAGGGCTCCTAGAAAAACCTTCCTATACAGGGCTGTTTGAACATCACACTTAGCCTCACAGTGAGTCTGGCAAAATGATATTTATTGAGCCTTCTTAAATAATCTCTTGCCAATACATGCACTCTTCACAGCATATTTATGCCTGAGCACTACATTCTGAAAAAAATACCACATTAGCATATTAATTCAGTTTGTGTCATACTTACTAACTTTACTTGCAATTATAGAGAAATTGTACTGTGCTGTGCTTTCTCTGTCCAGTATTTCATTAGTAGCAATGGTTCCTTCAGTAGCATCTATTGTAAAGTAGCTGTCCACATCATTCTTCCAATCGATGAAGTATCTGTATGTGAAAAATATTAAACAAAGTAGATGCAAATCTGCAAAGATTACTCATTTATCATAACACCAGTCTAGCTAGCTCAAGTTTTGTTATTTTTCTGTTCCCAGCTATTACCATCCTTGCAGGAAGAAGACAATAAAGAATGATTTGTTTATTTCTTTTTTTGCAGAGTTGGAATGCTCAAGGGAAAATGGGGTATAATAAAAGATTTAGTACTTCTGGTGTTCAGATTATTTGAAAACTCTGAGCTCCCAAGAAGTTGATGCACAGCTTCTGTGACCCCGATCACTTATACCAGTCACTTTGGAAAGCACTAGATAGGCTTAGAGGGAAAAAAAGAAAAGATATGTGAAACAGTGCTTAAGGTACGAATAGAAGAGTGGATCAGATCTGGTCTCTTTACATCTGTTTGTGGCTGCAACAGGCTGTACGCAGCCTCCCTGGGCTTGCGAAGAGGTGTCCTGGTGGACGTACACGGGCTGTTGGCACACTCTGCTCAAAGGTCCCTAAGGGATGTTGGCAGACTCACGGTACGGGAGACGGAGAAGAGCGTGCTTATTCCCCCACATATAGAGCAGCAATAAAAGGCTCTTTGCAGGCAACTTCCACTCTCACTGGAGCTGTGAGGAACAGGGCAATACCGTTGGTTTTTTATTCTCCTGAGCCTTTGTTTGTCAAGAATTATGAACACAGAAGAGATTCAAAACTCAAAATGTGTATTTATTTGTTATTTTTCCCTAGACTTAATAGAAAGGAGCGATGCACTTGTAAACATAGCTGCTTAAAAGCAATCTGATAATTATTCCAAACCCATTTCCCTTAAATGCTAATTAATTTGAAAGTCTATTTTCACATTTGATGCTACTGTTTGTAGGCATAACAGAATAATAATTTTTCTGATGCAGTACCACCAGCTACTAATTTCCTTTTCAGTGTTAGTCTCTTCATACCTTGACGATATTTCTCAAAAGCTAGGCAGGATGAAATTGAGAAAGCTATTTGTGAGCAGGAGGCAATAAGACCAAAATGGTACTCAACAACAAGTACATTTAGAAGATTATAAAGGCCAGAGGACCACTCCTGTGACACCTCATTGCACTTAAACCAGTGAGAATAAGAATAAAAGCTAGTATTTCCTTCTCTGATTTGTGTGATTTATGGAAAGAATATATAGGGAATGTAATGATAAACACTGTGTTTACTGCTGTAGAAGGAAGCAATGGTAGAAAGCGGTATATGGCATATTCCTAAAGAAAATATCTCAGAATGGGACTCAAGAATGCCAATAGCTCAGGAAGCCCTGAATAGTAAAAAAAAAATCACAAATAAAGTACCATGCTTCTTTGGAGACATTTTGTTTAATCGAAATCACAAGAAAATCCTATCTGTAGATGAAATAGCCTATTTCATGAATTGACAGGCATCATTACCAGTTCACCACTTTATCTGAAAAGCCTCAGAAATGGTTTGCTGAAGGCAGCATGTATCCTTTTACACAGTTGAGCAGGCACATTTTCTTGTATATGATAATATTGTCTACCCACATTTGTAATTTCGGTCTCATTGTTCAAAATTTGGTTGACATAAAAATTATGAAAAATATATAAGCCATTTATTAGAAACATCATTACAATGACATACTCTTTCAGGAACAGTAAAATTACTCTTTCAGGCTTTGCATGTTTAATAGATTATAATTTCTTCCAAAATTAAATATGCAGCCACACAAATAAATGGGATCAAAGCATGAGAAAGTAACTTTGCTTATCTTTCCCCTTAGGAAGATTAGCTTTGTCCAAGTACCATATGCACCACAGTATGAGCCAGTGAAGAAAGTACAGGACCTAATTCAAAGCACAGTGTAGGTGATGATAGCCTCCTTCACCAGCAGGCTTTGAAACTCCAAAAACATATTCAGTTTGAACACTGTTGTGTTTGAAGGTGAGTTCAAGCACGAGTTATTTGTAGGATCAGAATCTGATAGCCTATCTGCAAGCATTCACACAGGTGATTAACTTCATGCACAAGCCCAGTACGCCTACTCCTAAACATAAGCATCAGCGGGATCGAAGTCCGCAATAAGCACTGCAAGCCTAGCGCTACTGCTGAGTCTAATGGCAGAATTCCTCCTGGCTTCCCTGGAAGTGGCATCTGTGGGAATTGAACAGTTTGATAAAAACAGAACTGTAGCACTTCTAAATTCATTGTCTTCGCCTCTGTTAACGCTGTGGAAACCATTATGCCAGTATTGGTGGTCTTTTTTTTTTTTAACTTTGGCATTACCTTTGAAGACACCCCTTCCTTCCCTCTCCATGTGCTGCACGTATGGTAAAATTAGGGGTGGGACACCCACTCGTTTCAGCTCCTCTCATCCTAAGAGGCTATATATTTGATTAGACTACAAAGGGAAGAGGAGTGGGAGGAAGTATTGGAGATATATTGCATAAAATAGAGATATTTACAGGAAAACTGCAAATAAGAAGCCATTCTTCCTCCTTTCATTGGTTGTCCATGTGCAGTACCCATGAAAACATATCTGGCAGAAGATCCTCTTACAGACAGCTCTTCTGGACATAGCATTGCTCCCAAATACTTCAGGAAGTCTGTAAGGCTTAGTAAAAGAGTGAATGGGACCCCATCTGGCTGCTTTTCGAAGGGGAATTTTGGGGCCATCCCAAAGTGAGGTGGCTTTTCAGGGAGGCCCTAAAAGAAATGTAGTTTCCTTTTACAGCCCAAAAGCACTCTTTCATGCAGTCTGATGCTCACTGTGAGATTCTTTGTAAGCAGCACAGCAACGCTTATTCTTTTTCTAGGGTCAATTGTATTGCCTGAGCTTCGTCTTTTACTTGGAAAAAATGCATCCAAGAACAGAAGAAATGGCAAAAGGGTCTCCACCAGAAAAAACTGTAACTTTCCAGAGATAAACCCAGGTATCTGGGACATAAAGCCTGACATTTCTTGTTAGATTGTGACACAGAGAGGAACACTGTTGAAATACTGCTATTAGGACAGCTGTCTAGATCTTCTAATCATGGTCTAGCAGTTTGAAGCAACTGAGGTTGGTTTGTCTGACTGCTCAAAGTGCCTGCAAGACAGATCTTAGATAACTGTACTAATCCAAAGAGGCAGCTCCCTCCTTGAAAAGTTAGGGAGAATTTACTTGTTGACACAGGACACATCAGAATTATTTTTCAGAAACATCTGAACAGGCCTGCCTGGCAACTCTGAGTACCAGGACATTGATATATAGTTTATATTCACTGACAGGGAAGAAACTTTGAACTGTATGTCTCCCTGAATATTCTTCCCAGCAGAAGACTCTATTCCAGATTATATTAGTGAAGGCAGGGGTGTGGGGGATAAGTGTGGAAGGATATACCTTTGCTAATGTTGTCTGTGCCTTCTCAAGAATAGCTATATTTGTACCTCAAGTAGGATAGAAGAGCCAGAATGGAAATATTTGGTTTGTAAAATGGTAAGAGTCAAGTCTGCAGGACTCTCATCCAGAGCATTCACAAAGGAAGACACAGGCTGCCATCTTAGGAGCTCCACGAATAATTTGCATTCGTCTTGGCTAAGCAGTGAGGCTCTGCACAGCTTATGGGGTCTCACAGAGCTCTCCCCCAAAAGAGGGCTCATCTTTCGAAGAGTGGAGGACAACGAGGAAGACTGTGTCAACTCTAGCTGCAGCACAGAAGATAGATAGCAGAGTGCTTGATGGAGCGCTGTTGAATACCTGAGTGACAGCAGATCACCCTTGTGAGGATAATGGGAACTCCGAGCCGTCAAGCAGACAACTGTAGTTGCTTCAGAATGATATACCATGAATAAAAGAACTGGACGGCTGTCCTCCTGCTGCTATGGAAACAGGCGTGACAACATGCTCAGGAGGGATGGGACGTGGCAGCATGCTAAGGAGGCTGTGAGGCTCAGGGTTTGGGGTGCATTTTTTGGTCTTAAAAATGTGGAAGGGAAGACTTCCCTTGCCTAGCACAGATGGCCTTGGGAAACAGTGGGGGTCCATCCTCACCAAAAGTTTAAAAACCTTGCCAAAGACTGACTTTGTTGTTCTGTCTTGATAGTGACAGCAGTGGTGGCACAATGCAACAGAGGAACCATATAACAGCATGTAACAGCTTACAACATATTACCATCTTTCTTTTTTCTTTCTTTCTTTTTTAGTTGCTGCTTAAACACAATGCAGAGTTTGCATTTGTTTGCCCACGCATTGGTCCTTAGTGGGGATTTCACCAGCTGTTCCCAAACTTGCAGAGGAAGGCATATTGCAGCTTGGGCTTAGCTCAAAAAGGGGAGCTTGGGAGAAAGTTACAAGGTCCTTTACAAGGTAACAGCCATTTTTTCTGTTTTCCAAAATTCACCTGAGTATTCTAGTCTTGCTAGTATTACCTTCCTAATGAACAACCTAAGCTGTTATGGTTTCATACTCAAATCTCCATTGCATTCCGTATACACACACACACACATATATTATAAAACTTTCTGTCACTATGTCCACCAGCTAAAACATATTACAGCCACCATCAGTGCTCAGTATCATTTTCTCTTCTCAGCTCTCTTTTTATAGGGTTTTACTGCCTCTAAAGAACGACAGTCGCAAAGTACTGGCCTAAGTATTTTGTTCTATGCTTTTCAAAAACACAGGGACACCTTCTTAGGAGGTGGTTGTGGTTGCTGGGATCATTCTAGTGACGGAAGCGCTCTCAGATCTTCTTCTGAAAAGGATGTCACAAACGTAGAGAAAGTAGAACTAACAGAGAATCAAGAGGTACCAGAAAAATTTGCCAGCTGCACAGTGTTGGCATGGTGAAAGCTGGGTCATATCAAAGTCTAAGTGCTCTCCTGTGCATCCCTAGCCCACACGCACCCCAGTGTATTTATCCTTGCGTTTACTCTCCTGTAGCTGACAGCTACATCCATCCATACCGAAAAGCAGCATCCGGGTCTCAGAAAAGCTGCTTTGACATCATTTTAGACTCAAAGGTCTCAGAGACAAATGAAAGGAGCAGAGTTGCAATACCTTGCTTATATACGCCCACACATCCTAAAAAGTCAGAGCACAAGCAGGAACAGTCTTGCGTAGCTCTGCCGTACCACTGCCTGTGAGATGCATGAGGGGACTTACAAATCTGGAGAAAAATTATTTGTTTCCAGAAAGTTTTCTTTCTGATACTGGAGCTGAAAGACGAATAGATGGAGCACCTGGTAACACAGCTAAACTCTAACCATCCGAAATGGAATATGCAGTTCTTAAAACTTGTTCCTGATATTACAGTCACACAATTCAAGCCAGGAAATGAGCAAGGTAAGGCACAGTGTGTATTTCAGAGGAAGAGGAGACTACTTCAAAGCTAGAATGGGAGGATTAAGGCCAAATGCCACAGAAGTAAAACCTTAAAGAGTGCTAAAACACAGACGATAGGTATGGTGCAGTGATAGTAAACACGCGGAGTAGATCTCTGACCTGCCCAAGCTGCTGAAAGGAACAGTGAAGAAAAGATACTGTCTACAGCCTTTGTCACTGTTTGTGTAGTGAGCAGGGAAGGGGAGCATGGATCATGCCCCTCGAGATGCTATTAAGCTAAAGGCATGCAGACCAAATTTGCTCCTGCTGCGACAGCATGCATACAGAAAATCATTTGAAGGAGTGAAGGATATTATTCAATTGGAATTGGCATGAAAATGGAAAGGAATCATCCAATTCAGTGAGCAGTAACGCATTTAACATTTAATTACTGGCTTTCCCTTTTGTTTTATCCTTCCACAAATAGGTAACAGTAATTGCAACCGGCCTCCTAAAAGAAGAAAAGGAAAAGAAAAACCCCAAACAACAAAAAGGGGTGGTGGTGGTGGGTGCATTCCTGCAATTTTTGTATTTGATACAGAGTTGTCCTACATCATCTGTCCCACATCAGCATAAATATTTTTGTCTGTATTTCAATTTCTATTGTGAAATTGTACCTAAGCAGACCCAGATGGTGAATCTAAGAAAACCCAAACCACAGATTTTCTGTGTACACTCTGAATGATTTGGCTGCCAACCCCAGTTTAGAAAGCATCTTATTACTCTAGCCACAGCTTGTCAAACCCAAGCGCTGGAATGAAGCATTTTAGATGTAAGACAATTCCTGACGCAATGGGATTTCCTGACGCAATGGGATAAAAAGAAGTATCATTTCTAAGAGAAACCTTGCTTTCAACTATGCTTTTCCAACCCACAATTTTTTCCAACTACAAGTATGTATGTAATGCCTTTCTCTGCAGCTGAACCATACTGGAAAGAGGAAAGCTCCTTCCATTCACTTTCTGTAGTTTCTTGACTGCCTGGGCTCTTTTTAAGTTTCCCTTCACTGAAGGTGCTCTTCCATGGGGTGACCAGTCCCTTCGGACCTCCCCCAGGCACTGCATCCTTGCCCGGCCACCCTGGAAAGCCTCAAGGGCTGGTCGGTGGTGGGAGGAGGAGGTGCCCGCGGCTCTTGCTGGGCTACGTCCCCTCCGGGAGTGCTCGTGTCCCCCTGCCGGCACCCGAGGAGCTGGTCGTGAGGTGCAGGGCTCGATTCGGGCAGCTCATCAGCTGAGGTACGGGCTCAGTCCACGCTGAATCGTTGGGGGTTCGGTGCCTGGGAGTGGTTTAATACGACCCCCTTGAGAGGTTTCAGATCGACTGCTTTGAGAGAATTGCTACTGAAAGTAGGTCTGATGATAAGCAGCAAATAGGCAATATGTATGAAATGTTAATAAATGCAAATTAGCTGCTCTGGACTCTGAATCTTGAATGATTAAGGGAATGAAAGAATTCACAGAAACACAGACCTTTTCTGTTTTGAGGGGGAAAAAATCATGGGAAGAAACAGGAACAACAACAACCATAAGACAAAGTTAACGTTGCCCTTCAAAAGGGGAAAGGGTAACTGTCCTGGTAATGTCCCTCCTGTGACTGAAGGCTACATTTTGTATCATGTAAAATACCAGATCTGTAGGCCAAGATCCTCACAGATAGCTAAGTGACTGACTTCAGAAGATAGGGACTTAAGTGATTCCTCGTTTTCTTGTTAAATTACTTGGTGCCTCCTTGCAAGGAGTATCCTCAAGTTAAAAACAGGCAGTGGTAATATGAGTTCAGCACAACCAGAAATGTGGCATTTGAAGGTTAATGGCTTCTGATCATTGTACCTTTGTGCAGAATAAACATTTCTTCAGAAATTTCTGTTGATTTTTTTAGTTTGAGAAGGACAAATAACCTGGTTGATAGAGGTACTTCATAAAAAAATCTCAACTTGTCTCAACTCACGCTCTGCTGATGTTAAGCACATTTCTTACTCTAGCACCTAGTGAGATAGAACACTGGTTTTGGGGAGAAAAATGTTGCAAAGAAAGGTGAGGGATGAAATAACAATTTTCTGTAATGTGACAGATCACTATTTCTGTATGTGACCTTAAATTGTTTAAACTGCATTCACTTTAAGTTTTATTTAAATATTGAACTGTGGGTAAATGAGATTCAGAGTTCATGCTAGCTTGGGACAGTTAAATACCACCCATCATATCAGAAATAATAGATGGGAGCCTAAAAAAGTTAGGAATATAAATGAAAGATAAAAAGATTCAGTTGGGAATTGTGATCAGTTAGGATTTTTTTGTAATGCCAATACATACATAATTAAATAGATGAAAGAAATATTAAAGCAGGAGTGGCAAAAGGGGTGAGGGACTGGAAGAATACAAATGAGACTTTACGTGTGATTTGTCTACCTGAATGTCCAAAGGAATTTTCATGAGTAGAATAATCATGTGCTGTGGCTGGAATGCTGCATATAACTAGGTGTCGAGAAAATGACACCTCTACAACAGAATTTTGTCCTGGGCATCATGTCACTTGATAGATATCAACAAATTGGAGGGAGTTTACAGAAGAGAAAGGAAAACTGTCTTGCATCTAGGCATTCTGGGTTATAAGGAAAGATTAAAAGAACTAAAATATGTTTAGCTTGGATAAGAGATGAAAAAAGGGAGACATGATAATGGTCTACAGATAGCTGAAGGGCTTAAACACTGAGAAAGGAAAGGTATTATTTTGTTCAGCACGGAGAAGCGGAGGGGCAAAATTAAGAAAGGGAAAATGTATGTTATGCAGCAAAATCCTTCTGGCAGTGATGTATATTATGCTGCACACAAGAGGAATGATACGAGTTCTGTCACTTGGTACTACAAAGCTAAGTTGGATAAAGTAATGGAGACTGCGCAGTAAGGGAAGTTTCTAGAAAGATGGATTGAATAATCCTATTAGTCTCTGTAATGCTAAACTCTGATACATAACAGAAAACAGTATCACCATGCTAATCATACTCAGTTACAAATCTGCTCTAAGATGCAGTTCCAAATATTTTAAAATATAACCATAAAAGGTTTTGGGTTTTTTTAAGATTGCAGTATTAAAAAGTGGAGAAACAGAAAAATCACTCCTACAAGGAGAAACAAGAAATTCAGGCTTCAAGTCAAGCCTGAGATTAAAGTGTTAGAGAACGTAATGTGTTGAAGCATGCAAACAACTTTGTGTCCTCTAAAATCCCACCCTGCCACTGAAATTTCCTTCCTGCAATTCTTAAGATGATCCATTCACTGAGTTATCATTGTGTAAGACTCAAAAAAATTGTATCAGCATATGTACATATTTGAAACACTAAGTCAGTTCTTTATTGTTCTTCTCAAATGTAAGTGCTGAACTCTTCTGCTGATTACTGGAAGTATCTTCCATTCCAGTGAAGACTGAGGAGTGATTGCCATAATTTTACTAAAGGTGCAATCAAGAATTTTTAAAACGAGTCCCCTATAGACCATGCATGTTTAGAGAAGCCATTAAGTTCAAACAAGTATAATTAGATCAAACAAAACATTTTATTTTCCTGTGCTAAATGATACAGTCATCTGAGTTACCTGCTTTTAGGGCTAAATAGGATAGTTAGATTTCCAAAGTCTTCCTCAGGGCTGCAGCACTTGAATTAGTATTAAGTTACTTTAATTTCTTTTTCATACCTTCATTTGATTTAAAGACTACCCTTGATTCTGAGCCTTGTGGTTTTCTATTAACTTAAAAATGCTGTCTCATGAGGTTTTACAAGAGCAGCAATGGTAAATACCCTTTTTTCTCCTCTGTGCAGCATAATATGAAATAAGGTGTAATGCACTACTTGCCTAACAGTAGCAGACAATAGTCTTCGCATGTCATTCATGTTGTCCTGTGTTACTACAACCACAGGGTTCCTTATATTTTCTTAAGTGCCCTTTACACTGTACAACGCAGCAACTGCTGTGCCCTATGCATACAAAGTGTTATATATATATAAAATATTATTTATATTTCATAAACCAAAAATAATTCTTCTTGAATAAAACTTGTAATATAAAAATATTTTAAAAAATAAATTTCTTAACATAATGAAAAGAAACAGGACCTCTTTTGTGCACAACTCCTAGTTTTAATACCCTGGGTTTAATACTGTGATACTCTGCTTGGAGGAAGTAAATCCAGTCAAACTTATCTATTGTCACATAAAAACATAGTCTGATATTGTCATAGTAAGAGTTATTAGAAAAATCTAATGCTAATAACAGCAAAATAACATTTGCAGTTTTGCTGTAAAATTTTCCTGTCATTAACCAACAAATGTAAAGGACATGGTAATGTTCCAAAGTGGCAGATGCTGTTCTGCTAGGTTGCCTTTTTTTGTTTATATGTTTAAATAATTTATTCGGCCATCTCCCTTAATGGGAGCAGAAGCTTTCTGTACCTTTGCTGAATATCTTCAGAACACTGCTGAGGCGTTAGAGGTCAAACCAAAGGAAACCCTGACTGGTCTGTTGTCAGATCTTATCCTTTGGGTAATCCCATGGATAACGTCTGGATCCCAGAAGAACTCTACCCATGCAGATACATAATAAACTCAATACTTAATTTTTTTTTTTTTTTTCCGGGGGATACTAGGAATGAAGAAAAGACCCCCAGCAAACAAACAACCTCAACAAACAAAACCCAAACTCTAGCTGAAATGCAAAAAAGGAACCAGCACCGCCATTCACTACTGTCTAACTATTGCCATTAAATCTTAACATAACATGTCTTCTAAGTGCTCAGTCAGACACAGTCACAAAAGGGCTTCTGCTGCTGTTCCAGGCTAAGTGGTTATCTCGTTCCCTCACCTCCCTCCCTGCTCCCAAACAGTATTAGTCCTACAGTTCTCCCAAATGCGATTGCCTTTTAAAATGAAATGGGCCGGTTTGTAAAGAAGTAGTTTGGTTTCAGCTGGTTTCTAACCTGACCTGTTTCACAAATGGGGTTAATGGGCAGTTGCTCTTGCAGAACCGATGCCAATAACCCTCTCACGGGCGCTGCTTTGAAATGAGCATCTCAAGGTTGCATATTCAGAAGCAACCAGAAAAAGAGCAGCCAATGTAGTTGGTCTATCTTGCTCTAAGTGCCCTTATTGCCACATAATGACACAAAACCAACAAGGTGAACGTAGGTAGAAAGGTCTTAGTGGCATTGCTTTGTTCACAGGTGGCAAAAACGAGAGATGCCTGTGTGGGCGATGCTATATACCTGGTAGAATTGTATTTCGTATTACACAACATCACATTTGCCGCACCTAAAAATAAATACAACCCTCAATTTAATGATCTATTAAAATATTTCTGACAGTTTTACCATGACTTTTCTTTCATCATGCTACTCAAAGTGCCATATTTCTTTATGATTTTGCAGAGATTTTTCAAAGGTACTCAGCATTGCTGTAAAACTGTTGTAATGGTCCAAACTGACTGGTTTTGAAGATCCCACTGAAGTAATGTGTCTAGTCCTTTAGTGGAAGGATAACTTTGTATTTGTTAAAATATTTTGGCTTAAAAAGCAGAGAATTTTTTTTATTATTTTGATAGAAACCCAAGTAAGTTGTTGTACTCCCCTGCCCCCTTTTTCAAAGGAGTTCAGCAGTATAATTAATTTCTCAGACTGATATCCTGTGAGCTGTATTCCAGCCTTCCCAGAATGAATCTTAACTATACAGCACATCAGGTAGTGATGCTTTAGAGAAGGGCAGATGGAATTGCTACACTTTGGGAGAAGGAGCAAACACTGCTTGTCAGAATGTCCCGTGCTTGTGCTTATCTTCATGCCTTTTGTATAACACACAATCTTCCACATGAAAAAATACAGTTTGAGTCTTCTGCATACTACATGACTGGGTTCACAGTCCTTCATACGTGTCTGCATACTTCTGTGTTTTCAGTCAGGAGGGTGACGGATCAGTGATTTTAACAGTCAGTAGCTTACCTGATCTGGAATGAGTAGCATCAGTGCAAACAAATTATACTTTGCTCCTTTGGAGAAAATAGACCATTATGCAGAATTAATTGACAGGGGAGCAGTGGCTGCAGACAGCCAGACTCTAATGATGGGTCACAGTCAAGCAAGGGAAGCTGTTAAACTTTTCATAAGCCTTATAAATTTTACACATGAATTTTAGTAAAACACGCTAGGCAATATAGGAAATAAAATGTGCTGCAATTCAGTTATCAGCCCTTCCAAACTGCCAGTTCTGCCTGTCTACAAATTCCTGTGCTTCCTCCCCCCTCTCTTTTGAAAGGTTTTGTTCATTTGGTTATCAAACCCTTCAGTCAGCTCCATTGTCTGCTCTGCATTTCTCATTACCAACTGAGTATCTTATCAAAAGCCATTGTCATTTGGAAAATACATTGTTTTTATTCACTTTTAACATCATTTTTCCTGCCTTATTGAGCAGGCAGAACTGCAACACAACCAGGCAGAGGGAAAGCTTTGTCCTGTAGTTTAATTAAGTCTCAGTTTGTTTGGACGGGGCGCAGCAGTAGGAAACACGTTGGACTTACCCCCCTCACTCCAGGCCTAGCAGTCAATATTGCTCTGGCGGGAAAGAGGCAGAGCACCTTCTCTACCAGTACCACAAATTACAGGCCCTGAACACCATTACACCCTGGTCTGTTCTTTCCACCTTCGTGCTGCCCGTAGCACGAAGGACGCGACGCCCGCGGTCCGTGAGGGACCCAGGCACTGAGGACGCATCTCGCGTTTGGTGAAGAGGAGAGCAGGGCTCCTGCTTTGCTGGTTTTAGCTGGGGAAAGGGCGTGCTGGGACGGGCATCTGGATGTGTATCAGTGTCCCTATCGATGGGCAGAGTGAGTAGAGGAAGAGAGGGAGCAAGTGGGTCCGAGTGGACCCCCTCCACTCAACCTGTAGGAAAGCTGGGGGGGGCGGGGGGGTGGAAACAGATGCGATGACTCCATCAGATATTCAGCTTCACCATAAGTTGAGACTTTATTTTGTACGTGGGTCCATCCGACCTAAACACCGCGGTATAAGACGGAGATGTTCCTGGGCCTCTGTTGCCATGCCTGGCCCCCAAAGCTTTGCCTTCTGATAAAGTGCTAAGGCACTAAGTAGTATAGCTGCTATAGAGGAGAGCAAGCCTAGTGGCATAAATTCAATAAGAATAATCTTTGCTTTGCTTTTGCATCATGTAAATATTAGATCTGTTCTATATCTTTTGGATACTAAAATCTGAACAAATGTCTCATTTTTTTTCCCAGGAAAAAAGCTGAAGTAAAATGCTGATGCTGAGACAATCAAAGAAAAAGCAAATAACAGCAATCTTGCTGACTCCAGAGAAAACTGCAACACACAGTAGAGGCTTTATCACTTGCTTAGATCGTCAGCTGGGACTCGCTTGAATTGTCAGCTGGATCTGCAAGAGGAAACGCTCAGTGAAGTCAGGAATTGGAGGCTGCATTGTCGCTTTGAAGCTGGTTTTGTGAAGCGCTCATAAAGTAAGAGACACTGCAGGAGCTGCTGCATTTTCCTTTCTCGTTTCTCCTCCTCAATCCTCTGCATGTATAAAGGAACCCAGAATCTGCAGAGATCAATGTAAGTATGGAGTCACCTTTTCAAAGGTTTTACGAATTTCATGAGGGCCTTTCCCCCAGGCAAAAGTTGCTGGATAAGCACTTCCTTGCTCCCCCTTGCATGCTGATGGTCTGACCTGAGCCAAGTCAGGTCCCATCATTTGCCTCTAAAATTGGTTCTTCTCCCCTCCTACCTGAGCTGCAATTTCTGCACTGTGTTTCCTCCAAACTATTTTCAGATCTACTGCCTGAAATAATCTGTTATTATAAATATGTAGACTTATTATTTACATGAATGCTGACAGCAGTCTTTTCAATTATTTTCTTTTGTGTTTGCACATATTAAACCTCAGCATTGTATTTAGATTATCTTTGCTCCCTTTTCACATCCAGCCATCTCAGATGATCCTGTGCCATTATTTTCCACACTCTGTTCCAGTTTAGGAAAGATGGAAGTCGCAGAATCACAGAAGGGCTGAGGTTGGCAGGGACCTCAGGAGGGCAGCTGGTCCAGCCCCCCCTGCTCAAGCAGGGCCACCTGGAGCCGGTTGCCCAGGACCATGTCCAGATGTTTTTTTAATATCTCCACAGAGGGAGACTCCACCACCTCCTTGGCAACCTGTGACAGTGCTCGGTCACCCTCACAGCATAAAAGTGTTTCCTGACGTTCAGAGGGAACCTCCTGTGGTTCAGTTTGTGCCCGTTGCCTCTGGGCCTGTCCCTGGGCACCACTGAGAAGAGCCTGGCTCCCTCCTCATTGCACCCTCCCTTCAGGTATTTGCATGCATTGTTAAGACCCCTTCTCTTCTCCAGGCTGAACAATCCCAGCTCTCTCAGCCTTTCCTCGTAGAAGGGATAGCCCAGTCCCTTCATCATCTTCATGGCCCTTTGCTGGACTGTCTCCAGTATGTCCATGTCTCTCTTGTACTGAGGAACCCAGAACTGGACACAGTAAAAGTAGAAGTATCTGAGATCGGTCTGCATCTACAGTCGGGATGTGACTGAAACTTCCAAACACAAAGATCCCCAAAAGGGTATCACTCTCAAAACCCCTGTTGTTTAAACTTCATTAACAAGCCTGGAAGCAAAAAAAATATTACCAAATTTGTAAGGAACTCTATATGCAATCATTATTTACGCATAATAATAAACTTGAGCATTTTAGGACAGGAAAGTAAAGCCAATGTTTACAAACAGACCTAAAGGAGAAATTCAGATTGAAAGGACTTGGAATCTGAGTAGGCTGCAATGATTAAGATAGTTATTCTTCTGGAAAGGGATGTAAGATATTTAATTAAAACCTATTGAGATGCTAAATTTTATAGTAGGAAGATGGTTTCAGGTTTGACTTTGTGTACCACTGTGCAGAATAACCAACTAACATGCTTCCCTGTAGCACATAAGTTTTTCTTAGACGTTGACCCTTAGTAATTCTCTTAGTGTCAAGTTCTGAGAGGTTCACAGATTGAGGTGATATGGCTGCAGCCATTAAACCTCTGTTTTAATCTCACAGTTGCTTTCTGGAAAGCTTGAGAAATCCATTGCTGGAGAAATTTGGAACAAGAGCCCTTGATCAAAAATCAGGAAGACTATTATTTGAGCTGAAGTAAAATTACAATGTGTGCCTCTGGGATGCGAACTGGCTTTGTAAAATCACATCACCAGGTGGTACAAGTGCTGCGAAGTAAACCAGAACTATTATGGTCATATTGTTCCTTTCCCCTCACTCTGGCTTCTTAGCTAGTCTCAATTAATTTAAAAGCTTTCCTTGCCAAGTTGTTCTTTTCTGCCTTGGAGCTGAATGCACACTTCTTGATTTTCAGCATCCATTTCCCTCACAAACATGTCATTCACTGAAAGCTGTAGTCCATAAACTTCTTGGATCCACTTTTAGTTCTAAACTCCTGACTGACATTTTATAGCTTAATATGATTTCATATGTCAACTGAAGATCACTTGCTGTTTTTCACAGGCTTCAGTAAGTTGATGAATTACTGACTGTAACTAAAGGTTACTGGCCTCTCTCAGTTTTAAACTTAGTTCTCAGTTGCTTTTGACTTGCTGGACTTAGGAAATAGGATTTCAGGCTGCAAGTGCTTCCAGGAGTTGATCTAGGAAAATTTATGCATGTCAAATGAATCCTAGCAATCTTTTATTTGGGAAGCTCTGGCTTTCCTCTAGCGCAGGCTTTCTGGCTTGTGCCAGAAAGTACTCACCTTCACACCATGCTCCTGCCAGTTCTGTGAAAACCCACACAGATCAAAAAGTCAGTCTGCATGTGCTCCAAAATGACAAAGAAGGGTTTTTCAGCTGAAGTGCCTGGGTGTTTCCAGTGAACATGTTGCAGCATCACAGAGGGTTAATGAGTGACAGTACATTTACCTACCGCACAAAAGAATGGTGTGTGATCCTTTCAGTCTTAAGTCTATAGATTTAAGATTAAGTTTAAAACAAATCTGCATTTTTTTTGTAGTGGCTACTTGTAGTAGCTCCAAGCTGATCACTGGAACCAAGGTACCACAGTCCTTGAATTAACACAACTGAGTCACTTGTCAACTGAGCTGTGGTAACTGTCTGCTTATGTGCACCTAACCCATTGCAAATGTGAAATAAAACATATTAATTTAAACTACTGTGAAGGGGATTACCATAATAATTTATTATACACATCTTGCTTCACAGTAAAGTAAAGCAGAGATACAGCCAGCGTCTGTGACTCTGCTGAAGAGCAGGAATTCATTAAGCTGCAAGAAAACAGTTCCTTTTGAAAGACAATTTGTATACAGAACAGGCAGATCTTTCTGCCTTGTGTTTGATGAGAATTCACCTTTCTGTTCAGTCCCTCAAAAGCACCCAGTTGCTGAGGAGCAAGCCAGCTCATTCAAACCTAGAGAACAGCAGAGTGGTAGGTGGGGTTGTACGGGGAAGAACTTACAAGAAGGGGACGATGGTGTGGAGGATGTGATTTCCTGACGTCATGAAGAAAAAGTCTAGGAAGCAGGGAAGAAAACAGAGGAAGAGTCAGAAAGTCAGGGTGAAACAGAAGGAGGAAGTAGGACTTTGTTGTCCTATATAATTTCCAACATTGCAGGAAAGCAGGTAGATGGGGATGTTGTTGTGTTTCTGGTAGATGAGCACTCACTGAGCCAAATGAGACTGGAAATTAGGGAGGCAAGTGTGGAAAGAGCAGATGTGTTGGCCAAATGTACCCCTTGGGATTCAGAGAAAATGTTGGGATAGAAGCCCAGTTTCTATAGTTCCAGAAAGAAGATCAAAGTAACTGGAACAAAGAGAAAAAATACGTCAAGCCACTGAGATCAAAAAAGATGTCTGTCATCAGCAGAAGAAAGGAAGGCAGTAGTGCGGGGCAGCAATGAAGGTAATGGGATGTGGTTCAGGAGGAGAAAAGCAGAAACCAGCTGTGGGAGAAAGAAAGATGGACTATGAAATAGGAGACTGGTATTAGACTGCCAGAGCATAGGAGATATAAGAAAACAGTGGGCTAGTAGAAGGATGGAAAAAGATAGCGAGGGATCTGCAGCAGAAACTGAGAGGTACTGGTGCAGGGGTTTGAATTGGTTAGCCTGGATAAATTAGAACTTGGAACAGAGGTCTTAAAAGTGGTTAAGGAGACTAGGACTTCAATAAAAGGCAAGGGATGGAGTAGAGCTAAAATTGCGACAGAAACAGAGAGGAGGTAACAGAGCAAGAAGTGTGCAAAACTCACTACAGCAGCTAAAAAGGAACCAAAGTTCTGGAGTCCCACCATCTTCTATCTGTGCAAAACCAACTGGTAAAGCATCTCATTCCCCCCCCCCAGCATGATACCATACACAGAAAAATAGCTATCACTTAATCTGTTACTAAATGAAGAGGCTTGAGATGCTGGAACTAGATGTCCCAGTCTTTCTATCTATGTATGTAACTATAAGATACATTCCGATGTCACAGGATGGGACTTTTCTTTTTTGAGGAAAAAGCAAATTCAAAAAGTGTATGCACAAAAAAAGTCAGAAGAATTATGGGACTGGAAGGTCAAGCACTTTCCTGTTACATATGTCACTTCAATTCATCTTGTTTGTCCCTGTACATTAAGATAAAGTGTTTAAGAATTCAGGAAGAAACCTACTATTTGTAGGTTTTCTTGACCTTTACATAACAAAGTATTGCACTGGGAAAACAGAACCTATCCACAAAAGTGTCTGGACCACTGTGAACTACTTCAGAAAATAAATAAGGCTTTTCCTTTGGAGGCACATGCAGGGAATACAGTCTTGTCCCCAAGATACTGAGTGCAGGATTGACCTATGACTAGTACACATGACTTTTTTCTTTCTTTAATATCATGGTTTCATGACTCTGGACTTGGACAGCAAAATGCACAGTCCCCACGGCTTTCCTGCTTTGAGTGGTTCTTGTGGTTCATAAAGCAAAACTCCTGAGTCAAACACAGAAGATCTGAAGGGCAGTGTTCTGGCACAGAATATGAAACTCATTGTAACTGGAGTCATAGCTGGGATTATCCCACTGATATCCCACATCAGGGACAATAATCCTTTCATGCTTTATGCCAGAAGATCGACTCCAAGGAAATCTGAAAACTTCAAAGATGTCAGTGCAAAGCTGCTGAACTTCACAGACACTGTTAGATAAAGCTCACTATTCTAGAAAGTACTGCAGATAACTCAGTCTTGCCATCCGTTTGCACTTTCTTGTTATTTAGACAGCTCTATCTATAACATTCGTGCTGTATGGACACACATAAAAGTGATTTTTAGGAAGTCCTGAAATTCCTTATACAAGAAGTACAAGGATCTTTACTAAAACATTTGCATATTTACAAATTACATACATTGTAATACACTGCAACACAGGTGCCTTTTTTTTTTTTTTTCTCCCAGACAGCTTGTAACCATTATAAACTGGAGGAGTCTGAGAAGAACACGAGATCATTGTTCTTTTCAGAAGTGCTTTGGGATTTTTAATGGCTACAAAGTACATAGGACTTCATCTTAACATTTATGCTGAGCATTTCTTGCAGCACTATGGATAAAATGGGAATAGACAAAATAGCTCTTCTGAGACACATAAACTCCAGATTTAACACAGTTTGAAAATTAGGTGCACTGGGGTAATGTTCCAAAAGAGCTTCAAAGCCCGTCACCCTTGCAGGTGTTGAATACCTGCGGCCCCTTTTCTCCTTGTGCTTAATTTCCTGTTTCTTACTGAATGTGTGCTCTGTGCCCTTTCATTTCAACGTCTCTAACAAATATCATCCCACAAAACAAACATTTTAAAATTCCTAACTTGTCCAAAAAACTGATTCCAGTAACAGGAGAAAAGAGAAAAATAATATAAACCTCACCATTTTCAATGGCTTCCAGCAAAATATTTTTCTAACAGCTGATCAGTCTTCATTCTTACCTGTTATCCCCCCCTTCCTGATGTGTCTAGCATAACAGAGCTAAAGTTTTTGTGTGATAACACGGATTTAGGTGCTCTGATAGTGCTGCTTCCTTTCATGTGAGCTGTTCTAGCCTGCTTTGTTCTCCAGAGTTTTGCCTTCTGTTGGTACTGTGCAGACTGGTCTTTTATCCCTGTCTCTATTGTTTGGCAGATTGTTGATCTTATTGTTGTTGTAATGGACATGTTAATGGCCAAACTGCTCTAGGAAAGCATTTCAGAGAAAATGAATGAATGGGTAGAGAAACTGTGCCACCCAGCAAATTGTATGGGCTGTTGCCTCAAAGAACATTACTTGCTTTTCCATGTTTGTTTAGAGGGCATATTTACTCAGAAGATGCTCGGACTCCTTCTTTAAAATGTGATGAAATTGATGGAGCCATTCTTTACATCTATGAGACAATCTACATTTTACACAGTTGAAAGAGCATAACTGCTTAGGATACATTAAGAAGTTAGTTGTAATCACGCACAACTCTTTCAAACTAATTTATGCTTTTCTAACTTCTGGTCGTGTACTTTTTTTTCAGTTACAGGATATAAAACTTATGGAATATTGAACACTAATACATCCATAACTAACAATTGCATATAATTTCTTTTTCTGCTTGGACTAGTCAGCAGCATTTGGACACAGGTAGGTTCTTCCAGAGCACAAGAGCATCGTCAGATCTCTGATAAATTAGTAACAATCTTATCATTAAATTCAAACAGCTGGAGATCAAGCTGAGTACAGAGAATCAGATACATCCTCGGGTAAACGAGAGCCAAGGAAGAGATTTCAGGACTCAAACATGGAAATTGAGAGAAATTAGTGATCTTACAAAGCCAGAAGAGAGCTGCACGGAAGGTTTCCAGCTTAATCTTCTCAGCGTGTCAACTGGTGTAGTGGAACACATCCCTCTCCTTAAAGCAAAGTATCTCCCTCCAGAGTCCACCAAATTCAATGTGTCGTTTATTTCTGGATAGGAACGGGTCCCTCTGAGAAATTGGTAATATTGTGTTTTTCCATGGGCTTGCACCAGCTGAACCGGTTCATAAAAACCTGGGAGCACTTCCATAGTTTATCGGTGTAAGGGGTCAGCAAATAGAACAGTGAGACTAAAATGTAAGGGTATTTATAATATTCCTGATCTTTAAACTGTAGATGGGCATTTGGATGCCCAAGTAATGATTTCAGAGTTTAAAAAGGCAGACAAGGACACTTTAAAGCAGCTTAGGTTTCAGTATTACAGTGAGCACAGTGTATGGAGAAACCATCATGAGGTGATGATTTTTCTTGAGCAGTTGCAAATGTAGGATCAGAAACTAAAGCACTTGAGTCTCCTAGGAGGGTTTGTGAAATAAAAAACTCTCACTGAGGAGTGGTTATACATCCAAATGATTCTGCTGTCATATGAAAAACTGCTCAACAATATGATTAAAGGCTTGCTAGCTGGTTGTAAGAGTATAGTTTTCAACAGAATATTGACTTCAGTGGGGCTATTTTCATAGGATACCACCAGGGAAAAAGGTTCCCACTTCAGTCTTTGTTAGTGAAGGTTTTGATCCTTTGTCAGGGAAGGAACGTGTCACAAATTCATTAACAAATACATTTCTGTATTAGAAAAGAATGAAAAATACATTTTTTTAAAAAATAGTAGTGAAACAAACAACATTATTAATAGTTTCAGGCAATAATTAACAGTGAATTGACAAAGCAGGAGCTAAACAGTCACTGCTACATGTTAAATATTTGCATATGATTACAACGTATATTCTAGCATGTTTATTGTATATTTTGAGAATATAAGTACTGAGTCAAAATATACATAGTTAATAAACATGGGTTAAAAGGTCCCCAAAATTAAATTTGTAGTAAAATATATATGAATGTGTATGCACTTGGTAGACACTAGTGGCATTTTCCTATTGCGTCATAGTCCCATTTGATGAACATTAATATTTAAAGATTGATTACTTCCATTATGTCTGCAATATTTTTCATAAATGTCTGGAAATAAAAATATTTCCTGAAGTCAGGTAGGTTCAGCATGAATTGGTACTGGAAGTATGTGTAATGACTGCCTACATCTTAGACCGTGTCTGCACAGGAGCTTCCTTATTGGTACCTGAGTCTGGTTCACTTTGTAGTTTCTAATGTGGCTAGAAATATATCAGCAAAATCAATATATTACATTTGTTTAACAGCTCCCCTCTCCCATTTATTACGGGAAAATAAGCTATACCAGTAAATGAGAGGTTTTGCTGGCAGGGTTTTACTTGCGCTGAAGTCCGCTGAACACAGCCATGTCGCTCGGCAATCACGTCCCCACAGCCTTAGCCAAGACAGATGTATCAATTATTTATCAAAGCATTTGTTCTTTGCTAGATGTGGAGAGGAAGTGGTTCGTGTTGAAAGGGGCAGTGCTCACCGTATAGCACAGGTATAACACAGACGTAATGTGTACAACCTCCTTTTTCACTACAGTACTTCAGAGACGCTTCTGTGGAAGCCCCAGACACCAGGCAAAACAATGTTTTTACTTCCTTAGTCTGAGCACACCATCTCTGAAGTCACGTCAGTGTATGGAAACTTATAGGATCTGTATGAGAAGCAGCTGTCAGCACTTAATGTATTTTTCCAGATAACCCACCCAAACTAGCATCTCTTTTCAATATTTTTCAGAGCATCAGTTATCTGTTACGGTGACAGAGTTGGAACATTTCTTATCTTCTTACTAAGCTCTTTGGCACCAAGTCTCACCGTCAGCAGCACTTTGGGCTGTCTGAGAGCTCCTGAAGGAGGAAAAGCTTTCTTACCTAACCGAGCTGCTGCCAGCATCGAGGTCTTGTGCTGTCACTGCGCCTATAATGGTCCCCACAGGCGTATCCTCATAAACCTCCATGGTGTACACCGGCTTGCTGAAAACTGGAGGTTCGTCCATGTCCAACACATTTATCTTCACAGTGGCAGTGTCTTTGAATGGACCCACCGAGTGAAATCGATGGTCAAGATGGAGATTGGAGGCCTCGACTTTAAAGGTGTATGCCTTTTTTGTTTCAAAGTCTAATGGCTGTAGAAAGAACAAAAGCAAAACATCAGATTTGACTAAAAATTAAACATTGCAAAATCACTTCAGTAGTGTTAATCTGACGTAACTTAAGACACCTTCAGTGTAAACTTCAGCTCCTGGGCTAATGTCTAAGGTTGTTTTGCAGTTGATCTCGTGCTAAGGTGGTTTCTGAAATAGGCCAGATGAATCATACCCAGGAAATGACTGTTTCTCCCCATCAAAAAAATCTGGATGACTGGCATGGATGTAAACAGTTACACTGTAGATGTCTGAAGTTAAATGAGTGAGATTCATCTCTTGCAAATGAGCTGTGTGCAGGTTAGCCAGAGATTTGCATTCACAATCCCCACGCACAGGCAATCAGCTGTCTCCAGCTGATCCGGCTCCTTAAATAGAAGATTTACATTTCTTTTAGCAGGGAAAGCTTTCAGAGGACCATGACAAGGATGGAGATGAGCCCAGATGAAAACTCTGATATATACCAATGGGTCAAACCAAACTTCAGATATGGCTTGGAATATGAATTCAAACTTGATCTGAACCAAGTTTTTCCTGTAAAATGTCTTTCTTAGCAGTGAGCTGCTATTCACATCGTATATTTGAGCTGCATGCACTTTGAAAAATGCAGACTTTGACTCTGCCTTATGATCCTAGGTGTAATCCATAAGGCCTTGAAGGCAGCATAGCAGCTTTTGTGTACCTATCTAGGTTTTTGATGGAAATGCATCCTGCAATCAGATTGTTTTGGTGTGGGTTTCTGTCAATGTGCATCAATTTACTGCCTCTCAAAAACCTTAATGCAGTCTTATTTAGTTGAAAAGACACAGAAGCTTTATTTTCAGTTAAAGAGTTGGCTTTCATGTTGTTTTTAACGTTTCTGACAAAGTCTTTTCCTGATGTCTGGGTAACACTGGCACCTAGTGGTTTCAGCCTATAATTGTGAAGCTGGACATTTTCTAAGGGGAAAGGATGTGCTATCTGGAAAAGACAGCAGGATCACAAATGTATGAGCAAGAATATTTCAATGTCTGTCTTTTTTTTTTTTCCCCAGCCATCATTACCGCAGCCTTTCCAGTCATTTGTCACAGCCAGGATAGATTGAAATTCTGCCATTTTCTGTCCTTATCACAACAGGACATAATTGGCCAAATGACTGGCTGGTGTAAATTGAAGTAGCTCCACTAAAATCTATCGAGTTAGCTTGACTTACATTAGGTGAACAGCTAGCATAATGATTTTAAATCCTTACAAAAGACTTTATAATTTTAATAGACTAGATGGTCAGTCTTTTCTGAGCTGGGAATTTAAAATTAACCATCCAAGTCTATATGCTATAGAAATAATCAGGCTTGAAAGCCAAGTACTACTAACCAATCCACTGCCACATGCAATCATCCTCCTACAGACAAAATTGCCAGTAACAGCCAGTATGAGTTGCAGCTTCATGACTGGACTGACAGAAAGAAGAAGAAACTAAGGCTAAGAAGAAACAGACAAAATTAAGCGTGGAAGATCTTGTGCCCCGGTGGTGAAACACTAAGCTGTTGCCTTCACTACAAACAGACATGCTGCTTCATTATCCAAATTGTTTTCACACTGTCTTTTCAGTTTCTGTACTATTCATGTTCACTGTTATGCATGACCAAAAAAATCTGCCCCCCCCCCCCCCAAACCACCCCACAAACTCATCTCCAGCTAACTGTATAAATTGTTAACATGTTTTCAAAAAATATGTTAAGGGGAGAGAAGCCAGAGTTTAAAGAACCAGTTTGGAGTGGAAAAAGTCTAAGTATGAGGGTTTAAGGTAGAGATAAATGATTAAGACAGAGAAACCAAGAAATCTAAGCTCTCAATTAAGTAGTAATTCTAACTGATGCCTTGTGTGTATCTTTCATACTCCCAAAATTTCATTAAAACTCTTCAGATTGACTCCTCTGATGCATGAGCCTATTTGCAGATCGATGTACCGATGGCAAGAGCCATAACCCCTGCAGCCCGTGCAGGCTGTCGTTCACCGAGTTACTCTTCAAGGCAGGAGAACCACCAGGTCGCGGTCCTTGGCCAGTGCCCAGTCACAACCTTCTCGATGCAAGGGGAAGAGAGTGCTTGTTTGGGGATGGACAGAAAGGAATAAGATTTGAAGCACTTCTGCATACAGGTGTGCTCAGGCTGGCACATTTCACTGCACAGCTACCCAGAAGGTGGATAAAGTGGTTGCATCACTTCTCTCCCCCCAGCACTATGGGGAAACGCTCTGGTATATTTTTGAAAAGACAGTTTGACCCCAAGAAAGGAAAACGTTTTCCCACTGTAACCGCAGAGCAACCCTTTCTTTCTTTCTGTCCTTCTATGGGTCTGATCATAAATATAGTTAGAGGTTAAACAATATGCGGCCAATGCAAATCACAGACGGCGCCCAAAATAGGAAGAGACAGGCTGAAAGTGCTGAGCCATCATCAGAGAAAGAAACCAGTGACAGACTCCCACAAAATAGCAGAATTTAGCCTTTTCATATAACTGAGGCTAAACTGCAACTGAAACATCTGTGGAAAGATGGGAAATGTTGCAAATGGTAAACCTAGGATTTAATTTCGAAAAGAAAAGATTTTGTACAACACGTATCATGCAGCAAAAGAGTATGGTTTTAATGTATTGTGTTGTAGTCCATGCTACAATCTCCTGATCAGTTCTGGTCTTCCCAGTGTTGAACAGTTGAGCCATATAGATAGGTACTGACAGTCTCAAGCTTTGGCATTTGTGTGATATGCCCGGAATCTGCCTGAAAACAGAAGAACTAAATGTCTGCCTAGCTCTCAGGAAAAATCTTTTGGATTTTTAGTTTTAAAGATGTTAAAATAGCATTTCTTTGCACTTTTTTTTTAGTAGATACCACAAAAATCTCTGAAGGAAATGAGTGGTACACTTGATACTTTAGTTGCCTTTCTTTTTTTTTAAATATATTTCACTGTTACATAATAAATGTCTGACAGGGCTCAGTCCTATTTTCATTTAAAATCTGGAATGCTGGTAAGGGTACAAACATAGCAGAATGTTTGAATCTTACAGGAAAAAACCTGTAAGATTATTGAAACATCTTTCAATTAGTCAGATTTTAATGGAATGATTTCACAGAGGTGTTTCTTTAATAAATAAACAATAGAAATATTTTTTCCTTCTATAAAAATAATTATATTCAGCAAGCTAAGTTTGAATAAGGCTTTTATTTTACAGAAGTTATGAGTTTTTCCACAGTAAACAGCATTTTTGCTAATATTAAGGCAATGTCTTATTAACTGTGAACTATTCAACAATTAGAGGAGTATTTCTAATTGATATTCTAAGTACCAGTGACAGAATACATGTATTTGGACCCCCTACTGGTTCTTATCTGCCTTTTCCTATTTTGCAGTTACAAGCCGCTCTATATAGTTGCATAGTAAAGCACTATCAGCATATACACAGCTGTGTGCAGCAAAGGCATTCTACAAATCCCCAAATCAAATAACACATACTGACAAATCACTTTATCTTGCAACTCTGGAATTACTGTGAACAGACCTATTCAGTATGACTAGGAAAGCACATAAACAGCTCTGTGTTAGAAATAAATATATTTTGAATTATTAGTGTTTCACATATTCAAGACAGAAGTTAAGAAATGCTACTATATGATGTATCTATATCTAAACTTATGTATTAAGTAGATGGATAGAGAGAGAATTAAAGAACTGAAAGAAAAAAAAAATGGTCTGAAAGATATAATGATTTCTGATGAGAAGCACGGCAAGGGTGGGAAAAAGACTATCCTGTCAGTTTGCTCTGCTTCACAAAGAGGCAAGCCCAGAAACTCAAGAAATTTCTGCTTTTTATCCACACGTATGAGATACAACAGTATTGTTCGTGATACAGGCTTTCATGATCCACACCTACAGTGATGGAAAAGCCATATTTTGGGATGAGACTGTAAGCCCCAGGACATACGGATAGTCACGGACAGTAGCTCTGGGGTGAGAGGAAGCACATATTAACTTAGGCTTGTTTTCGTACTAGCACTGTGCAGTTGTAGAACAACTCTGTGTCACATGTGCCCGTCTCAAGCCTCGCAACACTTTCCCCTTAAAGATGGGTTGAGTGTCTAGAGATTTTGTGAAATATTGCCATCAGACTATTTGCTGTGCGTTGACACATTTCAGTAACTGCACATCTGCACTGGATTTTAAATAGTGTAAGGAAATCATTGGTATTATAGAGCAGGTTAATTTATAAAAGCAATCTGCAGATCAACCAGGAACGTTCATTACTTAGAGATGAGAATGCAAAGTAAAAAAATGAGATCTGTAGGGCAAATCTACAGCAAGGGCTATATTTGGCCAAATCTGCAGTGATTATTTCAAGATTTGATGGGAAGTGGGCAAAATATATCTATGTTCTGTATCTGGAGAAAGGGAGAAGCTGATGAATGATGTCAGGGCTTCAGCTGTTTGCTGCTCTCAAGCACCTTGCCCGTTTCTGCAGGTACCTTTCACCGTTCCGGGAAAAACCGAACCCAACAGCTGTATCTGCAAACTGCCGAGACTGAAGATCTTCCCTTCCTCACTCTTCCTGCCATTCTTCTCTGTGGCTGCCATGATATGTATGATTGTGTCTGCACCCGGGTCACCACTTTCTGCCTGTACTGAAAGGCTTAATATCGCCTGCTGTTCCTCCTCAAAACGTAAACCCACGACTCCCGCTCACCCCTGAGTTAGGGTTACAGGCAGACGGTGCCCACGCACGCACCTGCGGAGGGTATTCCCTGCCTCTGGGGATGGCGGGGGGAGCGGTCCGTACGCTCTTGCTAGCAGAGCCAGTAGTAGCCGTAACGCGACTCCGGCTGAGGGCCGTCAGGAGCCGGCCTTACGCCCACTGCTGTGGTGTGCAGATGCTGTCAGGCCGCTCTTACATTACAGCAGTGTCCCAGCACTACACACACGGGTCGCTCCCATGGGCGAGACAACTCAGCTTAGGCAGCAGGCGAACTTCTACTTGCTGACTCCAATTAAAGGCTTTTTAAAAGAGGCCCCTGAGGTTACAAGGAAGCATACGCTCCAAATACCTCCCTGCAGCTGCTGGGGCTGTTCGCTGTCCCCAAAGTTTCTGTTATTTTATCACCACTGAAGTTACTGTTTCTCATCAAGCGGTGCTACATCCTCCGTGACATGCTGTGATTTCATGGATGCAGCTTTGTCACCTCATCAGTTAGCAGTGGTACATGGGTTACAAAAGTAAGAGGCAGATGTTCCCTGAGCTTCCACTGACCCACGTGGAGAAGCTCACCCAGCACAGTGCAGCAGTGTAGGATCATAACAGGTGAAGCCTGGAAACAGTTTTTTCCTGGGTTTTAATGACGCTCTGCACAAATTACTGAAGCGATGTCTGAGCCAGACTCAGTGCCTGAACCCTGCTCAATTTCTGGATTAGCTCACGCTGAGCCAATTAAGAGGCTTCTGCTCACAATCCTATAAACTCATCCTTAGTTTAATAGATTTAATGCCAGCTGTTGCGTGGAGCTTGGATCCTTCTGTTTTCCTTTTCCGTTGGGTGTGGTCATTAAAGATTTCTTATCACTTTCAATAAAATCAGGAGCTTGCCTGGGACTGAGACATCGTCCCCCAATACCTGGGAGCCCCACTGCCTGCCCCACCTGAGGCCTGAGCGCACCTGAGGAACGCTCCGGCACGCCGGAGACGGTCCCTCCGGTCACCCTGCTTCTTCGAGCTGACTCTCACTGTAGTTTGCTGAAGCATTCAGGTAGGATGACAGATACTATATAAATATAAAACCCAATAAGCACTGTATTAAACAGCACCAGACAAGGGAAGAAATTGGTCATTCTATTCCTAATATAGTAATATTTCATACTATTGTAGAGAACTGTATGCAGCACTATCCTAAAGCCAGACATTCTCTCCTCTTTTTACTGAGACTATTTTCCCTTTTTTTTGAGAGAGAGGAAGCTATTACAGTACTAACCACACAGCGGTGCTAAATGGCATTTGGATCTTTTCTTTAGCAGAATATAAGAAAAGCTATTCCATTTTTAATATATGTAAATAGCACGGGAGTAGTAGCAATCAAGCTTATATTGGACCATAGCACAAAAATAAATTACCAACCAAAACAGATGATTTAAGGTGTGCACCTTGTCCAGTTGTAGCTGTTTGTGCCCATTTAGTGTCTGAGAAGCAGAGAACGGCTTTTTGCCTTCACCAATGCACTTAGCATGCTGAAAAGAACAGTTTGGCTTGTGCAATTTTTTATCATCAATTGTATTTTGCACCAAAAATAAATGTAGTCCAGGAAGGCTTCATTTTTCTCAATTTTTATACGAAATGTCTCCATGGTTTTTTGCATAACAACAGAACAAAAAAGCATCTATGCAGTGACTGACAGTTTCTGGCTGCAAGAAATTGTTCAGGAAAAATAAAAGCAAACTTTATAAATGGTTTTGAAATGGCTCAGCACTGAATTACTGCAGCACTTACAGCATCACAATATGCTATGATACAGAAAAAAGGGCAAACCTGTTTTTAAAGTACATGGCACTTTTTATTAGTGGTTTCGACTGTTTATTATTTATAACCCACAACTGAAAGTGTTGGTCCTATTCATTCACCAGCTTTGATTTAAAGAAAGGCTTAAATGCATACCTAACTTAAATATTTGCGTAATCCCACAAGGTCAAATAGGTGTTTTGAACGACATGCAATGTGAAATTGCTTCTCTGCAGGCAAATGTATAGTGCTGTTGCAGGCTTGCACAGTACGGGTAGCATGCATTTTAATAGGTGTCCACAGAATTGTGAATTTCCAGCACTTCTGAAAATCTGGAAACTGCAACCCATGAAAACACATTTATATTATAACAAGCATAAAGAATATGAAAAGACAACCGAGTTAGCAGTATCTTTAAGAATCCAGATTGCTCTTGTTTAACCCGGGATCCAGCAAGGAACTGAAGTGGATGGATTTTGGATGATTCCAAAATGTCTTAAAACACTTGGATCATTTAAAGCTTAGTGAATGGGACCTTTTCCCTGAGAAAAGTTTTGTAAAGGGCAATGTGTAGGGTCTGCATAAACGCATTCTTTGCTGGAGGACCTGCGTGTTGGGTTTATCTTCTTTCCACACTACTGCATAGAACAAAGCTGGTATTCCCTGACCTTCACAGCATGTCACTGTCCCAAGGCTCACTATGATGAAGAAGATTAAGAAGGGATTAGATTTTTTTTTCTCCCCTTCCTGTTCAGTGACAGAGATCTATCATTTACATTAGGCAACATCAACCGATGCTCTGCTGTTGTAAAAGTGCCCTGAACTTTCAGATATGCCATATCTTGTTATTGAAAAGACTAATAAATGCAGTGAAATACAATGACCAGCTCTAAAGTATCTGAATATAGAATTAGTTGTGTCTTTAAAAAAAAAAAAAAAAAAAAGTGTTTCAATTAGATATTATATAATGCCCCATATAGCAGTCTCAAAAGTGGCCAGGCATTTTGTCTGTGATGGTCCTAAGATGAGTGTACCAGGCAACTTCACATGTGAATGCTCTTCATCAGCAACAAATATTATATGCACGCTGTTTAAATCTGCATTGCCAATTTGACTGTTTTGCCTATACAGTCTAATACATACGTACTTAACCATAAGTATGGAAAAATTTCATTGCTGTGTATAAAACCAAGCAGCACAGCTGAGGTTTAGGACTAATCCAGGGAGAACTGAATCTTATCAAAAACCTACTCTTGATGCTCAAACATTCACTTTTCAGTGGCTCCCACTCATTGCCAGTTCCGACTCGCAGTGCATACGGAGGGGCATGCAGCTGCTCAGCCTGGCAGTTCCAGTTGGAGCCATTTCAGAATCATCTGCATAGAGGGGAAAACGTGAGCAGGACAATTTTTAAAAATGAAACAAAGTTTACAAATTCACAGAAGGAAGAAGCGGTACATTCAAACTTTCAGTCAGAAAAGAAGAGGGTTGTGAAGAGTGCAAAGGGTTCATGTCTCATTGACGAATTACTTCCTGAGGGTATTGTAGCTTCCATTTTATGTCGCTAAACCTAGCAGAAGAGAAAGTGACTTGACATCGTCTGGTCCTTTAATGCATCCATGGATAATTTACTATTTCCTGGGTCAAGAGGCTGAAGCCAGGAATTTCGTTGTTCGAATGAGTATAATGCAAATACAAATCCATGGTCAGAGCCAGGGGAAATTCAAGTACCTAAATTCTCAATTTTATCAGAACTAAAGCTTCTCTTTTCCTAAAGCTTGTCGTAATACGCATGTGCAGAACTCTTTCCTTCCCAGCCTCTTGCGAAGTGTTCAGCTCATAGATGTGTTTATTTTACAAAAATTACACCTACAAGCATAAGCTGTCTATAAAACATAACCTGGCCTTTCAAAATCAGCAGGTGGTTCAGATTTCTTTCTACTAACAAGTTGATCACTGGTGTACATGTAAATGTCTGGGTTCAGAAGACAACCATTGGTTAAAATGTGACAGTCCCTATTTTGGATCTCTCCTACTGAGTGATTTAACCACTAAATTCCAAATAATACTTACCCTTTCCATCATCGAAATTCATAAATTCAGTACTCTTGAACTTATTCTAGTACACTAAAGCAACATCAACACCTAAGATGCAGTTTTCTCCCTTGCATGAATATCTGATAACCAGCTATGTGGGACACTATCAGGAGACTGGAAGTAGGGCATGTCGATTTGCAACCATCTGGGACCCCTCTACCCTGAGTAAAAACTCTGTTCACCACAGTACGGTACAACAGCTTCATTATTAAAATAACAAGCATAAAATCAAAATTTTCAAAGTAAAATGCTCGTAAGTGAAAATGAAATATATTATCTCAAACATAAAGTATAGCTCTTTCATTCCATGCTGTGAACTGGAGAATTTTTCACACGGTTTTAGGTGGAAAACTTCCCATAAAAGAGAAATTATACTTTCTAGACAGAGATAAGAATTATTTCCCTGCCATTAAAACTGACATTATTTATGAAAAGTCATACCTGATTGTATATGAAGTGAAACACTAAACTCCAATTTTTTTTAAGACTAAGATCACAACCACAGATTGTAATAAAGAAGGACATAAACTACTGTGTGTTACTTATGAGGTATAATTGCACAACATTAAATTCTCTTACCTAGTTTCTCACTTGAGCCATAGGTACATACACCTCACAGATGCCACATACCTTTTTCAGTTTGATGACTCCTTCCTGGGTGTTCTCATCTGTTGTGATGTCAAACAAGTTTCCTCCATCTCCTGGAACTATGTTGTATTCAATTTCTGCATTTTTCCCAAAATCAGGGTCCACAGCTCTGATCCTTCCAATAGCAGAGCCAACCTGAGAGGACTCAGGTACTTTTAAATGGAAGATACCTGTGACAAAGTGGTAGACAGTCAATTTTGGGATTTCTTGCTAATTAACATAGTATGTCTGATTAAAACCATGGTGCCTGTGCAAAACAAACAGCCTTAAATCATTCAATTAGAATGAGATCAAAACAACAAAGGATTGGAAAAAGATGTGCATGTTTTACCCACTGATTTCCCCTAGTTTGTAGATTTGGTCCAGTGCAACTGTAAGGACCTTAGCACCACTATCTCTTGAGATATCTACCTATATTTCTATCTTTAATTTTAATTTTACCCATATTGTTGACTCTTTTGAATTAAATTCTACTTGTAGACAGTACATGTTTGTAAGCATTTTCTGCCTTCAAAGTTTAACAGTTTTTAGTATATGAATTTTTATCTTGTTTGAGAATATATTTCTATGCATTTCACAGTAGTTGAAAGGAAAAATTCAGCGGAAAAAGGATTTCCAACCATTTCTGTCATATTCAGTATTATAATTACATGCACATCTCCTTACGGGGTGGAAGATCTAGAGTGTTGTTTATACATCAGTCACCAGAGGGTGCTCTTACTAAAATTTCAGTGCTAAATATAAATTTTTAGCTCTTCACACTGGTATTCTCAGTTTATTTACTATTAGTGGTAATAAGAGTTAAAAAAGAAAAACCCACAAGAAAATTACACACTTTTAAAACAAGCATTACCACCAACGTGTGAGGACAAAATGGTTTCATTCAGGGAAACAGCTACGTTGAAAAACCGCTCGATATAACAGCTAAACCAGCCCAAAGAAGAGGTCCAAGGTGCTTGGAGCCAGCCTTGACTCTAAGGCCAGCAGCAGCCCTCAGGTATAAGCCCGTGCCCCGGCTTACCCCCACCGCCGCCGAAGCGCCTGCCTTCCCCGGGGGGCTGCGCCTCGGCCTGGGGTCGTTACTGGGCGCGGCTGCCCGCGAACACCACCACCACCAGTACTTCCAGTGGGCAAGGACCGCTCGCCTCTCTTCAGGCAGCAGCCTTGGCGGTCCAAACCGCCAGCAGCTTTTGGAGCGGGTTTCGGCGGGTCCGGCACGTTTCGATTCTCGACAGAGCTAGCCTTTGCTCGCCCCGCCATTTTGTTTCCCTGGGTCAGCTCCAACAGCTCTGGCAGAGCAGCCCCTTCGGCCCAGGAAAATGGCGGCGATGGCCTTCTCCCTGCCCCTGCCTGCGAACACGGAGGAGGAAATTCACACCTCGTTTTCAATAGTACAGCAGGACAGGCACTGTGAGGAGTGGGAGGCATATTAGGGGGATGTCTCGGAGATTTCTGCCTGGTAGTGGTTCAGTCACACTTCACAAAATAAGGCTCTGAGAAGTTGTATATCATGTAACAGCAGGATAGATGACATTCGCATCCAGCCGCTGAATTAAACAGCAGACGCTGTTCCCTGTTGTTATCTCCTTACAATGCATGCTGTGTCAGCTTTTTCAGCTTTACAGTATTTCCAGGTGAGGAAAAAAATGACATTAACACTGCTGGATTAGGAATAAACCTACTCTTCTGTGAGCTAGTAGTTTGGGCTATAGTGCCTGTATAATTGTCTGATTGCCTCTGAAAAAATGTATTTCGTCTGCTTCCTCCCTCTGCCCATCAGTATGCAAAGTATACCTGAAGGCAAAACTTGCTTTGGTTGGTTGAGAAAATCCCTGTAAGTAAAGTCTGCTTGTGTCAGCATCCACATTTGGACATTACCATATGTAGCTTTGTAGTACTCATTGACTGAGCTACTAAAGGTTGTGCAATTATCATTTCGCTATTTTTTGCAAGGGAACATGCTAAAGGAATCTTTCCTTCTTCTTTTTCCAAGGGAATGTACTAAAGGAAGCTTTACTTTTTTTTCTTCTTAACAGCTGGAAAAGAGCACTACGACGCAAAATATTATCAAGACAAGACTAGCCTCAGCTATTTCTTAGTTGTACTTCAAGGACTCCAAGTAAGGAACAAAACTTTAACACAGTATGCAGGAGACAATCACAAATCCTCCTATTATCTAATGTCACTTACAAATACATGCACTACTGGGTCTCTGCTACGCAAGTTATTCAGAAGAGGTGGAAGAAAAGGGATCCAAAAGCGCTTTGCCTACACTTGAATCTTGTATTACGTTTCCACAACATCGTTCTAGTCCTGATCCCCAGGTCTTTTACAGACACTTATACTGGAAGACAGAAATCATTGCTCCACTGTTAGCTCTTTACAGCCACAATTCTGGTGAACGTAAAATGTAAGAGCATATGATAATGGATTTTTGCTTCTTTGCCTAGTTGATCTATTCTTAGTGAACTGAAGAGCACTCAGATTCATTAAAACGAACGTTTCTCTATAAAATATCGTACCTGGCTGTAAAGCGTATGGGACTTAGATGAAGTCAGAGAAACACTACATTACTCATTTCAGATTGTTTAGGCTTTTATCAGTTATTTCCAATGACTTGGTATTTCATCACTTCCAGAAATTCAACAGCAATAAAGATGGGGTCATTCAGATTAATCTGAAACTCTGAAGTAATCTTCAACTCTGCCAGAGTCAGATCTCTGAAGATGTAGTATGTAATTACACTGCCATCGTCCTCCTGTAATATTATCTTCACAGCATATGGAAGCTGTTAATGGTGCTACTGTGACAACATACTTTCAGAATAAAATAAAGGAAAACAAATAATGTATATTGTTGCCAGCTCAGGGAAAAACTTCAAGAGAATGTAATGTATAGCATGAAGACCACCTTTTTTCTTTTTTTCTCCCCCAGAAAACAGCCTTTGTACAGAGGACATTTGAAATGATCAATACGTGCTGCACACGAAATGGAACAGAAAGAGTTTTGTAGAATTTATTTTTCTGTTTCTAGAAGTCATTACTTCTTGCTGTGGACTTGCTATGACAGTTTAGCATTATCCAGTTTTTATTGTCCATTTTGCCTGTATACACTACTACCTCCATTTGCCATAGAGGTATATTGAAACAGGCCTGAGTAACAGCCTTGTACTCCCAGAGGCCCTGAAAACCTTGTTCTCTGCAGCTTCTAGGAATGATGGAACAAGAAGCTCAGGCAAACCTGTGCAGCAGCTGGTTACACTGCTCAAACAGCTCTGTCAAATTTTGTAGACTGTCTCCTGTGACTTCTCTGCCTACAAAAATCTTTTCTTCCTCTTGCATAAATCTCTTTAAAAAGTGTTTTCTGAGTTTGCTGCTGGCTTTTGTAAAGGATGAGTGATATAGGATGTACCAAAGGAGCAAGCCCGTACTTCCCTCAGACTGTGCTACGAAACTGGACTCTGCAACTAGTTACACTTTTGCTGTGTATTGCACGCAAAATATTATATTTTCTATTTTCTATTTTTTTTCTATTTTCCTATATTTTCACATATAGGAAAGCTAGTAGGAATGCATATTGCCTGGTCAAGATTTTTCACTCTGTTGTAAGTCGCATTTTAAGAAAAAAAATTAAATTATATTTTTAAGGCCAGAAGTCATGTGCCTGGTGACATGTTTAACTTATGAAACACTTCACACTTAAACGACACTTAAAATTCAAGCCAGATTCCAAAACTAGAGAAAGCCCAGCGATTATGTAGCTTAGCATAAGCATTCAGGCATTCCCTTATAAAGCCTGGGTAGTCTCAAGGTGCAAAACTTCCTCCGCATTTCAGGCTGAGCAGCATCAATGAGAATGATAAAAATGAATGAGTGATGATGCTGTTGAAGTTTTAGGCTGAAATGACTGATAAGGCGTATTACTCAGCCCCAAAAGCATTCAGGAAACCAAGGTGGAGGTGAGCTAACACCTCATACACGCTGCCTCCCAGTTGCTAAAACAAAGATGGTTCCAAAGCACATAGCTGGGAGAAATCAGAGCTGAGTAAGTGACAGGTAATCAGTCATATTGACTGAAATTCAGCAAACATTTACAGTTCTTTTGACACGATTAGATTAGGTTTAGTTTTTAAGGCTCAAAAGCTGTTCTGGGGTTTGATTTTACTTACAAAGGGGTTTTTTGGTTTGTTTTGTTTCTCCAACCCTGCAGTTTACAGGTACACCACCATTTACCAAAGAGGTGTTCAATTCTGATGAGAATAAGAAATGAAAACCATCATTACATCTCATCAGCAAAGCAACCACTGAGCAATAACACAGCTTAGCATCTAAGGACTTAAGCTAAATGCATAATGGCCTTCAACCAAACAGCTGTAAATGGTATCTGAGCTTTTTTCTTATCTGTCACCATACATGTACTGTGCGTATGCAATATTATTCTCTCCTGCTTTTTCTTTGTCTATATTTTTTTTCAGTTCTCTTTGGCACCCGCCAAAGGATTGCATTGCAGTTAATCATGATAGCATGAATCTTATAGGCAACAACACCAAAATAAAATACTTTCTTTCTCTTTGACCTAAATCTTTAATGTTTTCTCAGAAAAAAAAGAATCAGATTACGTATATTATAATATTCTTGTTAGCTTAGATTACCAAGGCGTTTCAGTTTTTATCCTGGCCAGGTTGTAAGGGCACTGATTTCTGTCTGTTTAGGAAGAATCCAAAAAGACAACCATTTGTATTTACTTGCTGGTGTTTTAACAATAGCGTAATAGGCAAAAGAAAGGACACTGTAAATAGAAGCAGCTACTCAGGATACTAAACCTGTTACACCGGCTACAGCTAATCAGCCTAGTAATTAGTGGCATCTGAGGCACATGCTCCTAAAACTGGGAAGATGTGATGCAGCCCCACAGCTGGGTAGACTGGTGCCTCTCCTGGCTGCGGTCGGTGCCCCGTTGGGGGGCTGGCACCTTGTGGGGGGAGGAGAACGGCCGGGCTGTCACCCTCTGCCCTGATGCAGGTCGTGCACCACCTGGCATTGGCCGGTAAAACTTTGGTTGTGGCGAGGCTTCTTCCACCCTCAAGCCCACTGCTCTGAGTTTGGGTTTCTGGCCTCGTTAGATATGGCATAGCCATTTTTAAAAATTCCTGGTTCTCTGCTGGGGATCCCAAAGTTCACACCTAGCAAGAGCTACATCTCCCCAGACTGCAGAGATCCTGGGTGGCCAAGGGTCCCCAGTTCTTCAAGGGAAAATGAGCAGAAGCAAAACCCCTTTCGAGTTTGATCCTGCCCAAGTTTAGGGTAACCCACACGATGGAGCTTCCCCAGAGCTGGCTGCTGCTGAGCCAGGACTCGAACAGCCCCTCAGGTGAGCTAGCAGACTGAGTTTTTGAGGCCATCCCTTTCTTCCTTCCCTAAAGGGGAAAAAAAGTTCATCATATCTGGTATAATTTTTGGAAACTGAAAAATTTCAGTTTAACCATTTGCGTTTTTTTCCACTGATAAGCTGTTATCAGAAAACTTTCTAAAAAAACCCCAAACCTCCCCGTTGCATGTCAGAGATTAATTCCACAAAGCAAAATATCCCCCTTGTTGGAGCAAGGGTTCAAGAAATGGGAAATGCCAGTTCATTTTCTTGGCTGAAGATATGCAGACCCACAGCTTCTGTCTCCAAAGACTGCTGGGTGTAGCAAGGACAACAGAGAATGTTCTGTTTAACAGCATAAAGTAGAAATAATTACAGAAGCAGTTGTTTGGAGACACAGGCACTCAGATGTGTGTGTCCTAATACTAGGCAAGAATAATACTTTATCTTCTGTGGAGAATCTTAAATTTTCTTTTGTATGGTGACACAGTTTTATGAGGAGGGGAAGGAAATGCTCATTTCAAGAACTTCCTCAAGTTTATAATTAAGAGTTTCTCCTAGGTGATATGCAGTTGAATTCTGACAAGCTGAGGAGACCAAATCAAGTTCCTGAGAAACTGCTATAATCGTGCTGTTATTACTGTATAGGAAAGATCCCACCACTATCACTTCCCCTTCCATTGGTCTTGCTATATGGAAAAGTGGTGCCTAAATGGTCATCTGTGCAAAGTTTGAGTCTGTCAACGCGTTCATGTGTTAGACAGTGTGCTTCCTGGATCTCTGAGGGCTTACATGGAAAATCAGCTCTAGATAATCAGCTCCAGTATGTATCATGACCAATAAAGAACTGTTCTGCTAATATCCAGTCTACTGATTAAGAAATTATTGCCAAACAAAAAAAGTCAGTAATAAAAAGTCCAAAATACAATGAGAAAAATAATTGTTTGGGGGTATAGTTTAAAAGCTTGAATCGAAAGGTTTTATGTAAGTCATACAGTGGTTATAAAGAATTATCAAGCTGTAGCATACCTTACGGACAGAAAAAGGATAGTTTTCAGGAGAAAACGTCTTTCCTTTCTCAGAATCTCAGGCAGCATGTAATTGGCATTTATCAGGTAGGTCTACTGGTAATATTCTGGTGATCACACCATCACCATAAAATAAATCAATACACTTATTCCCTCTATAAAGTGTAAATTGCATGATAAATGTGAAACGTTAACATGATGAAAAGTATATTGCCGAGGATGGGACGCAGAGTTCGTAATGCTCTGCTTAACATCTCTGCTTCTTAAATATCTTGCGGGAGCTTTTTCGTATTTTCTTTATTACTCTGGCACAAAATATAATAACACAATTTCACTACAATTCATTCATTCTCAAGAATGTGGTCAAACCATTGACTTTAGGATCTAAGCCAAGTGCTCTAAATCATCTGTATTGGAAGAATCATTTTTCCCTCCATCGACTAAGGAAATTAGGTCCCTATCTTTACTCCCCTGAGTCGCACCTAAGTTGTATGTCTAAAATCACCTAAACAAAACATGCTCAACATCTGTATTACTCAGAAAACTCCCATGAAGCTTTGATTTTCACGTGTTCATTTGGTACATTTTATGCAAATGGCTTTCCCTGAAATATATATTACTTTTCTTCACCATGCTGGCACAGTCTGAAGCAGAAGATTATTATTTTTAAAGATAAAAATGTGAAAATATCAAGTACAAGTGCATAATAGTTTATGGTTCTTTGTTTTAAGTTTTGGTTTACTGTGTGCAGTTTCCTTAAAATACTTGCGATTTAGTGTGTGATACAGACCAAAAAATAATGATGCAATAGGATGGCAATTGGCCTCACATTTTTAATCTCTTACACTTTACAGCAAGTACAATCAACTTATCAAAAGTGATGTTTATGTCTTCCAATATAAGTGTTTAAAGGTGAGATCTCTATATAAGAACTGCTACTTCTGCAATGAAATCTGTGGATAGTAAGTGCTTAATTATAGATCCTTCTCACGAGAGCGTTGGCGATCACATTTATAAGATCAACAGATTTGCTGTGGAAGCCACTGGGAAAAAAATAATTGTCACTAATTCGAGAGAAAACCTCAGAGAGTTCCTCGAGAATATTTCTGTTATTTTCTTTTTATTTTCATAGCATTCTTTACGCAAAAATTCAACCAAACACGTATTTCGGACTCAGAGAAGAGAGTTTCAAAACTGCTTGGTATCTGCATCTCCTATTGCTGTCAGTAGGAACCGTTGGGATTGTTGCAGGCATTTAATGGGCATCCCATTTAATGCTTTTACAAGGAGCGTAGCACTCCTGAAAAATCTGACTATAACTGTGGTTGTTAGGTGATTATATATTATATATATTATTGTGATTATAACTAGATAATGACATATGGTCTGTTTCACTGCACGTTGCACTGTAGCCTCTAAATTTTCAGAAAGCAAGCCCACCACGGTCAGAAGCAGAAAGGCTGTGTTGATTTCTTACTTGGGCGGAAGGCCTTGGGGAAAAAAAGGCAGATGCTGCCAGAAATGATAGTCACGCAGCAAGTGACACTGTACCCTGTGAGTAACTTTGCAACCAGTTGTCAAGGCATTGCAAGGCAACCCCGTGCTGTTAAATCTGTAGCCCCGGCTACTCTTCAGTATCAGAGAGTAGGTGGAGATACATGATGCTTTCAAGCCATCCCAAGGTTACCGTAGGTAATTTCATGCATCCAATCTAAATACACTCTGTGTTTTGAATGAATAATTTCTTCACTGCTCCCCACAGAAAACACACTGGGGTGGAATGAATGTCATGATTCCTGCCAAAGGTTGTTGAATTTCCATGAACCGTATTTGTTTACACCTTCTATACAGAAGGTAGCAGATGTAAAATACAATTATTAATGATAATAATCTACTATGATGATAATGATGTGTTTAAAAATAATTGACCTATAAATCTTGCTGTTAACGATCAATTACCACTTAAACTTGATGATAGGGGGAAAATGAATTGGATAAGTGCAGACTAACAACAGAATTTTATGACCAATAGGTAATATTTAACTTCTAACCACTATTTGCTCACCTGCATTTCTTGGACTCTTGTTTACTGTGCATTCAGAGCATTACATTTTACCTAGTGACAAATTATCCATCTTTTTCATTGGTTACAGAATAACTATATTTTTTTTCATGCTCTGCTTTGCAGCTGAGGGTTCAGTCTCTCTCAGTTTACACCTTTAAAGAAGTTTTTGTTTCATTCACTGAGTACTCCAAACAGTCCTCTAAGAATAGCCTTTGCTAGTTATGCATTCTTGAGAAAGTTAAAAAACAATGTAAGTGTAGCAGACATAAAATTTACTAAACATTTAGTGTTTTGAGAATCTATGGCAACAGAGTATTTCTCCCTCCAGTTTATTTCTCAAGTTTTTTTCAAAATTCTATGCTTTAGTTGGGTTTTGTGTCATTGTTCAGCCTGAATCAAATGTTTCGCTCTTAAGAAGCTTTATGATCAAGATCATGCAACAGTGACAGCTACCAAAAAGAAAGAAGTTTCTAGGAAGATTTTACTAAGACTACATCCACTCTGGGGGGCAAATCAGCTATTACTGAAAGCGCTTGAAGAATTCTGATGTGGAAAGGAATAAGAAAAAAGTAAGAGAAAGTTGGCATAAGTGTAAATAGAAGTCTGTATAGATGTTGAATTTTATGTTAGCACCTTTACGTTGCACACACGCAAATAGTAACAGAAGCCTACTTAACTATCGGGTGCTGTGACCCAAGGTGGGCTGCATGGCCAGGATTGCAAAGCATAGGCTCAAAAAAGCTACAACTGTACAAAGAAATTTCATGTACCAGCTGTACTCTGCAGCCCAGAAGCTAGCCAGTATGGAATGGCCTATTTCCATGTTATTAGATTCTTTTACTCACACCAAAATAGGTCAGCTTCAGGGAAAGTGACTGCAGAGAATAGGTCCTGATCTGTACTATTTTCCCTAAATGCCTGAATTTGTCTGAGAAAGCTTGACTTGGTGTTGGTCAAAGCTGTGCCCAGTGACTGTGCTAAGCCTAATGGTATGGATGCTTTAAATGTTCAGGAACTTTCCCCGACACTCTCATGTCCTTCTTTAAGTCTTCAAAGCAAAATAAAACGAGTCATTGTATACCTCCTTTTAGTCTATGTAAAAATCTCTATAACTGCACTGATCCAAGAAAAAAAAAAAAAGTACAGAGGCTTTTTTATGACTAGCTGTCAAACGTGTAGCTAACTCGGGTGGGTCGAATAGAAACAGCAGGCAAGGGTCACTGGGCTGTGTGACAGTGCAGTGGGCAAACCAAGCAAGACAGAGCTGTAAAGAGCTTATCTGGGACGGTGAAGACTCACGAGCTCACTAGAGCAAAATGTGGAGAGACTCAGAGATGGAAGTGAACCAACAAAGCATAAATTATTTTAGCAGTGGTATTATTGGGGAAAAAAAAAACCACTTGGGGAGGAGCAGGAAGAGATGGCCACACTCTAGTTGCGAGATGAAAATGAGATCCAAGACAAATTAGTGTCTCTTTCAGGAGAAGGGAGACAAAGACTGCATGTTGAATGTAAGGACAGGCAGGGTGAGGAGGAAAGAGAAGGCCAGAGGAGGGGGAGACAGAGATGCAGATAGTACAGAGGTGTGAGACTTGGAAGGAACCTGGATTGAAGAGGAGTTACCCTAAGTCCTCCTCTGACTCCTGTGAGAGCACTGTGCAAATACTGGCCTGCTAGTAGTTACTCACATACTGATTTGACTTGTTTTGCTGGTGTTAAAGCTGTAGTTAAGTGACTCACTGGTATTACAATCTAAAATTATAATGACCTCTGCATGGCTGCTGGTTTCATGATTGGTTTACAATTGCACGGGCTCATTTCTGGAGTTTTTGCATTCCTGTGTTCTGTCACTCCTTGAAATGGTTGTTTAAAAAATATGTTCAACTCAAAAATACAGCTTTAGTTTATCCAAAACTCACAGGTAAATGGAAATCAGACTTGCTTAAGATATTCTGACATTAAAAAATTTAAGCTTGGTTTCCAAAACCAAGCTGGTGCTTTTTTCCCTTTATGTCTTAGTGGTTAGAAAATTAACAAAGACAGAGTAGACCAGGATTCAACCTTCCCTCCCTTTCTGATTCAAAGCAAGGTTTGACTCAGTCTCCCACCTAATCACTGCCTGCAGGCTAGTCTGCAATGAATCTGTCCACCTGTCCTGTGTAAGTGTCTCCCATTTGGTATAAAATAAGTAATTAGTTGCTGGAACTGAATTAGAGCATCTTGTCTGCCAGGCAGATTTTTTAATCAATGACAGAAAGACTCATTTTCATTCCAAGAGCCAATGAAGATACAAGTGCTGTATACGAAGCACAACAAATTTTAACAGGAGTACCAAGAGAAGCCATACTTCCCCACCTAAATTGCGGTGGCTAGAACAACTTCCCAGAAAGTTGGGCAGATTTGTTAAAATACTTCATGAGGCAGATTGGAGCTCTGAACCTTAATTCCAAGTTAGTTTTCTAGCAAATTGTCCAAGTAGAGAGGGAATCAATCTTCCTCTTTTTTTTTTTTTTTTTTTTTAATTAAAACCTCTGCTTTCATTATTTTAATTTTTTAGGTTAGTGAACAGAATAATTTCTTAATCACACAGTCCTTTTCTGTAAATGTCTAATTTACTACTGGATGTGATCTGTGTTGTATTCTTCTGAAATCTTTAGAAGCAGATACCATTATCTGAGGAACCTCTCTTTCATAGGCCACTCATCCGAAGCAGTGGGTTAAAAGATTTTTCTTTCCATCTCATGTGGACCAGAAGACCTTTTACTTGCACTCTGCATCTGAACCCCATTTTGCAACAAAATCTGAGCAAGACTGGTTCGAAGCCACATGAATGGAATCAGCCACATTTTGTTTACTGAGTGAACAAAATTGACCTGCTTTTATACAGTAAAACCTATGCTAAATAGTGTGTGTGCAATTTCTGGGATGTACTAAGCTTCCCAGAATATAGCAATAAATAACTATGATAAGAGTTTTCAATACGCAGAGTGTGTATGCATAAGAATGTATAGGCAGGCTATTCCAAGTTCAGCATTTGGTTGCCTTTTTCTTTCAAAATATTTCTGCAGATTTTAGTCCTGGAAAGTAAACCTATTAAAATATGCTATGAAGCAGTAAATAATTACTGAAAATAGATGCTATCTAAAGGGTAATAATATACAAACTCTATTACTAATACCATAACTGCAAAATAGATAATAGATCTATATAATAAATCGTTCAGATAATAGATCATTCAAGCAGCATGCAAAGCTTATATAACTAAGAGGAAAAAAAGCTAGCTCTTTTATAAAGGTCTTTTTTACTTGCACTGCAAATCCTGAAATTGCATCAATGAAAGATATTTTTTTCCAGTTTCTGAATTGTCTGTTTTGTTGACTTTTCTGTTTGAGATTGTTGTTTCCTGTGCTGTCTCCAGCGGAGGATTTAATACGTTCTGCGAAATGCACTGTATTGGCCACTCTTGAAATCCAAATCCAATTAGCTGCAAACTTCTACAGTACAGACAGGCAGATGATGTGCAAGGTCCTAGGAATGATCCTTCAACCTTGCCTTGTTCAAGGTGTCGTTACCAGAAAGATGAATAGTTGCATTTCTGTTTCCAAGCATGTTGGTATTTCTGGAAATCTGCCATGCTCTTTTATGCAAACTAACTTGATGGATTTCACTAGGATGCTTCTGGAAAGACCAATGACAGCAAAAAACTGGCCCTCGTGATGTCTAGGCATTGCTCTACAGCCATCTGGACATTTTAAATATGGTTGGAAAACAGCCCTGAGATAATGGTTTCTGACCATCACAGAGCTGCTTTTCTTAAAGCCAAGACATGCACAAGTAGACCAAATTCAACTACTGGGCCCAAACCTTAATTTGTTTTTCTTCTATTAAAAACAGTTTTCAGTTATTGCCCTACAGTATTGACTACTCCTGTGAGTTGGAAATGCAATGATAAAACATAGCTTTAGCCAAATAGTTCTTTTGAATAAAAAAAGTAAATTCAGGGAGTGTCTCCTTGAAAATACACACCTTAAAAATAAACCCAGCTTATTGCTGACTTCATAAGACACTTGAGAATGGTCTTTTATTTGCTAATATCAGAATAAAAAACTGTATAGATTTTAAAATCCAATTGCATTTCTTCTATTTCAGGGCCTTATCCCCTAAAAATATATTTATGTCATATTAAACTAAAAAGACATACTATTGCTTTGACTAAAATGATTCTCATGTGATTTAATTGCTCAGCATATAAGGGTTTATTTCGCTAAATTGCTTTCATAGTCACTCTGTCATCGGTGAACAAAAGAAAGAGACAGGAAAGCTGAAGCACAATAACCTTACAAAATATGAATCAACCACTTCACTTAATTGGTTTGATTCCATAAAGTATAATTTATACCAACTAATTATACGGGTTTTGTCATTTAAATGTTAAGTAAATATAACCCATCCATCCTTTCTTGAAGCTTATTTTAAAAGTTGGAAACAAGCCACGGCTGTCCTTGCAGCTAGCTCCGACTGGTCTAACGCTCGCTGCATTACAGGTTAGCACATTAGCTTCTAGGAAGGATGTGCTGAACTGTCTTTTTACTTAACCAGCTATCGTGTGTGTGAGTAGCTGAGAGAGAAAGGCCATCAGTTCCCTTCTGGACCAGCATGCATGCCTGGATAAACAGCTTTTATCCGCTCTTCTTTGTTCAGAGGCAATGTTGTGTTATACCAAATTTTCATTTAATTGCTCGAACATCATTGCTGTGATAGGAAAAGTACTTTCCCTTTCAGTCTTTGCCTTACTTTTTCTGGTTTTGGCAAGAATCAAACTTTGGTATGAAACATTTATTTTAATATTTACGAAAAAGTTCTATCTTTAACAATGAAACATGCACAGTAATGCAGAATATCAACATACTAATGAAGAGTCAGGCAAGACATATATAAAACACTTTTGGAAATAAATTTCTACTAATAAAATAATTCAGATTCATTTTTCCTTCTAGTTATAAAGAAAATATCAGTATTCTGAAGTGTTTCAGTTTTCTGAAATGTGGGCCAATAGATACCTGCAGGTCAAATAACTCTGACAGAAATATATAATGTTTAGAGGTTTCCCCTTTGTTACACTCCTCATTACTGTGAGACACGCAAGGTGGGAGTTCCCCACTGAATATGTTCAAAAGCACAGGTTCTAAATAAAAAATTCCATGTTCAGCAGGATAGTCAGTGGTTTTTCATCACTGGATGCTGATATCCCACCCGAACCTGCCTGTCTCCTTAAAGGATCCTCGATGAGATGAAGGTGTTCTGTGATACATTTTTTTGGCAAGCTTGTAATGTATTATTTATCAATGTAGCTTCTTCCAAGTATTAATAATACATGTTCTCCCATTTCTGCTGTGAAATCTTTTTTTTTTCAGCTTAACTGAGTTCAGAAAATAAACTTAAACTTTATTCTCTGATAATTAATATCTTCTTATTCAATAAGGTAATCTATAGCACGGCATCTTTGGTATAAGCCCTTTGGGAAACTGTGGTCCTGATTATGTGATGCAAAAACATTTACCCTGTAGCAGTCAGTGTTAAAGGACCTTCAGTCCCTTTTTTTCAGTCTGAACTTGGACCTCCTGGCTTTGTTGACCAACGGTGAGTAATGTGATACTGGAGGTCTCGACTCCCACCAACAGTGAGGGCTCTTTAGGTCTTGTCAGCCCTGAACTTGGCACCTACCTCGTCCTGATTTTAAAGGCTTATTTTTCACATAAACTAAAATACTGCAAAAGTATCCATTTAGATATGGTAGTCAGGCAAATGACAAACTCCATTTCCTGGCAAGTAGATACTCTGAATCATTGCAACGTTTTCAAAGAGCAAAACTGAAAAATACAGTTACTACACTAGAAATAAAACTCATACACAACTTTTTTTCTATCAATTATTTTTGATTAGCTGTAATTAGCCTTGCGTCTCTGTGAATTTCAGGCACACTATACATCATCTCACACACTGCTTAACCAAATGGGACTGGCTAAGTAAATCCCCACTGACCAGGATTTTTGCTTTTACTATTTTGATTAAGCAGAAGTCTTCAGTTTATGAGAATATAAATATGTTGCCTGTAACACATCCCCCCCAAAAGAGAATTTTTCAGGTAACTGTCTGCCTTGACCAAGCTTGTTCCAATACACTGGAGTCCCCATACTGACATTTTAGCTTGTAAGCCATGCTAAATGTTTATTACTTTCAATATCAACACAAAGTTCCAATATTAGTCTCTTCTGTTTTGTTGAGAGACACTGCTATAATTTGGCTTCTGTGACATTTGATTTAATTGAAAGAAAAGGTTTTCAACCCTATTATCATGCAAAACACAGGACAAGCTTGGTCTCTTGTGATGTTTCTTGCTCCTTCACAGCAACAGTTGGGCAAAGACGTCATAACTACAGTGCATGCATTAAATGAGACCTCAAGGCTATCTTCTTCAAAGGCGATGATATATTCCATGATTGCTCTGCGTCATGAAAATTGTCTAACATTATGTGAGACTTGTGTATTTTTGCAACACCACAGCAGATGAAGGCATACACTAAACCAAACAATTACTAAGGCCCTTAACACCAAAGAAAGTAAAATATACAGCTCAAAATCTGGCATGGGTAAGAGCACTGGGCCCAAGGAACTTGCCAGTGCACTGTGTTTTTCACTTCCCAGGCAGTTATATTATTTCCTCTTGCACCTGCGGTACCCTTCCAGCAGCAGGGCTTCCAGCTGAAAGGACGGAGCAGACTGCAGTCGTGGGCAGTTTAACAAGCATTGAGGACAAGGGCGGTGGGAATGTTGGTTCAAAGAGACCCTCTGGGATGATTTGCTTGTTGACCAGATTTGGAGCATCTCACCAGTGTTTTGACAGGATGTCAGGAAACACAAGGAGGTGCCAGTGGCTGTAGTCCAGGTGAGCTCTGACAATGTAAGGTAAGACTGGACAGAGGGCTTAAGGGTGAACTTGAGGCTGGGAAGCGAAAGCTGAAGTTAAGGGCGTTCATAGGAGCACAGTCTGAAATTGTCTCACTGTCTACAATCAGGGAGAGAAAGTTGGAAAGGCAAAGCTTTAAATGCCTGGCTGAGAAAAAAGGTGTAAGGAGAAGGGATTCACATTATTGGAAATTAGGGGCATTTGCCCATGGGTGCCCATAGAGAAGAGGCAAAATTCATTTTGGCCATAGGAAAAACAGGCTTCGGGAAGTTTAAAAACTTTTCTCTGACCATTGTGATTCTAGCTGAAAAGTTCAGGAAAATTTGCAGGTGTTGGAAAGCACACAATTCAAAAAAATGCAAAAGGACACAGCTCAGAAAAAGGGTGCACTCACCAGAATTCTGCATTCTTCACTGAAGAATGCTACAGAAGGTGATGGTAATCCAGTAGGAAATGCAGAAATAGCAGATCACACAGAATCAAACTAGGGTCCAGCAAGGAGGAGAAAGCAAGCCACAGTATAAAGCCAAGGGTTAAAATGGGAACTAGTATGGGTAACTTTAATGCCTAATGCTAAACAAGAATATCAGCATAATAGTCATGTTCGAAGTATGTGGGAAAGAAGGAAATCTGTCAGGGAGCACAGGAAAGGCAAAGTAGACCTTATCAGTGGAGGAATAATGATGGTTGTTAAAGGAAGCTCTAAGTCAAATGAGACTTAAAGAAGAGAACAGTATTAACACTAGCTAGTCAGGAAAAGTTCTTTAGTTCTTCTAAATTTTACAGCAACCATAATGAGTTTAAATGGAATATCTGTGCAGGAGCAATAAAAGCCAAAATTACATGATGGTTTTACTCAGTTAAATTTAAAAAAAAAAAAGGGGGGGGGGGTGATAAATAAAACCGAGGGATATTGCTATAAAAAAACTGAATAGGATAGCTGAGACAGTTAAATCACTGTGGATGGTGTGGATGCTATCTAGGGACACCATTTTGAAGGCCCACAGCAAATGCACAGCACCTATTTAAAAAGCAAGTCTGTAAGGGTAAACAACATAGCTAACAAAAGAAAGAACATATCCTTCAAAAAAAATGAAGTTGTGTCTCAGGGAGGACAATAGAAAGAACCATAAAATCTGCTTTATCTATAAAACCACAATAAAGAAGACAAAAAATGAATTTGAATAAATCTCTGGCAAACAAGCTAGTAATAATTGTCTTTTAAAGATATCCGGAGGCAAAAGCCTGAGAGGAACTGTGTAAAGCCAACCCAAAATTGAGATACAGAAGAAGTGCTCAGAGAAGATAAGATCACAAATGTAAAACTTAATACATTTTTTTCTTCGTGTTCAGCACAGAATAGCTTGGAAATTTTTCTATCCTGTAACCCTTCTTTATGGGGGACTCATGAGAAGGTTTAATTAGCTATAGAAGCAGTTGTGGAACGAACAGACACAACAGTAACAAATCATTGGGATTAGCTGTTACATGCCCAAGAGCCTGAAGAATGAAATAAGTGAACTATTATGATGCGTAATATTTTGCTTCAAACTACTGTAGCACAAGGCTTGGAGGTGCTAATATAACACTGACTTTTTTCCCCCAAAGATTTCCAGGGAGTTCGAGGGAGCTAAGGATAGGTATGACTGACATGCACAGGGCAAAACAGTAGGAGCAGGATTAATGGACTCATGGAGAATATCTCATACTGAAAAAAACTCAACGCAGCTTTTCTAAATAAAGGTCATATTTTGCAACGCTTTCAGAATTCTTTAAAGAGGTCAACATGCAGGTATATATGGAGGGATGGATTCAAAACAAATGAGGGGAAGCTGTTTGTTGTGCGATACATGATTAATCTGTGCACCTCGCTAACATTGTTGTTAAATACAAAGACACCATCTGGGCTAAAAATCATTAGAAACTGAGGAAACTGTTCCAGAGTATTGTTTTGCTCTGTTCTTACGTATACCCTCTTGTGTAAGAGAGAGAAGGTGGGGCCAGATGGATCTTTCTCTTAACATGGTCATTCTTGCATGCAGAAATGCAATATATGTTCATACTGAGGAAAAGAAGAATTTTTATATGAAAGAGAAGTGTGAAGTTTCAGATGTGGTTTTGTACCTAAGGAGCATTTATAATACATGAAGTGGGATTACAATTCACATGCAAAAAAAAAGATTCAAAGTAAAAAGCTGCCATGATCTTACTGCAAATTCACATGAATGTTCTAATATGAATTTGCCTTACTAACAACTTTTAGCAGCTAATTGTTTTGGCATAGTTATCAAGGTTTATGGTTGATGAGTTTCTGCATTTCAAAGGTATGGAATATACAAAACTTCAGTAAATTTAAGGAGAGCAGTAAGTGACAATCCTGCTAATTATATACAGACTATGAAACTCTTTAAATTAGTATACTTCTGAAAAGCCTCATTTAAACTAATTGGTATGAAAAGTTATAAATTGTCAGTGGATGATCACTATTTCGAGGGTGTACAATGCTTAGCATGAGCCAGTTCTGTCTTTGGTACCTAGAAGTCTCAGGTTATAATCTTTTGTCATTTGAAGGGGATCATCCAGTTTCCCTTGACAAAATAGTATTTCCCAAATAACTTTTAAAGTGTAAACAAAATGAACTCTCAGGCTCAGGCTGGTCCTGTGGAATGATGATATATTTCCTTTCAAACATTCAAAACTCATACTTTAAAACTGAGCTTTATATTATTTAAAAAAACCAACATTATTTTCTAAATATTTTCATCATATACTGGTCTTCTTCCTGGATCTCAATTCCTTATCTAAAGGATTTTTCACATTAATACTTTCAGTCATGCTTATTTGAAAATTAGTGCATTCGGAATACAACATACTCTTAGGAAACCTGGGTGGGTTGTCATTGACATCCGTGAGAGTAATGTTTACAGTGGTAGTACCAGCTAGTCCTCCCAGCTGTCCTCCCATGTCCTTGGCTTGGATCAGCACTTGGTATTGTTCTTTCACTTCCCTGTCCATATTTGGCAAAGCTGTTCTTATTATACCTACGAGAAGAAATGGGAAAGAGAAAGAAGAGGTAAACAAAGGGCTGTGATTGTCTACTATTACACCTTAACACTGGGCCTCTTGGACCAGGGACGGAACTCTTCCTAAAGGGCTGATAAGAGAGGAGTTCACACAGAAACATGCAAATCACTCAGGCTTTTCAAAAGTGTGCTCCTCAGCTATTCAACCATTTAAAATGACTGCTGTGTCTTTTCAATCAGGACACGAACGGCTGAAAGCGAATGGTGCATTTTCACTGGGGATGCGAACGGTGTGAGCACAGGTTTGCCATGCCGGGACCGAAGACCACTGCATTGTGCAGAGTAGGGCAATGTGGGAAGAGGTGGCAACGCGTTTCAGAGCCTGCATCCTCAATTGTTTGCAACCAGTCACTTGCCATCCCAGTTAAGCTACTGTAGGCCAAGACAATATTCCTTCTGTACAAAAGGAGGTCTTTATTAGAAGACTCTCCTTTGCTTGAGAAAGTTTTCTTGATACGGCACATAGATGCCATGAAAACTTTAGGACTTTCCTTAAAGAAATGTAATTAAAATACCATGGTAAGACATAACCCAAATGACTCTTAATCTTCAGTGATTTTGGATGGCTGATGTCTAAATAGGTATGCCATAATCTCTCTTTTGATATGTTGAAAATGTGTATGATAAAGGAAGACTTGTAGAGAGCGAGAGGTACTACTGATCATAGGATTAGCTGATGAGGTTGTAAAAAGCTATAAAGTTTTGGGTTCTCAAGCCTTTCTCTTGAAACCAAATGTAGAGGAGAAAACACATTTCTGTCAAAATTTTACAAGTGCATATTACATTGCAAAATGCTATATATTCAGCAATGGTTTTCAGAAAATGGCTAGGTTCATATTGGTGCAGATAGCATGCACAACTGAAAAATAAACCAACTGAAAGCATGCTTCTGTTTTAAGTTATTATTGGTTTAGAAAATATTATTTTCTAATATTACACTATTTGGGTTTAAAAGCAGTCTTTTTCCCCTGTTGTTATAATGCATCTGGAATGATAAGAAACAAGCTTTAAGGGTCATTCTTATCTTTACAGCAACTAACCACTGCTGTGTTAACAAGTAAGAATAGGAACTGTTCACTTATAGTACTTGTTCAGAGTCTAGAAATAACTTTGACCTAAATCTGCTATTTCTGGAACCTCTTAAAAATTCCCGTTGAATTGAATTGTATAACAATCTCCTTTCTCCCCACTTCTAGCACTGATTATGATAATGGCAACTTTAATAATAACTACTATTTTCTACCTCAGCATGGCATATATGGTACTGCATATATCTGGAATATGACTAGCAAATACTTAAGAACATTTAGATACTGCAACACTATCCTTCTGAGCTTTTGAAAACAGTTTTGTTCAATGTTTTGTTTGTTCCAGACAGAAATCTTGGACTGTAACACTGTAAAAATGTTTTCATATTCATGTGATATTTATGAGAAAATCTTTTTGTAAATAGAATGAACATTACTAGGCTTCCTCTTGAATCTCTTAATCCGTATTTTTGCATTGTGGAGACTATATGTTCCACAGTATTTTACAACATCCTTGGTATGCTCATTCCAAGGAGAAAAAAGCTCTGAGAATTAAAGACTTCCCGTGTTATACCAGTAAAACAAAATAAGTAGAAAACCTGAAAATGGGCAGACAGCAGGTTGTGAGCAGGAGATGCAGTTCATCTGATTGTTATACCTGTTATGTATTTTAGGTAGAAATGAGTAGCTTTCTCAGTTAGAAATATTCCAGATGGTCTTCACAAAATGAAGGATTGGCTATCGCTCTAGCAGTAACATTCCCAATCACCCACTGTTTATTGCTGTCTGGAAGTACAAGGTCATTCCATATACTTTTCTGTAAAAAACCTTTGTCTCGAGAAAAAAAAAAAATCAATGAGAATAATTTCCATGTCTAGCAGTTCACAGGCAATTTTTCCTTTTCTACCTACTCTATTCCAAAAGCATAGAAAAAACCCTTGAAAAATACTATTTCCATCAAAATCAGAAGTTCATATGGACAGGAAAAAGGTGTTTTAAAGTTATCTGACCAGGAAAATAGAAAAATAAAATGAAGATAAAAATCCATGGGAAAGAAAGCACTACAAATTTTGGTATTCCAGCTTCAGCTTGACAAAGAAAATCCAAACTTTAAATCAAAGGCTTATTATAATGTAGAGTCCTTATGTGCATGTAATGGTGTTCTGAGTGTTTTTGATTTTGTAGTAAAGATTGTTCAGCTCCAGAACTGAATAACTTTGATTTTTTTTTTTCTTTGCAAATGTCATCAATATCAAGTGTGCAGAAAAGTATGGTCTCGATGAGGCTGCTGAAAATCGAAAATAGTATATATGGGACCTGGGCCAGAAGATACACTCTGCAAATTTATTGAGCTGTAATTCAACAGGAGATGATCCACTTATGTGGAAGAGAAAATCCAGGTTCCTTGAAAAGCCTCCTGAATAAATATTAACATCAATACTCCTGCTGACACCAATTTGGATTTCAAGAATATAACTGAGGTCAGAATAAGGACTAGAATACCGGGTCTAAGAAAAAATTGGAGACATCTAGCCATAAATAAGAATATTGACCTCATAAACATATCAGAAGTTTGGGTGGAAAGAAGTTTGTCAAAAGGACATTTTAGTAACAGAACAGAACGTACAGAGGAAAGATAAGTGAGGCTATCTCTCTTAAGAGAATTGCTCCATGTTAAAGAAAACTCACATTAAAATCGGAAGAGCAATTTCATAGCATCTAGAAGTAACCCCCATGTATAAGATTTGAGGCCTTAAAATGTGCCAGTCCAACAGCTGCTCTCCAGCAGGGGCTGTAATGCATTTAACCTTCCTGCAAGAGCAATAAAAGCTAACTCTCCCACTTCCACAGAGTTTGCTTACCTCCAGCAAAGCACTGCAAAAAATTAGGTCAGTAAAGAAGAGGAGTAAAGAGGCAGCTGTGACATTCAGACCCATAAAGGTTAAAAACTCTTCAAGTGTACTAGATTCATATCAGAGCAAATGTTTATCGCCTATCAGGAATGATTTGAGAAAGGAGTATGCGTAAAGTCATGTGCATGCCAAACACAATCCTTCTTTCATATACAAAGCTATGGTCAGTGGTTTCACCATTACCGCTTTGCGATGAGATCTTAAGGTAGTAATAGAAATTTCCACAAACATATCAGCTTTTGTGTGGTAGAAGCTAAAAAGTAAACAGAATGTTTGGGACTATTTGGAAAGGAATAAAGAACAGAAGTGTTATGATTAAACCATTTTATACACCCATATGAGCTTCCTTCTTGAATACTGCGTGCTCTTTCTCATCCCGAGAAGGACGAGAAGGATGATCAGTGTTACAGAATGGCTTCTGTTTAAAGCCTTCAATCTAGAAAAAGGGGAACTGGAGGAGAATATGGGTCTATAAGGTCATGGGGAACTAATAAATAGGAATCGACGGCTCACTGTCTCGTGCAATGTAAGTGTGAGGTATGAAATAAGTTAAGAGGTGTCACATTTCAAAAAAGCAAGAGGACCTGGGTCTTCACCCAAAAAACCTTTTGCTGTGGAATTTCTAGTCACTGGGTGTGCAGATACTATGCTCCTGGACATGTCAACTCTACTGGGAAGCGGACGAGTTACAGAGGTGAAATCCTTTCAGAGTTTTAGTCACCTGGACACTGCTAATCACTCAGGAACTTTGTAAGAACAAGCTGTTGAAGATTAGAAGAGTATTCAGGGGGTGCATCACTAAAAACTTCTTCTTTTATCCTTCACTAGAGCTGAGCAGGGTATCACTTTTGGAAACATGACGTAGGGCAGCATGGACCTTTGCTCTGACCTAGTATGGATGTTCTTAAGTTCTTTAAATAACTACAAGGCAATGTCTCAAAATTGTCATTAGAATGCAAGAGACAGCAGAAAAAGCCAACAACAGCAACTCAAAAAATGCTTATCCATCTGCTAGCACTTCTGAGTTTGTCTGTCATTTGGTACCCAAATGGCTTTCTTCCCCTTTCCTGTCAAAAAGACTCAAGGCAGGTGTCTGGCAGTAAAACTCTGCAGTGAAAAACTACTGTATCATCTCAGTTATAAAATAAAGAAAGGGAAATGCCAGACCTGTAGTGCTGCCCAAGACTCCTGGATTTTACAGCAAATCATTAAGCCACGTCCTGTGCATTTTAATTCACATACTGCCTATCTCTACAGTCATTTTTAGATGCACAGGTAACTCTCATATTGTGACCTTTCTAATATAAGCCAGGTTACAGCACATTACTGTTGCTCATAGAAGCATGACTCTATATGCTTTTTCCTGGTATAGGATTTTAAGCCATGCTGGGCTTGCTGTTTCATGAATCTTCCTTTACAGCTGTGTCCATTCTTTTACCACCAAGACCCACTTGAATAACTCATTAAAGATATTAATATACAGATGTGGAAACACTGGGTTTGTGTGATGTTCCAGGGCTAGTAGGGTGCAGGCCATCACCTATAATCCACTCGCTACTCACTACTGAGTAATAGGTGAGAGCATATGATACAGCAATTCAAAGTGCCATGGGAAAAAAAAGTTCTTCAAGTACTAATAACTATTAATTTTTTTTCTTGGGAAACTCGTACTAGAACTCCAACTGTGGCTCCAGTAAAGCTTTTTCTTGCCATTGAATTCCTCATCATTCTTTACAAGACTGAAATAAAAAAATAGGTATAAAAGCAAATACTTCTTCTTCCCCAGACACTTGAAGAAGTCCCATTTCAGCTTGGAAAGTAAAATTGCTCACTGAAAATTGCAATATGATCTCCTGCTAAATGGAGCATGTGAGAAAAGAATGTGCCCATTGGAGACAGTGCACTAACAGCCTCATGAGGCTCTCACTGCCAAACTGTTGATCAGAGATAAAGGCTCTCTAACACACAACCTGACATTCAAGTACAGCTTCACTGGAAGGAGAAACTATTTGCTGAAGGGGGCACATGGACAACTATCTCTGTAAGACATTCAGGATGACACAATGCATGGCATTCACCATGTATGTTATTGGCCCCTTAACTGAATTACTAAATATAGAAACAAGAATGACATTTAGAAGTATAGGACAAGATATCTAATTAACATGTCTACCAACCTCCCAAATACTTCAGTCTCTTTAAATGTATTATCCTTTTCTGCTCACACATCCAGTAACCCCAGACAAACATACTGTGCCCCAGGAAAAGAGGAGGGCAGAAGATGATTAGCTGTTCCACAGTCTCGAATTAGCTCTATATAGCAAAACAATCATTGCTAGAGAATTTCTGACTGTAAGTTCAGCAAGTAAAAATGCTAAGAAAAAAGAATGTAGATCCAAGATTCAAAACTGAATCATCAGGAAAAAAACCAAAAAAACCCAGAATGCATGTAGCAGAAAAAACTTTAGCTATAGAGAAATGGTAAAGCATAAAAAAAATAGTTCAATGTATACATATTTTAGATATTCCAGGACTGACTGGAGGAGCGTGTTTCTTTTGTTTCTACAACAGATTATATAATTCATTCAAAAACTAGTCAATACTCAAAACTGAATCATGTGCAAAGTTACTCTACCGGCTTTTGGCCATATCAGCCCAGTCCATGTTTATTCACTGATACTGCCTGGATGAATCAAAATCTAAACTTTAAATCTTCTACTGTTGCTGATAAACTATTTACCTGTCTTCGGATCAATGGAGAAATATGGCTGCCCCTGAAGAATGCTGTAAACCACTCTAGCACTGTTTCCATAAGTAGGATCATCAGCATCTGTTGCCTTTACTTGAAGCACATATGCTCCTGCAAAGAAACACAGGTAATCACATTTTCAGTATAGAACAGTGATCAGGGATATTTCAGACACATTAGTCCTGTTGCTAGTGGATTGTATTGTAATTCTTGTTTGACTGGAAAGAAGGCGAGAAGAAAACAGTCAATTCTTCATCTCCATGCTAGCAACCATCTAGGTAACAGCTGAGGCATAATGGCAAGGACAGGGGAAGCAGCCCACCATCAGAAGATATTTATAAACAGTTTATGATGCATGCATTATTTACAAAAACTTTTTACCCAACACATATAGGATGGAGGTCTGGGGAAGCGCAACAGTGGATTTTGAAAAAGGATTATACTCCACAGTTTTGTGAAAAGCTAGACAACTGTGGAAGTAAAATACGTGAATTGCCTTTAAATCAAGTGTTTCATCAAGCAACTCCTGAATTTGCCAGTGAACCAAACTCTAAGTACCTTTAAAAACTGTACTTCAGTCTTCTAAAGGTGGAATTCAGATTCCAGTTGTAGAATGAAATTAGGTGTTTGGTTCAGCCAGTTTTCTTCAAAATCTCAGCTTGAATCTTCTTGCCTTACCAATACAGCTCAGTAGGAAACAGAAGTACTGTGGAGGAAGAACCTTCTTTTGACACTCTATATTCGGCCATGGTTATAGACCAGACCTGGTGCAGTTTGCCTTATATTCTGACTTAAAGGGGACCCATGGAGCAAAAGAAATGCACATGAAGACAGGAAACTCACTGTAAACGGCAATAGTATTGCAGAAATGTCTTGGCCCTCCTGCTGGTAGCTAAGCAATTTACCTGCATTGCCCCACTACCTCATAATGAAAACAGTGTTCAAACTATAGCCTTCAGCAAAACAAACAGCCACGTTTTTAGGCTTTCCCATCGGCTTTGAAGAATTAATAGTTTCCTATGATCTTCTGTGCAAATGAATGTTGGAATTTGCAATGCTGATTTGGAGTGAGTGAGGCTTAAGACAACCTACATGAGAAACAGCCCAGTGAGGAGGGTTTTCCCCACTGTTTTTCCTTTAAGAAGTGTTCTGCATCTGGAGGTCATCTGACGTTTTTTCAAGAATATCCGTGGAATACTGCAAGCGCTTCAAGACTGCTACTTTTCTGTAATGAGAACTGGCAAGTTTCAAAGGATGTTCACAATCTAAAATTAACCTTAATGGACTTGTCGAAGTTTATTTCTGGGAGTGCCTCACTGAGAGATGTTCCATGTGAAAGGTCCTGTGAGACAGACAGGAAAGTAACTGATAGCAGAGATAGCTGTTTGAAGGATTTTTTTTTCAGTCCCTGCTCCCTCGGCATCTTTCTGTATAAGGACTGACAGTGGTGCTGAAGGGCTTGGAATTAACATTGTAAAACTACTTGCTGCATGATGGCTGGTCATACAAGACTGCTTTTGTTACAGTTGTTGATTGAACAATAGAGAATGAAAATTATTCCAGGGATATTCTATCTCCTGAAGAAGACACAGAAATATAAGTGTTATTTGACTAACAATCACCTTTTAAAGTCAATAGGCTGATTATGTTTTTAAGCTGACGGAGTGTTTCATTAAGATCAACTTCTAAAAGAAATAAATTATTAGCAATGAATAAATGAATGAAAATAAACAACTGAGATGGATTCAGTTAACTAAAAGACTGAGGTTACTCTCTTGATTTTCTGGATATGAAGGGTGAAGAATGACAGGAGTTAGGGAAGACCAAAGTCCAGGTTCAGTACAACAATTGTGGAAGCAGTGCCTACTCAAACACTTGTGCCTTTCTTTACATAACACATAACCATAACTGACTATACATTAAATAGCTTACACAAGCCCAGCTAGAGGAATACATTTTCCTAGTGGAATGTCAGAAGCTATCTAATACCTGTAGAGCATTTGATGGCTTTCACCTGTTCCTGTCCATAAGGAATACCTTTGTAATAGGATCTCCCACCTTCAGCCCTGTTTTCTGCTCCAGAAATTCAAGGAGCCACAGCAATAACTTAGTTCTACTCCAGTGACCAAGATGGAGAAGGAAACGGTAGCTTTGAAATTTTTCCCCTCTTCCCTTGAAAAACTGTACGTTCACTGTACGTGCCACCTTTGGGCCCTTCCTGTTGTTGAAGAAAAAGCAAGATCTGTTCCTTTTGGAGCAACTACATTGGCAAAACATGTCATGTTCACTCACTGTACACTGCAACATCCCTTCCAAGTATACACACAATTGTCTGCATTGCTACGGTATCTCACTATCTTTCCACCTAAAAAATTCAGTCTGCTTTTTCTACTGAAAAGAAATGCTACTTTTTAACATAGCTGCTGCCTTCTTCCCAAATTGTTCAGTCTTCCACAGTGTTCTGACCTTAGGCTGGTGACTTTTGCTCCTCTCTCAGGTGCTAGAGCAAAGCATCAGATTCCCAGATGCTGAGATCTGAACTGGGTGACTGAGTGCTCTGGCTGACAAGCGTGCTGCTTCAGGACTGGTTTAGGACAATAGCCTGCACTGTTGCCAAAAAAAAGGCAATGCTGTCACACAGCCCCAAGTCTCCCCTTCGCCAGGACTCGTGTTTCTGATGCCACACTGGTTGCTACTTAAGGGAGCTGATTTTAGTTTGTCCTCCGAGTACGAATTGACAAAATTTTATCATCATGTTGCCAAGACCTTTGCTTTCCACCTTGAAGGGAGAGACATCCTCCATAAGAGAACAGGACAGGCAGACCAAGATTTACAAATGCAAGGGCAGAAAGTTAAGCTTCTTCCTAAGTGTGCTGATTTTCTGAAGTGCTGACCACTGAGAAGACCTACCAAAGGTTAGGATTTAAAAATCCAATGTTTCTGGAAGGCTAGCCACAACATCCACCTTCTCACAGGTTATCAACAGAGAACTTGCAAACACCATAACGAAGATCTCTCAAACACTTGAGACTATCTGATAGAAACAGCAGACCTGTCACACAGAGCACTGGCCACCACCTCAGGAGGACAAATCACATATTTTACTACTGGCTGTTCATGTCAACTAACTTTGGACAACAAATGTAGACAGTTAAAAGGCTCCTAAAGTCAGGCAGTGAGGAAAATCTCATGTTACCTAATCAATACTTTTGGACTTCAGGATATATCATCTTTATGAATTTTGCTTCACTGCACCTCACTTGCATATTGAAAACAACACATAATATAAGCCGATATGCCAGCTCTTTTAAAAAAAGAAGCCTGGACAGGCTTGAGAGGGCCCGTGCGAACCTCATGAAGTTCAACAAAGCCGAGGTCCTGCACATGGGTCAGGGCAATCCCAAGCACAAGTACAGGCTGGGAAATGAGTGGATCGAGAGCAGCCCCGAGGAGAAGGACTTGGGGGTGTTGGTTGACAAGAAGCTCAACATGACCCGGCAATGGGCGCCTGCAGCCCAGAAAGCCAACCGCATCCTGGGCTGCATCAAAAGCAGTGCGGCCAGCAGGTCGAGGGAGGGGATTCTCCCCCTCTACTCCACCCTCATGAGACCCCACCTGCAGTACTGCATCCAGCTCTGGGGTCCTCAACATAAGATGGACATGGACTTGTTGGAGCGAGTCCAGAGGATGGCCATGAAGATGATCAGGGGGCTGGAGCACCTCTCCTGTGAGGACAGGCTGAGAGAGTTGGGGCTGTTCAACCTGGAGAAGAGAAGGCTCCAGGGAGACCTCACAGCAACCTGCCAGTACCTAAAGGGGGCCTACAAGAAAGCCAGAGAGGGACTTTTTACAAGGGCATGTAGTGATAGGACAAGGGGTAATGGCTTTAAACTGAAAGAGGGTAGATTTAGAAGAAGCTCTTCACTGTGATGGTGGTGAGGCACTGGAACAGGTTGCCCAGAGAGGTTGTAGATGCCCCATCCCTGGAAGTGTTCAAGGCCAGGTTGGATGGGGCTTTGAGCAACCTGGTCTAGTGGAAGGCGTCCCTGCCCATTGCAGGGGGATTGGAACTAGATGATCTTTAAGGTCCCTTCCAACCCAAACCATTCTACGATAATTTTGTGATGGGAAGGACAACATAAAAAGAGAGAACTCATGAGTTTATGTAAACTTTGTATCTTTCCTCTCTCAGAATAAATGAACATACTTTGTATGCTTCTCAAAAGTGATTAACTAATAGAACATTATTTTAAAAAATGAACCGCTTTGCCCCCAGCAATAAACCCACTCATTTTGAAGTCTATTCAGCCTATTTTAAGTAAAACTGAAACAGATCTAAACATATTTCTGTATAGAATCAGGTGGTTGTTAAATCATGGAAGTGTTTGCATGGATTTTTTTCTTTAAGAAAACTCTGATCTTTTGTCATTTTTGTTTGAACAGTTTTTGAGTAAAAATTACTTGGTTGTCTGGAAAGGCTTGTGAGCTTTACACCATTTTAATTTAAAACATTCAATTTTTGTACATTAAAAAACCTTAAAGCTTTTTTTAAGGAAAATTCTATTTGAAGTGTAATGTCAGATTTTTAAGTAGTTATCTTCTACCAGACAAATCAAAATTCCTTGTAATTTAATACAGTTTCCAGAGACTGCAAGAAAAATAAAAGAGGTCCCCATAGTCTCTGGGAAGTGCAGCTGAATGTGTTGCATCCAGGCTATTGCAGAGGTGAAAGGTAGTTACTGAATGGGTCTTCTGATTTATCGCTATCTTTGTAGCAGAGTTCAGCAAGGAGAAGGTGAGTTTTAGTATTCCATAGCAATCATGCATTGTTTAGAGACCTAATCCTGCAAAATACATTCTTAGGTAGTTTTTATTTAATTGAATAAATTGGCTTTTTGATGGAAATACACACATCCTAGGATAAAATTTTGTGTTTGTGAGTCCTGCAGTTTTGTTATGTACATCTGAGGCAGTTTAAATAAGTTATTTTCATACTATTATAAAACAGCATTGATTATAAGAAGGGTATTAAAAATAATAAAAATAGTACTGAAGTACATTTTTAAAATCCAGAGCATGGATTTCAGTCACCAGTGGCTGATGGTTCTTTGCACAGGACCCCCAGGGATTTCGAATGTGAAACAAAGATGTCAATATTGTGCCCCTAAAGGGAAGTCTGGCCCTTCTGTCTATTCAAATGAATATTTAAAAATACTGCCTGAAGCGTTTTGCTACAGGTGTATTATTAAAGCAATCTCTTGTAAGTTAGCCAATGGCTAATAAATCTGTTACCATAGTTTACTATGAGAAATGTCATTGTGCAAAATTGCATAGCTACACAGCACTTACCAGTTAGAATGTAAGCATTGAGTTTGTCTTCAGAAATTTTGAGCACCAGATTTCTAGAAAAAGTATGTAAGACTAGTTTGGACTTCTGTCTCTTTCAATATGGCTATTCTAACTAGTGCTAACATTTTGATAGGCTGTAGTATGATTTTTTTTGACTGAAAGATTGATCTCTTGTTACATTGACTTAAATTATTCTTGCTTTTGCAATCTTGAAAATGAATGTCTTTAGTCTTTTGCTCATATTGTGTATATTGGTCATATATTTCAAGGTAAAGTGGATTTTAAAATTAGTCTAAGTCTGCAGAGGGATTCAATCCTTATCTTAGCTTCATATATTATTTTAAACTAGTAGAGTTGCACTTACTTACAGTAGCTTTAGGGTTTTTTTCCTCTTGTTCCTTGACTCGGCCTTTTGCGTTATTTTTAAAATTTACTTATTTGAAAAGGAAAGTCTAAAATTTCAAGAAAACTACAGAGCCCAAACTAATGTATTGTCTTGATTGTAACAACAGATACTAGAAATGTCTGGCTCAGTAGTATTTTTGAGATTCAGTGTAATTTTTTTGTTATGAGAGGTAATGTTTTGCACTTGCTTAAATGTAGACTCGTGATGTATATTGAAAGAGACAACAGAAAGACTATGCCAGGAAAAGAGCAGCAAGGCGGCAGTGAATACCTGTCAAAATGCCTGGATCTTCTCATCTGTCACATTGTGCAGGAGCTACCAGGAATTCTAGGTAAATTCAGTTGGTTAACTGAATAAATCTTACCTTTGCTGACTCCCTCGAAAAACAAGTATCTCCTTACATATACAGGTGGAAAGACTGTTTTGTCTGATTATGTAAAGTTTGCATGATACGAGCTTCATGAAGTTTTTTAGTTACATCATGATCAGATATTTTGTATTGGAATGCATGATTTCCTATATTCATGTTTTGTATTTGTTCAATGGTAAGCCCCATCAACTCAGTCAGGAAGAGGCCCAAATGTACAAGAAGTTTTATTAATGTTCTGAAGGTATTCCAAACATTGAAAAACCTGAGAGCAAATTTGCCTCATAAAGCACAGAGCTCGGAGAGATGCAGCAGGGCATATCTGTGAGTATGTGTTAATCACTTACACTGAAACTTATATGTTGAGTATTTACTTCAGGCATTTTTTTCTGGAAAATTTCAGCCTAGATACTTCAGTTATTCTAGATGCCTGAAACTGATTTGCTCATGCATAAGAAAAGATGGAAAGATTCTCTCAGAGAGAATATCAGTGCTACCTCAGCCCATCCCTTATAATTCAGAATAAGGACTTGAAATTTCAGCAAAGTAGTTTTTGTGCCAAGGGTATGCATTTGGACAATTTTGTGAATATGTGCTCAACTTTCACTAGTACTTGAGCCTTTGGAATGACAAAAAGCTACTTTGAACTTTGTGCTCTTCGCATATGTTCTAATAGAAATTTGCCTGGGTATAGCAGCTAAAGTCCTGTCATCACTGAATATGCTGAAACATGTCATAGTGGGAAGAGGTACTGAGGAAGAGGGAATTTGCAGAAGGAACTGTGAAAAGCATGCATGCAGACAGGAAAAAACTTGCAAATTTCAGGGCATAATTTGGACTCATTGGGCAACCAAAGAAGAAACTGGAGTAGAAATAAATTAGTTCAAGAGTCTGGGGAGTCAGTCAAGAGAGGGTGATGAAACAGGATGAGAATTTTGGCCATTTGTACAAAAGTAATAGATAAGATCTTTAAAAATTAAGGAGGATCTGGTGGTGAGATTTGAACATAAGGTTGATATTGAATATAAGAAATGTCACAGAAATTACCCTAGATGTGTAAGAATGGTGGGGTTGTCTTCCCTGGAAAAGCTGTGCTATATGTCATATGAGCCAAGATGAAGTTTTTATGTGAAAAAGTTAGTTAGGAGTGAGTGAAGGAAGAAAGGAAAGAAGGGAAGGAAGGGAGTTAGGTAGGAAAGGGAAGAAGGAGGAAGACAAAGAAAGGAAGGGAAGAGAGGTTAGGAAGAAAAGAGGAGAGTAGAGGAGAAGGGAAGGAATGGAGTGGGGAGAAGAGCGGAGGGGGAAAAGGGATGGAGAAAGAAAAGGGGAGGGAAGTAAAGAGGGAGAAGGGAGGAAGAAGAAGACAAGAAGGAAGGAAGGAAAAAGTATGAGATTGGTGTGGCCAGTCTGAATCATCATTAAAATTCTTATTAAAGCTTCTGGTGGGTGAGATCTCCCACAGAATAGAGTAAGAAAGCTAGATAGGAAGACAAGGAAGGAGATGCTGTGAGTATTCAAGAAAAGAAAGGGAGCAAAACCAACCCTGATTGTGTATGCTTTGTTGTTAAATGATAAAACATTTTTTTTTCATAAAATTATTTTCTGATGAGATGATACCTGATTTATTTTTCTTCTGCTCTACATTATCACTAGAATATTGAAAATTAAATGGTAGCACTGCAAAGGTCAGTAGACGTAAATGTTACACTGCTATTTTAAAAGAAACTTTGCTTCCTATGACAATGCAGATTTTTGCCTTGCTGCAAATACCTGATCCCCTTTTTCTAACTAAATATCATGTTTGCATATTGGCTATATTTCAGGATTTGGAAGTCTCAGATGATAAAGGTTTGAGGCAGAAATTCACCTTCTACTGTTTGTATGTACTATATGCAGCTAATATAGTAGGCCCTGATATTTCCTCAGAAGCTGCAAGTACTATACATCAAACATATACTTGCTGTCATTGTAGTATATCAATTACTTTAACATGTATTCTGCTGGGACTTTTTACTACTGATGTACAATTTCAATGCATTGTAGACAACTGATATATCAAGCATAATTTTTACACTTTGTTTTTCTTTCCAAGCTAGATTTTTGTGTTGATTGTTTTTATTAAGATTAAGCTGTCCGTCCATATTTGTCCACATTTGTCAGAAGGCTTTTTCTTTTTATTGTGTGAGTATGACGAAGAAACATACTCTGCTTGAGGAAGTAAAAGCTATGGGCTCCTAAGAAAAATAACCAGATTTGCGAACTGGGACAGTTAAAAGCAGTTTAGTTGTTGATTTAGAATTAATCCTAGCTGGCTTTTTTAATGTGTGTTTATGTAAGCTCCTTACCAATCCCATCTTCTTCCACCAGATGTAGCTATAAATTAAATAGCTTAACAAGTTTTAGAAATTGGCCTTAAAGATACACTTAAACGAATGAAATAAATTGTTAATCTTGTGGATAATTTTAGAAGTTTTCAGCTGTTGTAGGTGAGAAATAATTTTATTTCTGCATTTATAATATTTAACCTATTTCTAGGAAGTAGATATAAATTGCTTAGATCATGCTGAAAATTAAAGTAACCATATCTACCTATTTATCAACTGCAAAATTGGCAAATGTGATGATTATATAGGCCTTAAAACATAGAAAGAGAGTAGATCGTTCAGTAACTTGTTTGTTGCTAACCACAGAGAGGTCTTGTTGAATTGTAGTATTGCAAGTAATTAAAAACAAAAATGTGTTAATGAAAAAACAATATTTTGGTTTATGTATTTTTTTACATTTTTTAGGAGAGTTTTAGGCAATGCTTTCTTTTTCTTGGGTAGTATATTATAGAATGAGTCAAATCTTTAAGGCTAGGTATTTTTATAGCTTACTTTAGTGCCAGGCTCTGTCATTTCTGCTTATGTTGAAAATTGATCTCCATGGGAGCAGAAGAAAAGCATTGGTATTATTCAACATGAATAGACTCTGTGACTTGCTCTGAAAGGAAGGGCCTTTTCTGGCATGAAAATCATATAAAATACTGAATCCCGTCCTTTATTTGTTCAATATGTATGTGATTTCCCTTTTACAGTTTTGTACAGGTCTCTCATTAGGGAAAAAAATATACTAAGTGTTCTTTCAAGACAGGATATGGCTTTTAATATTTTCCGGCTATAGGGACAGAATTTTCCTTCTTTGCATATAGGCCATGACTTTTCTCCTGCTGCTTCTGTTCTTTATCCCATGCAGAAGAGGTCTTATTTTTCTGAGGCAACAGTTAATGTAACACGAATTTAGCATAACGTTCCCTAACTTTTACATGTCTCTTGTGAATTTTGAAGTATAATTTTCACTATTGCAATTAAAGTTTTGTTCCCTCATTATTGTGCCTGAAGTTTGTTATGGAGGCAACTAAGTTCTCTCATTGACCTGCTGCTACCTTTTTTTTTTTTATGAGAATAGGAGAATTCCAGTTGCTTAAGGTCACTGACGTCATTGTTAAACTTGTGTATATGCTTAGTTCGTGGGAAGATCTTTTGGAAGGGCCTGAGGAGGGTGTTTGTTTCTTTCTTTCAGTGGTACTATGCTGCAGGAAAAACATACTGCTTGAGCATTATGTCACCCACTAATCATGGTGAACTCAGCTCTTGGTCAGCTGAAAGTCATGAGAATTTGCTTTTTATTACACTGGAAATAGAATTGCATCCATAGAATTTCAAGAGTATAATTCCATGCATATGTAGCCACCTAAAGCCAGTGTAAGTCCACCCTGCTAAGAGGGGTAATTTATTCTTTGCTTCTACACCTGCCTTATATTTCTATCCTCACCATTTTGCCACATCTGCACACCTGTCTCTGTAGCCAGAGCAGGAAATTGGCCTGGCTGAACACTGAGCTAAGGAAAGATAAGTGCTAGACCACCCTGATTTATTATGCAGTCACACGAACACTTTTTTTGGCAGGAGGAAGAAGATGGGATTGAACAGAGGATACTGGAACAAAGATGTTTTATATGTCATTTGCCGTTGTTTAGTAAAGCAATTACATTAGATCAATCTGAAATGTTGTTTTGTGTAGGTGACATTCTCACTGCTCTAACTAATGTCTCTGGATGTAAACACCCATCAACGGTTCAGGCCAAACAGCTGAAGATATGCCTTCCTATGATGCCTGTAGTGCTTCATCTTGTGACATCCCAGGTAGATTCCCATGTGTGTGTGTCATTCCGTCCGTCCCCCCCGCCCCCCGCAATTATTAAACAAAGGACAAATTCTTGCAGTTTCCCAAAATCTAATTTCTGCTGATCATGATCAGAATGGATATAATAGAACTCTTACTAATGTGTAGAGATGTTGATGAGTATTCCAGCTATGTAACAGTGTTAAAGTTATAAGCCTTATTTTTGCACATTGTAAGATAACTCTCATGATAGAAGCAAATACATATTTTGTTCTCTTTTTTTAACATGGCTGTGAAATACATATTTTACTTTTTCTGGTCATAAGATAAGCATTTAATGTAATTTTTTCAACTTTTGCTAAATTCAAATAGGTATTTCGTCCCCAGATAGTCACAGAGGAGTTTCTTTTCAACTATGGGACCTTACTTGTGAGTATAACCATCTAAGTTAAATCTTGTTTACAAAATACACATATGCATAAAATTTTGGGGATTATTTTAATGTAATAAAATTGTGTTAAATTTATAAATGGGAGAGATAACTTTATTCTGAATATAAAATTTAAGCTTTGATTATATTCAAAACTATATATTATCAGAAAATATTTTCTGTAGTAATCCATTGGGTCAAAGGGAAAATATGCTATCCTGTGTTCAGTTATAAAGAAACTCTGCACATGCCTGATAAACTGAGAATTTCCTGTGTGCTTTATTTTAGACTAGAAAAGTTTAGCTTTAAATTACACAGAATATTCTTTCTAGAGTTTTATGCTAGTATTTTATGAGTAGAAATGAAAGATAGATTATAATTTAATGTATATTTAAAATGTTCTTTCCTTTTGTCACCTTTTTCTTCTTGCTAGTACTTTTACACTGTATTTAGTTGATGAAAAGCTGAGTATTGTAAGCTACAGAGCCAAGATATTTGTCTCATTAACATCTACAACCTATTTATGACATTAGCAATAGAAAATGAACTTTTTAACTGTGCCATAGGATAGTATAGCAAAAATGAAGTAGTACTGTTGTAACGTAATTTCCTCATATGAAAACAGTTGCTTCTGCTAAATGAGAAAAAAGCGTGTTCTAAAGTTGTGTATCAGAGTTAAGCGAATACTTTTAAGTGCATGAGTTCATAAATGACAACTAGGTATTTACTTCCACAATAGCATGAAGAAATGCTTTGCCACAAACAGCTAGATTAAAATTTACTGTTCAGATTCACTTCTCTTTCTCCTTTGACTCTTGATTCCAAGAAAATGTGGGTTTAATTTAGCTCTACTAAAATATTTGTATAAAAATTAACATTAGGATGAAGAAAAAAATTTTAGAACTGTGGATGTTGAATTACAAAGCCTTTATCTCTTTGAAGCATTTGTAACTAGGCAGTAGATTTATTAATGGTTTTGGATCAACCTTCTAGAAGGTGAAATTCTTCTGTCAACAATATTACAGCAGACCAGGTACAATGTAAGTTTTCTTTTGGTGTTACTCCAGCTTGCTTGAACTACTGACTGAAGGAAGTCAGGCTAGTTACACTAGCACAGCTTTCCTCTCAGAACAAGGAGGAGATTACTTTACTGAATATTTCCTGCACCTTGTTCTTCTGTCTCCATCAAACAAGGCAATTCAGGAACTTACATATACCATTTCAATTTACGCATGAGAAAGGGAGGGGAACTAGTATATCTGGAAAATGAATATAAAATTTGAGTCCATTTTATATAACTGTGTTATGATATGACTAATATAATTATTTCTGGAAGAGTTACTATCCATTCTACCATGCAACAGTCTACTCTGGAATTTTGTGTTTAGCAGCATTCCCACCAACACCTGTAAAGGGACATATGATCATCAGCTTGTACTTTTTCAAAGTATTGAGGCCTCTAAGATTTTTAGCAAGTCTGTCTTTCCATTTTTTGTGGGTTTTTTTTCCCCGATTTATTAAAAAATTTTACTCTTAATAAGAAATGATTAGGAATGGAAAGATGTGTGCTTGGTATCTGGAAGGAAAAGAGTAGTTATTTTCCTGTAACTTGTTCATTGAGATTTTTTTTTTCTTGCTGCTTTGAAGTTGTTTCCATCATCACTGTAATTTTCAGTAGCGTTGTGCGAAGAAATTGAGAGGGAGTTGGGACAGTCCTTTCATGTTTTTAGCCATGAATAGAAATACATGGAGGACATGCTCTGCCCCAAAGGCACAGCTAATAGTAGGCTCCTAGTGGAGTGCATAGGGCACAGACTCATCTGTAGTGGAATACACACCCCGATCCTCTCCATTGCTTAAAAAAACCCAGATAGTAGGGTTTTTGTATAATTACATCTACTGCTTGTGTTTCTAATATAAAATAAAGGAAATAAGCATTAGTAGCCAAAATGATTTTTGTACCAGCTATATTGATTTTTCCAAATTGGTCTTGAGACTATGGTTAGGTGTGAAACTGTCTTAAATGAGCAAACAGAATAACTTGCTCTCTTCCAAAACAAGTTAATTAGATAATAACTAGTAATTTTCTTCAAATGATGAGGAAAATAAGGTTTTTTATAGAAGCAGTTGTTTTTTATGACTGCCTCTGAGATGCATTTAAATGATGAAATATATAATTAGTTTCTAACTGTATTTTTAGTTAGAGAAGAATCCTTCATATGTTTCTTACATACTGAGAAAAAGAAAACCCTTGTAGACACTTCTGCCAATTTAATATATAATAACAAAATTTTAATTGATAGTGAAATATAAAACAAGCATCATTTTTGTAATGCTTTAAATCATTTAAATAAATAGATATGTGTGCACGCTGAAAATGAGAAGGATGTTCATCCATGGTAAATTCTCTGTGTAGTAAATACTGCATTAGTAAAAAAGAGCATAAATTCTGCGGAGAATTTTCCTTCTTCAGCAAATGTTAATAACGTCTTTTGCATCTCCTATGAAATAAACAGCTATGCATAGAAGTGAAAGTAAAAGAATGAAATCAAGATTAAAAGGCAAAAGAATAACATGTCTAATTGTACAACATTTACTTAACCCAGATTATTAATAATTTCATTGTCCCTGTTCCTCAAAATGGTGACTAATTTAGGTAATTTTTAATAGACAGATATGCATTTTTGTGTGTTCTCCTGTGTGTAGCTGTATCCATGGTGTGTGTAGTATGCATGGAGATTGAAAAGATGGTACAAATAACAGAAAAATGCATTTTCGGGAGGGTCTTTGGTCTTTTTAGTGATTTATTTTAACATAGCCATGTCGAAGGTAGCTCAAAGTCTTCTAAGCAAGTACAGTTTTCTGTTAACAGTAAAGACATTTAATTACTGTCCATTTAGCTGGAAATGTTATCATTCCTGACATTAGCCAGAGTAATAGTCCTTACTGTACTCTACGTTTAAGTTTCCAGCAGCATTACAGACTTGCAAACTTGAGCAACCTGGTCTAGTGGATGGTGCCCCTGCCCATGGCAGGGGGGTTGGAACATTCTATGTTGTAACAGCTAGATCATTAATGCTTTCAGTCTTTCATAACTTAATTATTATGACAGTGTTTCCTAATATAGGTCTATTAACATTCTGTATTTACACAGTCTCTTAAAGAATTCCATGTTGTAATTATTCACTGATTGTGCTTCTTAATTTTTGTTTCTGAAGTATTTTAATGTAAATGCTGCTTCTTCTGTAGAATTTTATCAGATCCATAGACTCAGGAGAAACAAACTTGGATGGAGCCATAGGTAAGTCAACCTATGATATTGCAGTACTTTTATATGCAGGCATTGTAACTGCTGCATTTTGTAAAGAAATATGATTTTTACCAATAGGGCAAGCTGCATCAGAAGAATTGATTAAGACTACTTTATCAACATTTGAAGCAGTAACACAGCATCCTGTCTTGTTGACAATCCATCGCTTGACCGTAAGTATGGCAACAAATTAAATAGTTACAGGCTAATTGGCCCAATTCCATTGATAAGATCTAGAAACTGTTTAAAATATGGCTTAAAATGTATTGTGGTTCTATTTGGCAGGAAGAATCCTTATTGTTTATAGAGAGATTTAATTTTCAAAGAAGCAGCAAGGCATTTGGACTCAGTTTACTATGTTTAGTTGAGAAGTTAGAGGGAGAAGGAGAAGGGCTTAAAGTTTAGAAATAGCAATTTTAAAATTATTTTCATGTAAATATAACACTTGATTCTGTAAGTCTTTCTTCAGCCTTAAAGCAAGTATGTTGTTATATATTAGTGAAAATGTCACTACTTTATTTGTCAGTACACTTTTAACATAGCTTGGAAAGACCACCTCTGAGGCTTGAAGATCACATTCCATCATTACACTTCCTGATGAGATCATCAATAGCAGTTATGGTGGTTTTTTTCTTTTGTTTAATCATAACAGATTGCTTACTAAAAATTGCAATTCAATTACAAAACGCACATACTGTAAGCTTCTTACACCACTAAGATTTGTTTTCTTTGAAGTTTTTGGTTAAATGATTTACTGTGAGCTAAGCTAGCTGAAGCCAGAACAATTACATTGTGAAACAGTTGTCAGCAAATCAGTAGGCTGAAATGTTTGAATGTGTGTTTGACAAATGACTGTAGCCTGTACCGATGCATTTTTTGAGCCTAAATTCCCACCAAACATATAACCCACCATACTCACCATGGTGACCATTTAATTCAAACTGAAATTTATGTGTTTGTATTGGAATTAGGTTAAGGGCATACTCAATATAGCAGTTAAACCAAGAAAGGCATTAGTAAATTGTAATACATAAGAATGAGTGATGTTAGGGATTGTGCCAGATAAGAATGGGTAATCTTAGAAATTAAGTGGTTTTAGAAGTTGAATCCTATTTGGTGTGCGTGTTAGTTGAGTATTTAGGTTATAAAGTCTTAATAAATGAAAATAGTAAAACTAAAAAAAAAATTGGAATTTAAAGAAGTTTAATGTTTAATTAATTAATGCTCACAGAAGAGTGGTGTTCAAGAAAATAGTCCTTATGCACAAAAATCTAACCAATTAATAGTCAGAGGGGTAATAGTACAGAACTGAAAGGTTCGATTTACTTTAAAGTAATATGGCAAACAATGTTCTAGAAAAGAAATGTAAATGTAGCTGAGGTATGAATGCCTATTGATATCTCTCTAAATGCCTGTTAGCCTGCAAGTCACTGTATTATGACAGTATAGTTCTAGAATCACCTCAATTTTTTAAAATAATTGTTTTACCTCTGTGGGTTATCAGTGTGTCTTATATTGACAGAAATATGTACCATTTTTTATGGATGCCCATCAACATTTACTGAAATTGCAATACCTTGTGTCAGCACATTAAATAAAATTCTTCTAGCTGTTTGAACTTTAATGGTCTGGGGTTTTTTTCCCTGAAAAAATAGCACCAAGGTGACAGGTCTGCTTTACGACTCTTCTTCCCCTGCTCTCATCCCTGCATTCAGCAGAATATTACATTGAAGCCAGGGAATGACTATCCCTGGCTCTTTTAAGTAACCCCTGGCTAGCAGTAGGTGAGTTTTATTTAAGTAAATTTCTGGGGAACAGTTTACTTCATCACATATGTTGAAAGTTTTAGATGTTTATTTAAAATCCATCTAAGCACATCAGTTAACCTTATGTAGCTAGGGATAAAACTTCTGCCTGTGCAGTGCTTGTAAATTTAGGATGCATGCCACTTCTGTAGAATAGTTTTCCTGATTTAGAATAGGTATATATTGAAATTTATTAACTAAAAATAATTATATCCTTGTCAATGAACAGCTTTTGGGGGGGGGGGAGAAAATCTATTACTTCACTCACTCATTTTCATAAATAACAGTTCTTCCTAATTTAAAAGAGCCCTCCTGACATTCAGCAAATAGCCATTCAGACACAAAATAAAGTGGATAAATTGCCTTGTATTTGGTATGTTAAATTCAAGAAATTGTCCACTGTAATTAATAATCTCTAACCACATCTGCCACTAGTGGTGCAAACAGTAATTAGTTTAATACTATTTACAAAGTCTAGTGTGCTAATTATACTTGAATGTACAGCATGCATTACTTTAGAGGAAAGTGGTACTTCATCTTCTGTGATGCATACAGAATATTTTTAGAATTGGTGTTACTCAAGGGATATTGTCTAATTGCTGCTCGTGGAGCATGACTGGAATCTATGAATATAAATGCCAGCACCCAGTGGAAGTTGGTGCTTTTTTAGAAAGTTGAAGCAAGTCATGTTCGAGCTTCCAGATCAATATTTATGTATAACAGTAATATAAATGGTTTAATAGGAAACTCTTTTACTGGAGCGAAATGTGTATCCTAGACTGATTTCTGAAGCCTGAATTGCTCATTTAGACACAGTTGGTTACAAACAGCATTTTATGGAGGGGGCAGAGGGGAAGGCCAAAACCTTCTTGAGAGGATGCATTCTTTCCTGTACAACTGTGACATTGCTTTAAAGTCTCTGATGAGAATTAAATGCATTTCTAATAAAGTTTAATGAATTTAATAAAAAGTGAGGTTATATTAAGCAAGAAGAACCAGTAAATTTTTCAGTTCAGTTCTGGTTTTAGTTTAGCTGCAATGGCAATTGTGTAAGTTAATAAGATTTTAAGAGCAATGTTTCAGGTTCTTTTCCCCTTTGAGAAGAAAAGAACTGCTTGTTCTGGGGTTTAGTTCATGTTTGATTTGCCTTTGTATTATACCTAGAACAAAGAAAATTGAATAAATTGATTTTTGGTGATCAAATTTCTGATTACCATCAACCTGAAGGCAGTTATTAAGGAGTTTCATTTCTGCAGGGACTGGCTTTATTATATGTTGCTAAGTGTGATAAAGTCAAGGGAAATTAATTGAAAGTGCTCAAATGAAAAACAGTAGTGAGCAGTAATTTCATTTTGCATGCAGTCATGTGCATTTTTACAAGATATAAAGACTAACAGTAAGTGTGACTTGGCAAATTTTGACAAAACTGTAGATTTTCAGGTACGCAAGTATGATGATGAAGGCCATCAAGAAGAGTCTCTATAGACTGGAATAGAATATAAACCCTGGTTGCTTAAACTGACACAAGTCCAACTGCCTGTTTCCTCCATGTACCTAAACTGGAAAAGTATTTATTAAGTTCAGATAATAAGTGTTATAATAATATTTATTTTCAAATTTTGATAAAGGTTTACATATAATTAACTGGAAGAATTCCATGCTGACTGTATCATTTGCATTTTTCTTTTCTCTGTTAAGTAAGTATTTTTATTTGCCTGAAAAAAGGACATATGCTAATTCAGAGCACTTTGAGCAGTGATGAGGTTCATGATGGCAGGCAGTTCCTGTGGGAGTCCTTTCTATACTCTAACTAGCTCCTAAAAATGATCTGCATACTGCACAGATGATGTTTTACCTGAAGCATGAAAGTTCTCTGGTCGAAGCAAAAGTTTGTCAGCAGTGATTCTCCTCCTCAAGGTTTTAAAACTTATTTTTAAAAATCAGGATAAAATAAAAGCATGCTGAACGTGATTAGTTGCTTGATGGGAAGACAGGGAGAATAGCAGTATGACATGGAAATCTACTAGTTGACAATATGAGTTACTGTTTTCACCAAAGATGACAACACAAGGTTAGAAACTTCTGCAAGTGCTTTTTTCTGCTCATCTTAGTCTTTTCTTGATTCAGCATCAGTGGTGTTCTTCATCCACAGCCTGTTCTGATCTAACCACTGACACCTTAATTTTGTCAGTGTATGAACATATTGTACAGCATTTCTTCAATCACTTTCCCTTCTCAAGTAGATTAAAATTCTACACCCCATGTGGCTTTTTGTCCATTAAGCTAATCTACATGAAATGAGACTTTTTTTGTGAAACCAGTTCTGTACTGACATTGAGTCAGTCAGTCACTGCTGTCTCTTCCCAGAAGGAGAAAAAAAAAAAAAAAAGCCAAAACCTCAATGAAGATTCTGAAGTTCTGAAGACTTTTCAAAAAACATTAAGAAATGTTATCCTTCTCCCCAGTACATTCTAAGATGCATTCGATTATTTTTTCTATTACATTCTGAGAGATTACTGGCAATATTAAAACTTTGAGGAGCATGCTGTGCCTCCAGCAAATGCTTTAAGAAATTTGAAGGCAGCGTGATCTTAATTCCATGGTCACTTTCAGCAATAACTTTGTATGTGGAATTTTAACGAGAATAAATGTCAAGGTGATGTTGGATGTTGTGGATCTTCCATGTGACTGGAAAAAAGGGTTTGGGAGCTGGATGGTCTTTGCTTTGGTATGTTCTGCTTTGAATAGTGGATAAGGAGAAGATACTTCTGAGTAATTGTAAGTTAGACATATGCACACTGAAAAGAACCAGATACCTCTAGAAAAATCCCTGGAAGTAAAGTAATGGGCTTAGTCACTTGTGAGTTTGGATATGATAGCTGCATGGAATGGATAGCATGGTTTCTTTATGCAAGTTTAATTCTGGGGTCTGATTTTCACTTGAACAGTATGGTTCACAAGTGCTACTGGACCAGGCTTTAAGCCTGCTTACTTTTTCTGTCCACCCAGTGTAACACCAAACGTCAAGACTTTGGCCTTAAGCACTGATTTGAAGAGCTCTGAAACTCAATTTTAATCAAGGGAGAGATTTCTTTAGGTCGGTAATGTTAACCACATTAAGGTAAGTTCTGTGAATTCATCCTTGCTGACTACCACAAGTGAATGGAAGTTTAGTTCTCCATTATAATTCTGAGGGGCTACCTCCTGCTAAATAGAGATTTGGTGTATTGGATCCTTCCACTGTGAGCTCTTGTCGTGTTATAACTGCTTTTCAGTGGGTATTTGTGGAGCTTGGATTTTGCATGATGAGGTTAAGTAAAGCTGAGGCAATGTTTGTTTGTTTCTAACAAAGCAGGCTCATATATTTAGGGTGCAGGCCTTGTGTCTGACATCTCCTGAAGAATGGAAACAAGCAGAGAAGGACTGAAATTAGTTTTCTCTTTCAAGCCCCTCCTAGTAGCTGGTGAATTTAACCACTCTGAAACTGTGGCTTGTCTCTCTTTCTATTTTGGGGGTTAAAGTAACATACAGACTTTGCAGAATAATTTCTATAAAAATTGTGCCTTGTTTTCAAAAGATCTGATTTTTATAAGTAATAAAATACTGTAGAAAAGTGAGTAAAGCTTTTCCTCAGTGCTCATACCTCACTAGTAGAGTTTTTCTTGCAGAAGTCAGTGAACATTATGGGGATAGATGTTCTGGTTTTGGATAGTATACTTGGATTTCCGCAAAATTTTTGAGAGTCATGCACCAAAGACTCTTCAAATCCATCAGTGGCTCTTCCCTCTTACCCTCTGACAGATCAACTTCTTCTAACTAGTTAAAATTTACTAAGTAGAGAATAGAGATCAGTTTTAAAAAAATTAGGTATATTAAGAATGGTGCCTTGCAAAGATCTGTGTTGCAACATATGCTATTTATAACTAATCCAGTAAAGGGAATGAATAGGGTGGTGGCAGAACTGACTGACACTAAATTATTCACAGTAGTGAGAATTAAAACTGACAGAAGAGTTGCAGAAGGTTTTGAGATATTGAGTGAAAGGACAATAAAATGACATGCAATTCAATACTGATAAATGTCAAGCGACACACATGGGGAAAATCATTCCAACTATGCATAGGCAGTGTCAGGCTCTAAACTACTTGCAACTGTTCTGGAGATCTTTTAGCATTGTTTTTCTATGAAGATGATAGCTTTATACTCAGCAGTAATCAGAAAGACAACTAGATTATTAGAAATGACTGGTAAAAGATCAGACAAAAAAGCAGAAAACTTCACTATGCCATGGTAAGTCCGTGGTGCTCTCAAGCGTTGAATACTGAATGTAGCTGTGGTCATTCACTCCTAAAGGGAATGAAGCTTAACAAGAAATAGTACAGCTTGATGATGTGAGGAGGGACTGAGTAGATAAGAACTTCAGCTTGGAAACAAAAAAGAGTATAGAATTATGAATGGCATGGGAAAGATGAATTGAAAATAATTATTAATGGTTTTCATAAATTAAGAATAAGTGGGTATCAAGTTAATTCCTTTAAAATAAACAAGGAAGTGCCTTTTCATAAGGCATAACTCAAGTGTGGAATTCAATGCCATAGGTTTTGCACATGCTAAACATATAAATATATTTAAAATAGGTTTTGACAAATATATGGGAGAAAAGGCTAATAAGCATTATTAAATGCAAAAATACAGATACAGCATCAGCATACGAGGTTTCTTAACTCAAGAGTTACTTTACTAGAAACTAGAGTTGCACTTTATGCTTGGTCTCTTTCTCCTACTCTTTCAACTCCTTTCCAGTTGTCAGAAACAACTGATTACCAGGTTTGAGTACATTTTTGTTTGGTCCTGAACATGTGTATTATAGCTGGGAGATGTGAATATGGTGTTTATGGAAGCTTCTAGTATTTCATTCCTGTTTTGGGTACTGATAACAGCAGAGTTGTGGCAGCATAGCCTTTGAATGCTACCATTACAGAATTATACAATGGTGGCTTTGTGCAGTTAGGGATTTATCATGGAATGAGTATCAGGCTATTTAGAAGATGGTAGAAACCCAGATATAGCTATGATCATATTCAGTCTAGTCTGTTTAGGCTTTAAGAATATTTCTCACTTTTTTTCCCAAGCAATCTTAGTGATAAAGACTGAGACAAGAAAAATATCTGCATACCTTCATGTATATATGGAGATTTGATTCCATGTAGACATCAGCAGTCATTTAAAAGAAGAAAAAAAGAATCCTTGTTTGAGTATTCTTCTCTTTGTTTCAATTACTCTCAAAAATCCCAAAATACTAATACCATGCTTCTGTGTACATAATTTACAGAAACTTCTGCAATTCACTGGTGAATTTATTAAAAATATTTTATGTACCATTACACTTTAGTTTATTTCACCTCAGTAATTACTTGCTTAGTTCATATCTTGTTTACAAATTTGTGTACACATTAGTAAAAAAGAGTGACCCAAATGGCTTGGAGAGATGATGAGGGTTGCAGAGTTAGCAAGTATCTGATTTAAGGTTCACATACAATTTAATACTTGCTTCTCCCTTCAGCATGTGAATTCTGATATGCACTTGCATCACAAAATAATTTTCCATAGGATTAGTGCTTCATTTAGTTGGTCTCCCCACCGCACCAAACTGACATGAAGCAAACACCTGCTATGGAGAATTCCATTCTAAACAGTTTGACGAAATTGAGGTTCATGTTGGAAAAGGTCAGAAAAAGCTACCGCAGTTATTCAAGACCTAAAGAACCTTCTTTACAGTGACAGTTTAAAACCTTTTTATCTCAGAAAAGACAACTGGCTTAACTACATTCGCTAATGTGGAAAGACTACTCTTAATACTAGATGAAAGTGAAAGAAGATTTGAAGTTTTAGAAATTGAAGTTGCATTATACTGCTGTATACTGCCATCTTAATTGGTATCAGTCTGAGTCAATACTGCTGCTGCTGCTGAGTGATTCATAATATTCTGACTCCCTACATTGCTTCAGACAATCGAGAGCTGCTTTTTTGCCTCTTTTCTGTCGCACATCTTTAATTTACCACTTAAATGTGCCTCGTCATTTGAGAAGCATTGCAGTAGTTTGAACTGTTTTTTGGGGCTGAAAAACCTTAGAGTACATACTTTTTTTTTTTTTTTTATCCTACCTCACAGGTTTGTTATAAGTGATAAATTACCATTTGTCGAACAGTTCAGAAGCCTGCACTAATGGAGTTGTCGGAGAGCAATGTAGTTCTATTATTTATCTTATTGCATATTAAGTGAAAAGACCATGAAATATTTCAAAATTATGAAGTATTACAGAAGTCACTACATCTATGATATATAGCATTGCCTGTACAGGCATAAAGGCTATTTATACTTGTGAGGGTAGTTTGACTTCCATACCTCAGGCAGAGTCCTTTACCTTTATTACCTAGAATAAGTCCTTTTACCTTATTTACCTTTATGTATGTAACAAAGTATGTAACAAAGGCACTTCTGGTAGCTTTTTTCAGAAGTGCAAAAAAGCTAGACTAAATTAATCCCTTAATGTCAGCGATTCATTTAACAGAGACAACCAACTAGCAATGAAATAGTTGCTAATTGTAGTTATTGCTGAGTAGATGGTAACTTCATTTAGTGACCCCTTTTCATACAGACTTCCAGCTTCTATAGATGTTTCTAAATAGCTTAGTGGCTGCATCAATCTAGAGAAATTCTGTCTTCCACTATTAATCACTAAAAGAAAACACAGGGGGGATTGTAATGCAGGCTTGTTACACCCAATCCTGTCCATGGCATAGTGAAAAACTACACAGTAATTTTATTTGTATAAATAAATCTAAGGACAAGCTGTGTATCCATGATGCATACTTAAAAATTGTAGGGCTGTCCATCCATCCTTTCCACAAAACCAAAGCATGTCTTGTCTAAATAAGCTATATTTTACCAATGACTTAAGACTCAGCAATTCATTCTTTTATAGAGAATACTAATAATACACTATTTTTGTAATATTAGATATATAAAACTGAGTTATAGCCTAGTTTGCCATTAGTTGATTTCAGATGGAACTAAGCTGACAAGTCCTGTGACACATGATTAATTGTAACAATACACTCATGGACAATAAAGAGTTGACTGGATTATTTTTTCTCATGTTTCAAATCTTAAGTCTGTAAATTTAAATTTTAATGGAAGACTGTGTATTACCAGAATAGCAGAATTTAAAATTTTATCAAGACTCTCTACTAAGCTTAAGGATATTTCATTAGAGGTAGTACATCTTTCCTGATATATTTTAGTTCTATGCAGGTTTGTTTTAGGAGGATGTTTCTTCTGAGCTCTATTCGATGGTTCATTTATGGATTAAAGCATCAGGATTAATAGATATTCTAATACTCTTTTCCCTTAATATCTGACATCTGCACTGAATTCTGTATTTTAAATTACAATTCCCTCTCAATGAATTATATCAAAGTTACTGTTGTTTTATATGTAAAAGTACATTACTGTCTGTAACTTCATGACAGGTTACCAGAGAAAAGGGAACTTGGTTGCTTTGTAAGAGTGATTATGGATGAATTTCCATGATTATTCCATCCCTCTTTGATTAGGGGCTCTAGCAGTGGAATAAACATAGATGATAGTGTATCTCTGTTCTATTTTTTTTTTTAATAATTTAAGCCAGATCTTTCTATTTCTCTGTTTTAGGTTGAAGACTGTATCTTCCCACCACTAGTTTCTTTGGTCCACAGTCAGAATGGTAAGTATATGGCCACATCAACTGCAGTTTCCATGAATTCCAAATTTTGTTTGAATTAGACTTCAGTGTGGTCACATTCTTGGCACCTTTATTTTCAAGTGGAATGGAGACTCTTCAGCTTGCGGTTGCTCTCAGAAACCACATCACTGCTTTTAAGCCACGAGGTCATGGCTGAGGAGAAAGGGGAGAGCCTCAACTCAAACAGCAAGCTTCTGTCTCTCATTAGAGATTCATTGCTGCCTCAGTAAGTATAATATTGCTCCTGTAATGGGGAATAACGTGATACTCTCTCCATTTTGACAGCGTATTTGTTTTTACTACCCTTTTTATGTTTAAACGGCAAAACGAAAAGAGGAATAGCAGCTAACTGCTGCCAGAGTTCTCTGCCCAACATCTCTCTCCTAATTTTATTTAGTACTTTGTCATATACAACACAAACACAGCTTTTCTGCGACACTCATTTCTGATACTGTGCCTCTGGCTGCTCTTGTAGTGAAACAAGTTTCCCCTAGCTTTTGGGCTGTGATTTAAATACTCCTCTTTGTTCCACTACTGAAGTCAGAACGTTCTAACAGCAACATCTTTTTGTCTATTTTGGATATTGTGCCCTTATGTAAGATGTTCTGAAATCATATGGAATGGCATATAACTTTTCAAAAAGGAATAGTACAGGATGGATTAGTCCTCCATGATCCACCCAGGGGTTATTGCCTCTAAATCGCTGTCCTTTCCTGCTGCTCCAAGCAGCAGAAAAACCCTACAACAGAGTAGATGAAACTACAGCCTGTGGGCCAGATGTGGCCTGGAACTTCATTTATATGGTTTATGGTCAAATGAGGCCTGTCATTTCAAACTGACTTGCAGGTGAGCATAAAGACAGCTGTGTTATGCATGTACATACTGTGAGCTGATTAACATCTGTGAGTAGTGGGAAGGAAAGCACGAACACAAGATGAGTGCAGTAATGATGAGTCATTTATCTTTCACATTATTCTAATAATGTTACAGTGTATTTTAATGTGTCATCCTCAAAAGTTAATAATTGTAAATACTTAGCTGCCCTAAGTGAGAAAATTGTTCCCCACCCCTACATTAAGTAAGTGGCAGAAGGGTAGAGGAATGGATGCTGGATTATGATTAGAAGCACAGTGCCTTCCCCAAAAATGAGACTGTCTCTTGCTAATTGACTAATGTTCTTACAGTATGAGGACCAAAGTTCTGTCCATGCAAGATGTGTATTCTTTTCTCTGTGAGAGATAATGGGAAGGAAATCATAGAGCTCTACAGAGACGCTTATTTTCACACCTTTCTTCACATTATTTTTTTTCTCTGGGAAATACAGAATTTATCAATATTATATGGGAACTGGAACTGGAAATATTATTTTTTAAATAGCGTATATGCATTATTAAAAGCTGTCAGATAATTTTCTTCCGATAGGGGAAGAGACCTGGAGTCAAGTGGGACCAAGGTCTGTCCTTGCTCTGAAAGTTGCCCCTTGCAGACATGCGCATATTGTAAAATGTTTCTCATTGAACTAGAGGGTGTGGGGGGGTAGGTGTTGGTGTCACGCTAATTACAAACTAGAAGGAACACAGCAAGTATACACCTGTCTCCAAGCCAATTACTCAATTGAGTGGCAGGGCTTTTTGGTCTGTCACTAAGTCTGATCCTACTTAGGGGACTTCACTTGTGCTATCTATCATTGCATTGTAGATGTATGAAAAAGGGCTCTTGCAGCAGCTCAGAATCTTGGTTCCAGGCTTTAAGTGTTTCCTGAATCTGTTCCTTTATCTCACTAGTACAGATGATGACACTTGTATTTGGAGAACTGTTTGAGATTATCTCAAGAAAATAAGTATTGAAGTTTATGATATTTGCAATATATTGGAACTTGGTATAAAAAATTTTTACTCAAGCTTAGAAGCATAGTAAAACAGTATGTAAATCTTGTAGTGATTCAGAGTTAACTAGTGTCTGCATATTTAATACATTACTTGAACCTGTGGGTTTAGCCAATCCCTAGTAAATATGTTCACCTCTGGGGAGCAGGTGATCAGTGCAAGAAGGCACAGAGGGAACAAAAAGCAGAGGAGGGTTTGAGGATTTTCTGCAGAAAAGAAAACTCAAACTTGGTTTTGACTTGAAAGCCTCACAACTCAATTTGGAGAAGACTCAAAAAGAAACTAGAAAGAGACCAAAGCAGCTGCTTTGGATGTCAAAAAAGACACAAAAGGTAAGTTTTGTTCAGCAGTGTTCTAGGCATAGGTAAGAAAATATTGATGGGAGGTAGGAATGAATCCTCTATGCTCTCTACAGTTCTCAAAAGAAGCTATATCTGAATGCAAAGGGGTCTGGCCTAAATCTAAAGAGAAGGGAGGTCTAAGATTTGGTATAACCTACTTGTAAAGATAATGTAAAGCTCTATCCCAAGAAGTAAGAGTTACTTGAAAACTATGAGTTAGAAAGTGAAGAGACAAGTAGATTGTGTTTGCGGGCTGAAGAGGTGTTTGCTGATGTTGTTTAGTCTTTCTGTTGCTGGACAAAGGATGGGACAGAGTGTGACTCAGCTGGAGGACAGTGAAAAGAGGAGAGGCATGCAAGGGCTGCTTGTTCGTGGGCAATCTGGGGAAGTAGGTATTTCAACCCCTTTTGATTCTACTTTTTAATAACTGAGAACTGTTGAGTATGGAAGGGAGGGACATCTGAGTTTAACATATGATGGTCTTCTTAACGAAGGTTATAATGATATTCATTTGTGTATATATTTTGTTCCTACAAATACCTTCTGCAAGTTAATTTCTTTAAATGTAAAACTGACCCAGGAAATAGAATTTTGGTCACTATGCATGAAATATTAGTGGTCTTCATTTTGAGATAAATGCAGGAATGCAGTAGTTAATACTTTTTTTTTCTCATCTTCCGCATCATCAATAAAATGGTAATTCCCTTAAATGTTTGTGCATTTGTAGATCAGAAAGTTAACTTCCTCATAGGATTTTGCTTGAATTGAATGAAATAGCTTAATTAAATTTCAGTTCACTGAAAGGTTAGTTGCCTGAGTGTTTCATAACCAAAATGAAACTTTCATCTGTAGAAAACGAATACAAGGCAAATGCTTTCTGTTACATATCCAGATTTTTGTATCAGAAATTGAAACATCAGCTCTTTTTCATTTAATTATTAGTATTCCTAATTATATATGATTTAAAATTTGATCCAGAACCAGAAAAATGAGAGGAATGTGTAAATAAAGTTTTATTTCATTTGAAAGATTATGTAGCTTGTTCTTAGTAGACTGCCAAGCCAGTTCTGCAAGTACAAAATCCAGGATACTTGTAGATAAAATGTTCAGACTTTTTTAAGAGCTTAAGAGAATCCATATCCCCAAATCTTTAGGCCCTCTTGTCGTGATTGGTTATAAAAAAGATTGACAAAATAACTCCTTGCAGTGTAGTACCTTGAATTTACAGAACCCTTATAAAATGTTCTCTAAAACCGTTGTTATTAAATTGATTTGTGTTTTGGAGTAGCAGGGATATCATTGGATGAACTCATTCATTTAACAAAGTTTCTGAAGCACAGAATATTTTCCCTTCAGAGAAGATTCATATATTTGTAGCTCCTAATGGCCTTTACTCGGGCAATGTGTTTATATTAATTGCTAAGACATTGACTTTAGTAATCTGCATTTTCTCATGTGGTATTTGGCTTGATGGATCACTGCACCTTCCCTTAGGATTATCCTTTACTAGTGTTGTCTTGTGTGTGTGGGGGGGAATAGAGTTTACAGTAACAGGAAGTAAAGTGAGACTGTTTTTTATTGAACCTCGAGGAATTAGGATGCTTAGTGTGCACAATAGTCTCTCTCAAATGTAATACATAGAAGCCTTAAGAGTGTTTAAAGTGGACCCCATTTAGGGAAGGTATTGATGTGTTTATAATAAAAAAAAGTATATTGCCAAGTGTCAGATTTTTAAGCTAGCATGGCTGATTCATTCATTATTACTATTAGGAATTACCATTTTGGAGACTTAAATCCATGTCTTCTGCAGTGTGCAGACAACTTCTGGCACCTGGGTCATCTGATAGCATCTTTGCTTGCCTTAAAAGATTTAGTCATGAATTCTGAAAAAAAAAAAAAAAAAAAAAAAAAGCAAATAGTTCCATTATGTTTGGTAGGAATATGTATTGCTTGCATGTAGGTTGGGCTTCCAGGATCGGTGTCTACTAATGCATTACAGTATTTTCTTCTTTTATGAAGAAAGGGACTTTTTAATCACCAGTGAGAAATAGTTGTCTTTCAGGAACTCTTATCTGTTATTTGTAAAGGAGAGATTTTAGTAACTGAAGACATGAAGCCAACATTGACTTCTAGTTGGTTAATTGTGTAGATTCTCTGATGTGGTTTGCAACTGTACAGCAGCACATTCCAGCTAATACGTAGCAGTCATGACACATTGCCCATAGGCTGCATGCTTGTGTTAGCCACCGTGAAGGAGCTCCTGCCGGCTACATCAAGACTACACAGCTGGTGTGCTTCACCCTCCTCATCGTAGAGTTGTCCAGATTGGAGACTTGGGCAGAAAGCACCACATCTCCTTCTAGATTTCTTTCCTGTGTTAAATTGAAGTGCTGAGGTGTGGTGTCCAGGGAGAGGGGATCTTAATTCCAGAGAATAGCTGGTGCAGTGTAGGGTACATGCCAACACCCAGGTGGTGGGAAGTGATCTGGATTCTTCTGTTCAGGCAGCACTAGGGATCTCAAGATGTGAAGTAAAATTCTTGGTGGTTCACTTGATTACACTCCCTCCTCCCATCAGAACACAAAAAGAAAAAAAAAACTGTAGGGGAAGCATTTTGTTGCACAAAACGTAACCTACCACATTTTCCTGCAGATTATCTTTTCATTTGTACTTGATTAATTCTTCATGGTTTTTCTTTTACAAATGAAGAGGTTTATGCTTCTAATTCTACTACTTCCACATGTTTAGAGTAGCACTATTTGTAATCAAAGATGGTATTTTGACATGGCTGAGTCTGTGGGTTTTTATGCTTACATCTTTCTCTCTTCCACCATTGTATCCTATTGCTCCAGAATAATTTTGATTTAAACAAAATAAAAATAGCCCTGTTTGTTGGGCGGGGATTACTGGAATGTTAGCAGCAACAGCAAGGTCTGTTTTGGTTTTCAGCAGCCTGTTTTCATTTACCAAGATTTCCATGAGGTGATATTTGGAAATGTTTCTGTCCTGGTTTCAAGTGCTTGTTTTGGATTTAGGGTGAGAATAATGTTGATAACACGCTGATGTTTTAAGTTGTTGCTAAGCAGTGCTTGCACTAAGTCAAGGACTTTTCAGTTTTTTGTACTGCCCTGCCAGCAGGGGTGGGGGTGCACAAGAAACTGGGAGGGGACACAGCCAGGACAGCTGACCCAAATGAGCCAAAGCCAAAGGGGTATTCCATACCATGTGATGCCATGCCCAGTATATAGACTGGGGGGAGTTGGTCTGGGCGTACTGCGGCTTGGGGATTGGCAGGTCGGCAGGTGGTGAGCAATTGTATTGTGCATCATCTGTTTTATATATTCCATTATTATTATTTGCTTGCCTTTTCTGTCCTATTAAACTGTCTTTATCTTAACCCATGAGGTTTACTACTTTTTTTTTTTTTTCTGTTTCCCTCCCCCATCCCACTGCTGTGGGCGGGGACTGAGCGAGTGGCTGTTGTGGTTGTCGTGGTTTAACCCCAGCCAGCAACTAAGCACCACGCAACTGCTCACTCACTCCCCCCACCCCGCAGTGGGATGGGGGAGGAAATCAGGAAAAGTAGTAAAACTTGTGGGTTGAGATAAGAACAGTTTAATAGAACAGAAAAGAAGAAACTAATAACGATAATGATAACACT
>JAVJGG010000030.1:7296156-7325193 GCA_035590195.1 Aviceda cuculoides
CAGTGTCCAAGGCCAGGCTGGATGGGGCTTGGAGCAACCTGGTCTAGTGGAAGGTGTCCCTGCCCATGGCAGGGGGGTGGAACTAGATGGTCTTTAAGGTCCCTTCCAACCCAAACCATTCTATGATTCTATGATTTATGAGTGAATGCATGGATTTGTAACACTTCAGAATAAGAGAGACTTTACAAAGTACACTAAATTAACACAAATCAGGAACTACTGTCTCAGTATATTCATCAGCTTCTTTTAAGTTCAAACAGTTTGTGTAAGAACTGCTAAATTAAGATATTCAAGCAACTTTAATTTTTTTTGTTATGATGTAAATATTCATATATATTTCAGATGTTGTCATGTGAAGTATTGAATATGTTAGTGGGGATATTTTTAATAGGGAAAGTTGGTAATTTTTCATAAATTTATTCCATACAGTGTCTCAGGAGACTGAAACAACAGATATAGCAGTAAACGTGTTTATCTATTTTTGCATATTCAAAGCAAAGCTCCTGTTGCTGGGAATGGATTTTGGAGCTCATCCCCTATTCCATCATTTGTCTCCTAACCCGCAGCAACAGCATCTTAAAACCAATCAATATCCTTCTTACAGAGCAGTGAACAGTTCCTCCTCTTTCCAAAACCACTATGACCAGCAAACGGCTCCTGCTACATCACCAGCAACAGCCTCCTCCAAACCAGAAATTATATACCAAAACAAAGATTTGCCGAAAGAGTGGAAGCCAGAATGAGTGCTTTCATGGTGATACTTACAGTGGAGTTCATGTCACCTATTATTAATTATTAGACTTCTACCATGTAGGCATTCCCAGTCATGCCAGGCACCCGCAGCTCGCTTTGCAGCCAGGGGCTGGACACAGGGAGCCTGGGAGCACTGGTCTGCATGTACCACTGATGGACGGGTAGGTGATGTGAAAAACCAGAGCTGAATCCATACCTAAGACTAAGTTCTCACACAAAAATGTGGCGTCACAAGGTGAAGGAAGCAGACAGCGGCCATCAGCCTGCCTGAAAATTCTGCCACCGACCCAAGTGCCTGATGACCCCTGCACATACCGATTCTTAGTTGTCTAAAAATATTAGTTTAGATATTATTACGTTCATGCTCCAGGTAATTCAACCTTATTACACAAAAGAAGGAAGAAATGCTGATTTATAAACTAAGTTTTATTAAAGCAGACGTTCAAAGTCATGTTTTACCCTGGTAAATAGCAGACACTGAATATGAAAAATAATCCATGTCACAGTGACAGCAGTTTCAACTGTATCAAGTCATCTGTCAGATCTTTTACAACAAACAGATAATATGTAAAGCTTATATCTTTATGAGAGGTCAGTCATGTTTTTTTAATGTGCCCCCAGTCATTTACTAACTTAAATACATACCTAATGTTCTAAACAGGTTTTTTGAAATTGGCTTCTCATCCTTTCAGTATTATCAAGCATTGTTCATTGTACCTAACAAGCTTTCTACTTTATTGCAAAGAATAAAACCAATATATTTTTAAAAGCAGACTCTAAAATCTAATTATTTTTTTCCAGGCAATAATACAGGGCACTACAGCTGTAAATCTTTAATGCACAAAGGTAGTGATGGAGGATCGTATTTACTATAGCTCATGACATTTTAATTAAAATATGTACTTACATTACTACATCGAGTAATCAAATAAAAAAAAAAAAAATACAGTATTTTTTGTTGTTCGGAAATACCTTATACAATAGTCAGCATTTAAAAAGACTTATTTTTTTAATTTTTCATGTGCAATCAACAAATATTTGATGTGAGGCATTATAAAATGCAGAAGAATGGAATGATGTGCTTAAGGAGTTATTTATGTTTTAAAAAGAGAAGAAAAATAATGCTAAACCATTCACACAGCTCAAGGAAATGGTATGGAATTTTAATGAAGATTATATTTTCTTTAAAATAATACAGACAATATTGAGCACTAACATATTGTAAATAGTTGTTTTAATCACAGCAAGCATACTAGCCTGAATTTCACTCTAGCTGAAGTCCAAAGGCAATCCAACAATAACTGCAAATAGAATGGGGCCCAACATCTCTAATTCGTTGGACAAACTGACTAAAATAGCCCTAAAAAAGCCTCATAGTTTATATTAGAATGACTGGAGGGAACCATAGGAAGCCTGAGTTTATACCATAATAAGAATGTTTATGAAATAAGGATTTGACTTCTAGAACTATTACCATTTTTTTTCTGACAGTCTTTCATTAGAAAAAAATGCTTCTTTACCAAAATCAGGACCTCTCAAAGAAGAGCAGTATTGATTAAATTTCTTCCCATCCAAAGAGTACTAGAAATTTCAACACTTTCTAATACACCCAGTTTGATGTTTTCAAATTGCTTATGAATGACCAGTCAGAATTTATTAAAAAAATTACTCCAAAATTCAGACCATCCCTAGTTTCAAAACATAACATTTAATTTATTGAGTCCCCCCCACCCCCCTGATTTTTTCTTATAGAAGACTAAAATATTGACCTTTTGTACTCTTTCAACCTGGAAATAAGTTTTGCCATCACCAAAGCATAGTTGGGGTATCTTGCTGGCTGTGGAGCTATTGTTGGCTTCCAAAAAAAACAAGCAGGAAATTTTAAATTCTTATGTTTAGTTCATTGAACTGAAGGGCATGATCAAGAATTCACAAAACTCAACTGGGACTAGATAAATTAGTTATTTCACTGTAGAGGAAAATGAGAGGATTCAAGGCTTGGAGAGTAAGATAACAGACTTATTTAGACATGATTCCTGCAAAAATAATGTACAGTCAATAGAATTGCAAAGATGAAGAAAAAAGGAGATGGCAATATGTCAAGTCTTTTCTCATTAAGATCAGCTTTCACTAGGCATGCAAATCCCATTAAGTTTGGTAATAAATGCCCAAATCCAGTTAAGTAGTGGCAGTGCATTATTTTCCAGAGAAAGTGAGGGGGACCTGCTTGGAGGCTTTGAAGAGGAAGGAGAGGGCTGGACGGGAGCAGTAAGGTTTGGGGGTAACTGAAAAGGGGAAGGATACTGCAAACGAGAGCAGGACTTCAGCATACTGGAAGTGTTCCCCAGGCTCTGGCTGGAGCCTCTCTCCACTCCATGAAGATCAGAGGTTCAGTCAGAGCAGGTCACTCAGGCCCTTGTCCGGGCATTTTGAGTATCTCCAATGACAGCAATCCCACAACCTCTTTGGATGCTCCTATGGAATCCTACCAAGCAGATTCCTGAACAAACTCAAGCTTCCTCTTTTGAAGTCCAGGGCTGTGATTTTACCATTTATCTTGTTCACCTCTTTTTCCTGTCTTTCGTTAGTAGGAAATGAGTATGAGACATTGGAAGTGCATTTTCATAGAATTTACTTTTTGTAATGGACTATCAAGGTAGTTGCATTTACTCATGGTGAGTAAAGATCAAACAGCAGATCTTCTACTGTAAGTTTTCTTTTTCCTTTCTCCACCCCCAACATGTTTGTTTGGGGTTTTTTTGTAGAGTTAGAAGAGCTGCCATCGTCTTGCTGTACAACCTCTCCCCTACCACATGTACGATTTTGTGGTTTTGTCACTCTGCTGGGCCTGCCTAGTAGTTTTGAAAGAAATCAGACAATTGTGCAAACATTTTTTATATGGGCAGGAGGAAGGAGGGGCATAGCTGCTGTCATAGAAACTCACTACTTTGCACAATATTCTTCCTAAACAATTCCAAGAATAGCACCTTGGCAACCCAAACAATGTCCATCCTCTTTTCAGAATTCAAGTAAAAACCTAATCAACATCTACCTTTCTTTTCTTTTTTTTTTTAGAGAGAAAAAAAAAAAAAAGGGAAAAGTGAATTTATGACTCCCTGCAGCACTACATTGCAATTCAGATCAGGAGATCCCCTGTCTCAATAAATATTTCCTTGACCTGCTACTAGTAGCAAAGCTCCAGTACTGGGAGAACATGTGCATCTGTAGAGAGAGATGCTGACATTGCCCTTCTGGGGCTTATCTTTTATAGAAGAAATTACCAATAATATGTTTTGAAGATATATTCCTGAAGCCAACTCCCACAAAAGTAATGTGAGGAAGGCATATTTCACTTGGAAAAGCCAGTTTCCAGTTTATGTATTCATGGCTGTGCAGCCTGATAATAACACAAACTTGCTGGCTCCATCAATACCTTGAATACTAAACTCAATCAGGGAAGCACACTTTTCTCCTGTTTTGCATTCCAGACATCACACTGAACATATGTATTTTTTTCTCTCAGCTGTCAGAAGCAGCCATGTCCACAAAAGCAATACTGCCATTTCCTGTTGTAATTGATGAAGAATGGCAGCTTTTTGCTAATACTTTTGCTGTGCTGGTAGCTAAAAGCAGCTGTCGCAAGTCTCAGCATTTAGTGCATAATCAAACATATTTCTAGTATCTCTAGAATAACATTTGATTTACAGTGGCAACAATCCAGGGGGTATGGAAGCTGGCTTTGTTAAGCTGAACCACGTACACACTCTGATTTCGTCTGAAAAACAGCGTTGAGGTTTTTTGCCTGGCAAATTGGAAGACATGGCATTGTGAAGGAGAAAGATTTTTTTTGTTCCTTCTTCCTTATGCTGTAAATGCTTTATAAAGTAGAACTAAGGTTTTAGAAAGATTCAGCTCATTTTATTGCCCACAATGTTTTTGTTTCTCAGAATCTTTCTTGCAAATTAATTAATAGGTCCCTTTCTCCTGGCTGTCCCTGTCTCCCTCATGGATGATGAGAGTAAGCAGGGGAAACCTACAGCTGTGGGGTTTTTAGATAATTATTTAGCTTGGAAATCAGCAAAGCAATTATTTTCTTCTCCCTTTTTTTCCCTACCCTCATCTGTTGGGGTCGGCCAGAGTTAAGCCACTAAGGGCACACAATCTGGCTAAGCTCATAATGACTCTGTTAGCATTGACTGTTTATTTAATTTATTTATTTTTATTAATTTAGGCTATTTATTTATTTATAAAGACATCCAGCTGCTTACACAGTCCCAAGGCTGTGATAATGTTTACAGAGGTTGCACTTCTGAAGAAAACGAGGAGCTTGAAATAGCAGCTAATAGTCTATACCCAATATGCACATAAAGGAGTAGCCTGGTAAAGTAACTGCTGGAAATAATGCACAAGAGCAGCAGCACAAGAACCAATTAGCAAATACTAAGCTTAATATCCATCCATTTGAGAAATACATCTCTTGAGAGTGATTTTTCCTTTCTGTTTTCAAGTCTGTGGATTGTTTTCCTCTTACCAATATGACAGAAGTTCCTCTCACATATACGAAATTTAACAAATAGAAAAACTTAGCCTTGACTTTTGCTTTTATCATCTTGGCAAGTTGATAACGTTTCAGGCCATGACTCAACAGGGACTTAATTTTGCCAGTATACCCATCTTGGCTAGGATGTGGGAGATAAAAATAATCAGCACACCCTCTAATCACGATAGCTATGCTGACAAAACCCCTACTGTAGATGCCTCTGCGCTGATAAAAGCATGCTTTTGTTGGTTTAGTTTATGTTTTGCAGGGAGGTGGTGTAAGCTGTGTTAGAAGAAAGAACCATTCTGATATCAAATGCTATGTCTGAACCAGAGAACTTTGCCAAAAACACTGTATGAAATTAGATGTGGCAGAGAAGTAAATATTTTCTTCAGTGGAATTGCGAAATAATAGATGTTCGCCATACCTGATGCACTGAAATCTTAAGGGTTTGAGGAAAAAAGAGTCAGCCCCAGAATAATAGCTCAAAGAGTAGCTCTTCATTTATTAATAGGTAAAGTGGTTTCAGTGTGATCAAAATATTTTCCCAATGCAAATGTTGAAAGAAAAGGCTAAGTATCAAACTCAGTTTGAGTGAGGAAAGTGACAAACTGGATTTAATTCTTAGCTTTTGAATGCTAATGCAATTTGATGGTTGTCATGACGTTTAGCTGTACGGCACCTGTTAGTATCAGCTGCATGCCTTTCAACAACATACTATCCTTCTGGTGCCAGATGAAAGAGTACCAGGAAAAGAAGCATTTTTAAGCAATCCAGGATACAATGTTCACCTTTCTCATGAAAGAGCTCCTGGAGATTCTTAAAGATGCGGCAAAGGTCGTGAAATTGTGACACTCCTCCCTACCCTCTCTCTCTCTCTCTCTCTCAAAAAAAAAAAAAAAAAGTATGCCAAAAATGGTGGACATCACACAAGGAATTCAGGAGAATGCATGTCATAGTGTACCTCCATTATTTTACTGTTTGAAGTTTTCATGAGCTGGAGTTTCACACACCAATTCTTCAAATGTCAAATGATTTATTCAGAATGTAGTAATAAGAAAACTTGAGCTTTACACAGGACACGAAAAAATTAGTGTGAAATAAATGTCATTCATACTGAATGTCAGTTAAAGGGACTTTGGTTTGATTTTCAGTAGAAGTTCAGATGGTATATGGAGGCTGTTTTGTTTGATTTCTTTTTACCAGATGTTGGACCTGGTTAGAAATTATTTAATTCTATGTTCACCCAGGCATCTTCACCTGAATAAAGTTCATTTCTACACCAGAATTTGATGGAAAAATCTTTTAAGTTTTGAATGGCAGAAAGAAGTTTATCAGGACCTTTTGGCCAGTTATATTTTCATAGAGTCATGCGCTTAGGATCAAATTTTGATAACCAAATTTCATACTAATCTGGTGACGTTTCAAGGAAAAGAGATTTGGAGAGGCTGATGACTAAGCACTTTTAAAATTTGTTTTGTCTCCTTCGCATCTCTTCCTACCTACTTAAAGTGTTGTGGCTAAATCTCTCAAGGAGGATGCAGAGCAGTCTTCGAGAACATTTTTTTCCTTCATGGTTTTTTGTATTTATCTTTAGGTCTTTTCTCCTACTTAAAATGTACAAATCTCCTAAAGGCAAACTTGGATTAGGCAGAGACAAGATAACATACAAAAATAACCTCAGAACACAACAGTGACTTTACACGGCATACTATGCAATGTGATATTCTGTGAAAGGTGCTGGTTTTTCTTAATTATTTTATCAGAATATTGCTTTGAAGACTCTCCTGCTACTTCAAGATCAAAGCACTGAAGAATCCATAGAGATTTACTCTATATATTTGCATTAAAATCTAAAACGTCATCTGATCCATTCAGTGACTTAACTCATAATTTCTATACTATTCTACGTACATCCTACATCAACATCCAACTACACTAACCTTCAGCGGTGATAGGGGACGGTAAGCCCACATACCCATGATGAGATCTGACTATAGGGGCTTCAGAACTTGGAATGCCATGGATGGCCTCAGGCCCGACAAAAGGTTCCCCTGGTGCAAACTCATTTGCAAGAATAAGAAAAATGGTAAAAGAGGCATTGTTACTCCAAGTGACATCAGGTTCAGCCTCCATCACAAATGGTATTTCAGAAAAAAAGGTGGAAGAAATCCCTCAGTTGAAAACCCTCAGGATAACAAGGCCCAATGTAAGTCCTGGTCTGATTCCGAGCAGTGGTTGATTTAAACCCTGAAACACAGGCCATCATATCCTTTCCAAACATCTCCTACCTTTTACCACAACAGTTGGGCCTTCCTAGAACAAAGCTAACGAACTAACTTCCCTTCCTACAGGAAGAGGCTAAGGAGTGATGAACCGAACATACAGCAAGGGAGACAGAGGGTTTTGATGGGTGAACAGAGACAGCTTGCACAGGGCTGACTGTAGTGACTCTTCTCCTCATCTGGGCTTCCTCTTCCCTCTCGGAAATCCCATCCCTGGTGTAGGAATGACCCAGCCACTTATAAAGGTACAAACTGAGGTCAGCTTCAGATTTCCTTAATAATTCACAGCAGTTCAGGGGACTTCGCACAAGCAGCTGAATCATCTTTGCAGCAGAAACTGCTGAGAGAGAGGTGGACCAAACAGCTGGCAGCAGAAAACAGAGCAGGCATCCACATTAAGGGTGGTCAGGCTTCACAGAGAGCCCTAATGCTAGTGGTAAGCACACAATTAATTTTATTTTATTATTTTACTAGAGGGATTGTAGTCTTACTATCTTCGGAAGTTCTTGAGAACAGATTAGATGTTCATGAGGAATGACGTATGTGTGGTTGATCCTCATGGAACTGCATTAAATGAATTTGAGATCCCTTCTAACCCTGGCTTTGCGATTCCGTGCACTGTACAAACAGACATCCCTGCCCTCGGAGTATTACTATGTCCTTGCTCTTGTGGCTGTGACAGAAGTGCCTCTGGGTCAACGCTTTAATTTGGTTCAGGAGTGCACTTTTGATGCAAATCTTTCAATTGTTCCCACTTACTACACTCTGGTTAACGTATGAAACACTCTTTAAGTGTGCAAACTGGATTATTTTGGGGTGAAGCTAAGCTGTAAGGTATGCTGTAGGTGTGCGCTTGATGCAGCGCAGCTGTTAATAGGGAGTTGCTCAGTCCAAGGGGTGAGATGAGAATTTATCTGAAACCACGAGAGTAGATGGACTCTGGAAGCCAAGTTCTCAGCACTCCCTCTTTCCTCACACAGATCTGCTATTGCATCATGCTACTGCGCAGTAGCAGTCTTTCTTTGTATAGCATCACGACTAATACTTCTCCAACCCTTTTCAGAGCCTTTAGATACTACCATAACAATACACAAGCATCATTATTATTTCACAAAAGGAACATTTGCAACTTAATCAGCAAAAATCTATAAAGTTTTATCTGAAGACGGAAAACGTTATAGTAATACTACTGTACATATTTAGCCAATTTCATAGCACTGAAAATAGAATATTTTAGTGATTAGGAGAGAGAAGAAATTCAAACCAGAAGGTCATATTAAACATATGGAAGTGTTAAATATACCCATTTAAAATTAGCGGTGAGCATGACTCTCCTGTCTCAAGTTTCTTATATTAGTGTGACAACTACCTTCTCTTCGTGTGACTGCATTCTGGGTTTTTTTGCTGAAATCATATTACAACCCTCTAGTGTACCAGTCTGATTTGTTATTGATCAGAACAGTAAATCCAATTTTGTATTTACTTCATAATTTAGATCAGTATAATGCTTTGACAACATAATATTATTAAACAAAACCTCAAGTGTCCTTCACAGCAGGAAAATTTCTGGACTGTGTGCTGCCAGACTAGGGACTTACAACCAGTTTTCTTGAGAAAAGCCCAGTGAGCTAAAGAAAATGTCACTGTTTCACTGGAGGAATGCACTTCTCAGGCATAACTAGGAGGATGTTCTTTGCCAAAAGGTCACAGAAACATGCTTTCACTCTTTTCTGCCTTTCTAAGCACATCTCTTGATACTGCAGGCAGAGTTTTTCTCGGCATTAGGAAAGACAGTGACTAAAGCAGAAGACTGGAACAGGGAGATCTTGTCCTGTTCTTACTGCAATACCAGACTGTTGGTCAACAAAGTATTTCACTATTTCTTAGATTCTCCATGATAAAATGGAAACACAAGCCTTCACACTTACAGTGGTAAATGCTCTTCTAAGACAGTTTAATGCACAGTGATTTTTGCTGCTCCGTAGTGTGGTGATAATAGAGAGGTCTTCTATTGTAGCACTGGTCATGACATAATAATATACATAATTTGGAAACGTAGTATTAGGCAGAACACCAGACTATTCCAATCTAAGACACATAAAGCAGTATCTCACTTTCTTCAAATTCCTTAAAGTCATACCTTTGAAAGAATTATGGACTACAGTCAAGAAGCAGTCAAACGACAATCTCAAGAGCTGACAGAATTACAAAATATTGCTTATTTAGGACAATGCTTTATGATATTTTAGAAGGCATCTTGTAACTTACGGCTGTGAAAATACCTGATTTTCTTTTTGTTTCCCTTGCTAAAAACTGAAAGATAAAGTGTGGCTTTTGGAACAAACAAACAAACCTGGAGCAAACACATGATTTTAAATTAATTTCAAGCATTCCAATACATGCAAAACATTTCAGTTTTGAGCATGGTAAACAGGCAAAAGCAAGAAAGCCTTTGTTCCAGAATGGCATGAGGAGTGGAAAAGACACTCACACATGGTGGGAGTTCTCAATTCAGCTGCCTTTTTTGGCCTGAGGAAGTTCAAATTTGTACTGCCCACCTTTCTGGAGAATGTCATACGTGTGACTGCTTATAAACTTTTACATTTCATTTATTTAATTATTCACAAGGTTAAATGCCTGTTTTCTAAGACAGCTTCCTGACTCTCATGCAATATCACTCTTTCTTTCATTTCCTCCTTCTCAGTTTCTTCTGTATAAGCACTCCTGATCAATGAAAATCTAAATGTTTCCAGCAACACGGAACAATATTAACAAGTGAGCCTGGAAGACAGCCATTTACCTATAGTAAGTGGAATAAGACCATAGACAGCAGAGAAACAGGAAGAAGTTTGATCTCCTACATAAATTGGACTTCTGTGTTAAAACCTTTCCTAGAACATTTTTATGTGTATAATCAGCTAACCGGCAAACAGTTTTAAGAGATCTGGAATTGAGCTCTTACATGAACGAACTCTTCAATAACACAAAAGCCCCTTTAGTAACATTCTTGTCCTCTGTGTCTCAGCTCTAACCTCTTAAGAGAGATTCAAGGCAGTGCTGTGCTTCCAGCATAAACTGCTGCTGTGGCAAGTAAGAAACGTGATGGAGGATATGGGGAGGAGGAGTGTTTGCAGTATGGGACAAAACCCCCTCCTCATCTGCTTAGAGAAGACTATTAGTCTAAGATTACTCTATTTCAAAATTAGTATTGTTTTCATCAGTGTGTCCTAATTGTGGGTGCTGAAGTTTTACTATTTAACTTCAGGCACTTGAGATTTCAATCTCAACACTCTAAAAGTTAATGTACCTGCCCACCCTAAAATGCAGACAGTGTTTGTTTATCCATTAAATCTTCATTCATCTTGTATCTAAAAATAAATGTCTGAATCCTCATGGGATAGTCTGTGTTACCGACTGTGTGGGCTGTGGCTGCAAAACTTCAAACTGGAATTACACCAGAACTGGGGACGAGTTAGCCAGCGGCCCTGGGGTCATTCGAGGTGATACTGAAGGCTGTATTCACATATGTGCCACTCTTCCCTGTGTGTCAGAGGTACATCAAAAGCCCAGACCTCCACTCTAAAAACTCCTTCTTTTAGCAATGACCGGCAAACAAAACTGTTCTCACAGCTAGCTGAAGAGTGTATCTTCTGGCACAGCGTAATTATGCTCCTTATCTTTTTCCCAGTTAAGAATATTTCAGCTCATGTTATTCTGCACTTCCCACTGTAAAGCCCTGTTTGGGAAGGGTGAGATCCTGTTCAACCTAAAATTAGCAACAAAACTCTCATTACCTTGGATAGCAAAGAACCAGACATTTAGATATCCCTGTTGTTTTGAAATTTGAAATCTATCTAGCTCTATTACTCTAGGTAAAACCAGATGTTTCCTGTCATGTTGATACTTATCCAGAGAAATGGGATTAAAATTAAAATTTTCAAACTTGATTTTGTGAGCGATCGGTTGATTTTGAGCAGCCTTTCTGGTGGAAATATTGACTCAAAACATTGCTTGAATGATTCTGCAAAAATTATTTTCTTCAAATCATTAACTATGCAGACAACATATTCTGTATCCAAAATATGTGATTTAACTCTGTGGGAACTCTTAGAATGTAAAACCTCCTGTCACCAGTCACAGATACATCTAATTATTAATGCATATAAGAAATCCAATTTCAAAATATTTTGGTCCCTTTTGCAAAGTGATATGCCTTTGAGAAGTAACATTAAACATCAAGCACCTTTAAAAAAAAAGAGCTGTTTAAATTCTAAAGCGTTTGTGTCTGTTTTCTTTTTACAGGAATAATTTCTCTAACTTACTAGATCAGCTTGAAGATTTTTAGCACTTCCAAAAACATGGTAGTCAGGGTTCTTTTACTAAATTCAGTTGAAACTGACTCAGACCACTGTCAAAAGTTTTTACAAATGTATCTCAACCTGTATCATGGATGCTAGAAGAGACAAAACCCCATCGTTTAATAAATTATTATTTATGTCCTAAATCTAAACATTTTTTACATCATCTTCTTCCCCCAGAGCCACAATCACATTTGTCAATTTAACCGATTCCTGAAATGAGATCCAAATTATTCAACAGGGTGATGAAATTAGTAACAAGCCCCAGGCATAAGACAGCAGTTGTTTTTAGCATTCATTTTTATTAACTACTAGAGACCTATGGCAAATGAGATCATTCTGAATATTACATAGGATGATACCATAGTCCAGTTGCAGCAGAATAACTTTTTTTTTTTTTTTTTTTTTTTTTACAACTCTGAAACCCTTTAGATGAAGTGGAGCACATGCATGTGCAAGTACACATTGCAGCTGCAGGAAGAGGTGCTAAAACCTCCAGCATCTGAAAGCAGCAAGTTCTCAATTTTCCTCTCAAACTTATTAGGGCTTCTGGTCACATGACAAGTTACTGTCTAATAGCAAAACCAAACTCAGAACAATACAAATGCCAAGTCTTCCGTCCAGCTGCTAAAAGTATTCCCTCCTCTTTAGAAAACAGTGATACTTCACTTCACTGATTGCAGGTCTTCTCCTTGGCTGCTGGGAAGACTCATACCTTTTGCAATTTCCAGAGGGCTAAATCTTTGACTGCCATATTCCTATTCCCATTCTCATACACTCCAGAGCAAAGTGGCTTTCTGCTCCAAATTCAGCCAATCTATTCTGCACGCGCCCATGTTTACTTAACTACATTCGCTTATCCTCCTCGTTCCTCCTGCCACGTGTCCTACTGTGCCTGTTCTTCTCCAACCATCTCGCTTTTCCACCTGCCTCTTTCTCCTCCGGGACTTCCACTCTCAAACTTTGCCCAAGCCCAGCTTGATAAAATGTCCCTGAAGCAGCTCCTGCTTTCTCTAGATTTCTCTCTACAGAAAAAAAAAAGCTTTTTTATAGTCTGTCTCCTTCCCAGAAAGCAATGCTTCTGGATGCAGCGGGCATGCGGCTGCTCAGTCATTTTTCATCCTTTGACTATAACCAGCCTACTTTGTTTGTTTTCATCTACTTTTAAATTTTATTTTATGGTCATATTCAAAAGAACTAGTTTGGACACATTTCAATCTTTTCAATCAATTATGGCATGAATAAAAGTGAGATTGTATTTTCTGGAAATGTATTGCATATCAAATGATTGACACTGCTCCATAACTAGTTTTTTCCTGGCCCCATTGCACCTAGTGCCAACAACAGGCTTCATGTCAAGAGGCTGGCAAAAATGAGTGTATGCCACAACTAGCTAAACAATATGGAATTTTAATGAGAAATCTAAGCAGCGTCAGGCCACTTCTAATTGTCTGGTTTTTAATTTATTCATTTCACTTTCTCTATGGGCCTCTATGCTTTTTTTTATCATTGAAAGTAAAAAAAAAAAAAGGAAACTAACAATAATTCATGTGAATGGGTGCTAGTTGAGGAGAAATTTACAGGAAGACAGTGGAGAAACCAGGCTCATTCATTTCTTTGTTATTGCAGCTAAATATAATGCACAATACAGTCTGGTTTTCTTAAAATTCAGTAGGCATATGAAGGCTGCATTGAATGAGGGAATGCACTCTTTGACCATTATGTAAAAATGTCTAATTAATTTTCCTTTGTCGCTTTCAATATGTTTCTATTACATGCTTGGGACTATTGGGGTTCCCAATGGTGACTGAATTTTGCAGCTGCAAATTGCTGTCCTTAAGTAATTCTAAGTATTTTCTCACTGAAAACTCATAAGCACACAGCAGTTGCCGGTTGTGGTCACACAAAGAAAAATCCTGCTTAGCTATACTTATTCACTTACATTGCCTTGAATGCCATTTGTTTACTTAGGATAATCGCAAATTTTTTGAAAAGTCTTCTGGAACATTTTCCCCTACAGTATAATGCAGATGATATGGGTGTTAATTTTCATAAAGTAACGTTTCCCAAACTTTCTTCTCGCGGGCCACCACGCAGTGGCAAGGTATCGCATGGACTGCATGCCGTGGGCAGAAACGAGCTCTGGGAGTCTACCCAGTTCATCCAGTGACCTGCTAGGTTACAGGTAGTGCAATGTACCAGGGCAAGTATGATGGACAGAAGGTGCCAGAATATGCTCTCTTCAGAGACCCCTGTGGATAGGGCCACCTGTGTTATTTGCAGGGGAGCTACTGACTGATTAAGCAAGACTTCCACACCACTGGTAACCCACAGAATGCACTTAGTAATGACTGACATCGTATTTGAAAATCAAAAATTACTACTGCAGAAGTCCCCAAATCAACAAATTGTGCTGTAATGAAAGAGTAAATGAGGGCACTTGTATCAAAATAAAACCCCAAAATGTATGTATTATTTTTATTTCCTGTACTCCATTAGTGTGTTCAGGAAACTTTATTTCATAGAATTATAGAATACTTTCTTCACTAGCTGCTCATAGCTCTGAATAGATAGTTCAAGTAAACACTTAAAAAGCGGGTTTAGTTTCTGAGTAATTTTCTTTGTTCTCTTAAATATTCAGATGGCATTTATTGTGCAAGAAATAACTGTAATCTTCCACAATGGACAATTGTGACAATTACGTTGTTAGTCACTACTACCTTTTTTCTCCTCTTATTTAATTTTTAGCACTTCTTACAATACATTCAGTTTTATGGTTAGAGGAACAGCCTCAAAATTATGTTTGCAATTTCCATTAGAAATTTTCCAAAAAGAAGATCCACCAGATGGTGCCATTCTCCTAGCAGGATACACAATTTGGTCCATGAAAGCTCTCCAATTCTTATTCATAGATATTGTTTAATAATCGATATTCTTGTTCACCATTTTATCTATGTCCTATGCATCTTCTCTAGTTAATGCAATAAATTTACACATTGAGACAAAAAAATAAGCATCTTTGTATAATGCCTGGTTTCATTTTCTTCACAACTCTGGAACACCCTGTAAGCACAGTCCTCCAAGGAACCCAACTGCCTCCTTTCTCAAAATGACTTTCCCATTTAAACTTGGAGTCTCTCACGCTTTACTCAGGACAACGCTAATGGATTTTGGCAGGACTCTCAGCTTTATATGCGTGTTCTCTGCCTGATGTATTCTCAGAACACCTTAGCTTTCACTTCCTCACAACCGTTTCTCAGTTTGTTTTTCTATGGATTTTTCCTTAAATTAAATATCCTTTCTACAGACAAACGTAGTCAAACTTGCTCCCAGACTTAGACATCCTGCTTTTGCATATATACTTTTACACATACGAATGGGGTTTGTGGCATGAATATAGTATATATATATATATATGTATGTGTGTACATATATACGTCTTCTGTTACTGAGCTGAGAATGTTAAATCTTGTCACATTTATAATTTGTACAATTTTACACTGTATCAAGTTTCTTGGCGTTTTGGGGTTTGTTGTTCTTTTTAAACTGATGCTGGTAATAACTGGCTTTCACATGCAAACTACACAGTGTCAAGACTGTATAAGGAGAATTACACAATTGCCAGAAAAGCTTTCTGTAACAGTTTCTCAGCTTTTTTAGGCTAATGATTCCCTAGTCAGAAAAAGGAAGATTGCTAATCACTCCAAAATTTAAATTAAACAACAACAACAACAACAAAAAACTAGTAAGAAATATAAGTTGTGCTAGTTCTTTGGTATATGGGGATCAAGCCAAATCTGCTGAACCTGGCTAATTTTTTTTCAGCCCAGTGCTAGTTTCTATAATGGGCTGTATTAGTACACTTCTAGAACAACTCCTGTCTTCTGAAGTCAAACTAAAGTGACAGGAGCCACAACGGTGTTGAAAAATCGATAGAGGTATCATGGCACTAACCCAAAATTTGACAGAATCTGACTTCTACCTCCAGCACGCTTGCTCTTATTGACTGTGGGTCTTCTCCATATCTCATATTGTGGTAAGTATGAATGCATTCAAAGAATATTTTTTCTTTTTAAAATTTGCCTTCAATGGAATTAGTTGATGCTCCTAGACTGTGATGCAAGGGCTGACTTATGCATCCATTATTCCTCCTTTTCACTGGGGGAATGCATTTAATTAAAGAACAGTAGCAGCGCAAGAAAGGTTAAGCAGGAGCACCCTTGAAGTAAGTCCTTTGTCAACATAGAAGGAATGAAAGATGTCAGATAGCTTGACTTAAAACATTATGGTCATTATGATACTCCGAACCCAACTGTAACTTTGGGAAATACTTTGTTTTATGTATACTGATGCCCTTGTGTCAAGATAACCAGCTATTTATTCAGAGTTTCTTAAATAAGCAAAAGAAAATTCTGTGGTTTAGACCAAAATAAAGCCATCAAAGTTACATATTTTTGCCTTTTTTCGACTGCGTAAGAGTTATTGGCTATGATTAATGAGTGATGTTTATAGGGATTGTGGCACAAACCACCAAGGAATTCTCCTGACAGCACACCACATACACTAAGGACTCCAGACAGATGTTACTGATGATCTGGGGCACGACTCACTTAAAGGGATACATCCTTCAACAGCATTGCAAGTAGATATCTGAAATGGTATGTTTATTTAATGTCTTTTTTTCCAGTATTTGTACACTTGATGTTCTTACTTAGCTTCAACAATGCGTGGCCATTTGAATGACATCATTCTAGTGATGTCTTATTTTTCATCCCTTTCACTTCCTGATTATAATGTCCTAAAAGAAGCATTTGTATTCCTATCATTACAAGGAAATATTGAAATAAGTATGGAATAATTTCTCATTTTTGTTCTCTCTTTCCCTTGTAATAAGAAATTTCTACCCTCCTGTATAAGAAGCTACAGAAAAGATTAAATTATCCCCTTTTTGGTATAGCAAGCAAGAAAGCTATGTCACAGTAGGACAGACATCCTAATGTGCAAGCTCATGAAAGGAAAGAACTGAAAATTACAGGTGTGTTCTCATTATTACTTGGTAAGTCATATGCTAGCTGGAAAAACACTTATAATCAGAACTGAGCCTTAGTTTGAAAACAGAAGCATGAAATGATGAGCTTTCAAAATGCCTGGTCCCTTATATATGAAACATAGCACACTGTACTATTTATTAAACCACATAGGGCTGTTCACCATTAGTTTTTTGCAAGATAAAAAAATTACAAATACCACTGCTCAGAGGCAGCAACACTAAGGAAAGAAGGTCTTGCTCCGACATAAATCCTGTAAAGCACACCGTCACCTTTGTGAATGCAGTGCACTCCATCCATATCTGCACAAAGCTAATTTAATTGTATGTTAATAAAGCAAGCAACTTAAAAGATTTCTTTCTTTTGATACAGTCGAGTTTTTTCTACAGAAGCAATTCCTCTTCACCAAACATGAAGTCGGACGTTCTGTTCTAGATAATTTACTGTAGTTTCTCTGGGCTCGGGGTTTGGTCAAGCCAAAGCTTACGCAACTATCTCCACAACTGAGTGTTGGCACATTTGCTTTATTTTGCTTGGTGCACAGAAGAGAAAGCTATTTAGTTATCTTTGGCAAGCTACTGGTATGTCACCATATGGCATATCAGAAAGGCTTGCGAAATCACACCTTGGTGTAAGTATATTTAACGACACAAGTCCAGCTCTTTTTGCCACAGGAAAAAGAAAAGCCTCCGTAAGAGATACCAGGACTGCAGAAAGGCTGGGAAGCCTTTCGTCCCTCTCTTCAGTATGTACCTAGATCTAATTCCCAATCACTCCCGTTCACTTCCCAGGGATGAAGCTTTGGGACTGCTGACAGGCAGCTATTAGCACCTTATTACAGAGCCACTCCGGGGACAGAAAAATAGACAGCAGGACAAGAGAGCCCAAGGAGTGACAAGCAGGCCTGCTCTGCCACCTGCTGCACCCCCTGCGGTTGCCGTCCTCCGCTGTTTCGGGGTGTGCTTTATCGGGTGGCACCCGCGCTGGCCCCCCGAGCGGCGCGGGAAGCCAACCTGCAGGCTGTACAAAGCAGCTGGCTACCTGCAAAACAGCTAACGAAGCCAAGTCTCCTCAGACGTTCTCCAGGAACTAAATGGGCAGGTCTTTTCTTTTTTTCCCAGCCCTCTGCAGTCGCTAACCAATAAAGTTAGTACTGTACAACTTAAACATTGCATTAAAAATAGTTACACGATGAATGTGTTTTAAGGTTTAATTTAGAAAGAACAATGCAATTATAGGAGTATAAGCCTAACTTTATATTAAATTTAAAGATACTTCTCTTTGCTCCTGTACTTGACTTTATTTTTACTTTCTCTTTAATCTGTGCATATCTGAATTTTATCAAATTAAAAGTAAATATGAAAGGACAATCTACCGAACGTGACATGTGCTGTGCCCTTTTCTCTGCTTACTTCAAGTGCTGAGAAACGATTTTGTTCCAGAAAGATTGCTTTCAATTCCTTGGGTTTTTAGGTCATTATATTAAAAACCATACGCCACTTCAGTTTCCTTTTATTATTACACATTTGATTTTAAGAATTCTTTAGGCAAAATTCTGTTCTCAGTTACACACATGCAGCCCCACTGAAGTCACTAATTACCATTTAATCAGATAAATAACTTATTCTTAGGGAAAGAAGATAAGAATGAGAGCAAGGGCAGGAAAAGAAAGGACTCAGAGCACAAAATAATAGGCAGACTAGCAGAGATAATTTAATAATATAGACATAACTGAGGCTGAATGTGAATATTCTCTTCTTCCTCTGATTTTGTGAGTTAACATTCATTCAAGATCAGTGACATGTACGTGTTTTGTCAGTTTCATTTAAAACACAAAGGGAAAATTGTGTTTCGTTATAATTACATTTATAGAGACTACGCTGGCTTTCAAGTTTTCACTATTACTATTTGTGGGAGGTACTAAATACTCTCAGAGCAGAGGGACGGAAGGTCAGTTAAAGCACTGAAGAGGCCCCAACTCCAAACCCTAGGAGTATAGTCCGCACCAACAGCAGAAGTAACAGTGGAAGCGGTGATGCAGACAGATTACGTGCTTTGCTACCACCACCTGCTCTCCCCCTGGACCAAGTTATCCAAAATTACCCAGTTAGGTCAGCTTAACGTTACGTTACGTTAACGTTAAGTTACCCAGCTTAACGTCATGCTGCGTTGAGACGAACGAGAGCTTGGCTACGACGTAAAAACAAAAAAGCCACACTGCCAACATAAACTACCCCAGGCAGAGAGCACGCTGCTTTGGTTAAACTACTTCTAATGTCCATACCAGTTTCTTAGGGTTGTCTCATACCCCGGCCGAGCAACCGCCGCAGCGCCCTACAGCCGTTCACCAGCCGGGCCAAGAGCAGGCACGAGGTGAAGGGGAGGGGCTGCACGGCTGCGCCTCTGCTCCTGCACCCCGTGCTCAGGAGCCGTAGCGCCTTTAGCTGCTCCCACCCGTGTACTTCCAGACCCCCGTTTATCACCGTCTCTAGGTCTGACCTTGCGCGGCCGGGTTGCCAGAACGTTGGCTGCGAGCTCCCTGCACCTGAACCCAGTGCGATGTTCTCCAGCCTGGCCTCAGCAGCCGTCAGTAGACGCTCGAGCCAAGACAGATGATTTGCCCCTAAAACGGACGAGGACCGTTCGTGTCGTTCTTTCTGCTTGCTCAAATGTGGGGATGGTACTTCTGAGGCACGGCAACATTTTAAATTACCGTAATTATTTTTGCACAAATTGCCTGATTATGGCCTTAAAAAAAAATATCAGAAAATGCTATCAGAAGCACAACTGCATTGGCTGTCCACAATATATTAAAACACTGCCAATTTACATGAAGTTTACTAAACTGTATTTTCAGTGGTTAGCATCACACACCTGGCTTTAGTGGGCATTAAGACTAAAAACTTTAAAAGCTTTTTGCCATACATTCTGTAACTGTGTATAATAACACATTTTCACCAGTCATGGGTGAATGTCAAGAATTTCAGAGTTCTGATTTCAATCAGATAAAGACTTGGGAGTCTGAAAGTTAATCCAAACTTTTTTCTAGATCTGTTGAGTGTGTAAAATTGAATTTGAAAACCCGTGAGAAGAGACTCTTTCAAGTGGGTTTCTAATACTCTGCATGCAATTGGCCAGGAAAAACTGCAAAACGCTTTTGCTTACGATTTCTCAGAATTTTTGACACCACTCTCCATTAGAAAATGAGGTGAAGATACACACGAAAATGATCAAGCAATGGAAAATAAAGATTAATTACAGAGCATCTTTGAATTTTCAAACTCAGACTGATTCTAGAAATACTTTAGAAGAATGCTTATTCTTCACTGAACAAGTCTGTCTACCTAATTTTAAAGTATATCTAAATACAACATAGTAACTGATAAAACTGCTTTTAAAGTGGCTGCATGTATCTTGTCAGGTGGTCTCAACAATTCTGTAATGGTCAAATGATGAAAAAGTGGAAACAGTTCTCCTCATTTAGCTTATAAAATCTAACACTCACAAATGATTCTGTGGGGTTTGGGGGTTTTGTTTGGTTTTTTTTTTTTCTTCTTTAAAGCATGAGATATAAATATGTTCATGCTGCTATAGACTGCTGTTATTTCCTTGCTTTTCAGCTGGCTGCAGCATGACTAAGCAGAAGCTTAGTGGACGTCCTACATATTCACCAATTAACAATCAGTATAATTCTCTCTCATACAAGGTATTTGAAGATAGCACAGTTGGAGAGACTTCCTTCCAAGGAATGCCAAAAGAGAGCAGTGTACAAGAAGGAACACAGTAAGCCTCACGTGGATTGCAAGAATCTACTACCATTCAAGCATCACACAAATAATGACTTAATCATGTTTTAGTTCTGTTTCTTATTAGTGAGGTTGTAAAGATGTATTCGAAACCTCCTCAAGAAAAGCATTTTGATTCACAAAGACTGCCTTCAAAGTTTCAAATTTATCTTCAGTTCCCAAGTTATATACTTTACAACTTCTTACATCATACACTAGTAAGTCTGGCATGCAGCCATTTTGTGAACATTGATTTTAAATAAATTAAATCATTGTATTAAAAAAATGACAATACAGTAGAAAGATGATACCTGAAGATCAACTTTGTTAAATCTCTTGGAACATAGGTGGTTACTGCAAATCCAAGAGGTTTCACACGAGCTTTGATTATATACCTTTTTAATTCTGTGTGAGATCAGGCTTAGAAAGGTGGAGAAATAATATGAGAACTTTTTAATTAAAATTGTTATTGTCTTGAATGCTGTGAAAATACGTCAACATTTATGGCAAATGAAGCATGGAACACAGCACTCTGAACAGGATGGTTGAATTGCTGGGTAAGTAAATATTCTGCCTCAAATTGCTAGGTAAGTAAGAATTCTGCCTCAAAATCTTTTCAGTGTCAGATGTGGCTAAACATTTAAAGTAGGGTTCTACTGTGAAAAGTATCTGTCAGAAAATAAGTGTTTCTTACTCTGGAGATCTGCTTCGTGTGACTGAAAACAGCAGACTCTATTCCAGCTAGTTACGTTCATTTGATGCGCAAGGCTGGCTACATAGACATGATTGAGTGTGCTTACTTATGTCTCTGGCAGCATGAACATAATTGTTAATTAGTTTCCAAGAACAAAATCTTAATTGCTGATAAAGATTCTGTATCAAAGTACAAGTGAGCAGTTTTGTTCATGACAGCATTTGGGTAACATGAGTTCGATATGTTTTGGCTTCAGACTACACCAAGCGCTGTGAATGTTTAGTACCTTAGATTAGAGCCGCAATCGAAATTAGAGTGCTCGAGTTTGCTTCGTATTTTAGAAATTGTGAACAAACATTTCAAATGCTCACCGCGAAGAAAAATCGAGAAAAAACATTAGAAAGACAAACTATGGGGAACGGAAAGAAAACTTTCTTCCATATCCACCCCAAGCTGGCAGGACATCTGCTCCGTGCCCACCATCTGGGTGTGTCTAATTAGAGAGTACCTGGAACAGGCTCTCAGAGAGCTGTTACGGAAAGAGCTCCGCAGCAGATGCAGCTTCAGTCCCTAAGGGCTGAAAGATAAGGCTGCAAGAACAAGGGGGCCACTGAGCAATGGGAGTATCATATCGCCTCGTGCGGTAGTTCTGCACAGCAAAATGCTTCCAGAAGAGCTAAATATTGCTTGCACTTGGAATTTACATGAAATCCAACAGGGAGTGATGATTACACAGACCAGCAAGTACAAAGACAGTGAAACAACACACTGAGACGTAATAAACACATGCAGTCCCATACTGATACTTCTGATGCATCACAGTTTAGACTGATGTGGCATGGATTTCTTTTCTTTTCTTTTTTTTTTTCTTTTTCCTGGAGGGGGACCTTTTTTTGCATTTTTAAACAATTATTTTTTGGTTTTAATACCACTCCATTTCCAATCATATTCAGCTGAAATTTAACACAGAACTTACCTGTTCAGTTTCCTACACTCTGGCCAAAAAATCCTCTTAAAGATAATTTTCAGAGGTTAAACAAGTGACAGCACAGCATCGGAGCGGGGGGGGGAAGTTATTTTTCTCTTTTTCTAGCTTATCTTCCCCACAAAAGTATCACGCCTGCCTAGCATAGCACCTAGTGCTTTCCACAGACTGAAACACAACACTCAGCATCTTTAGATAAGTCATACCGGTGAAAACCAGCAGCAACTTCAGTTTTACTGGAGATGCATTCATGTAAAACTGCTGTATGTGAGAGCTTGATTCCTTTTTTACTTTTTGATATTGCTACTGATCCTAAAACTCCTTCACTTTGTAGAGCTTGCAACAGGGAGGAAAGAGCTGGGGTCTGGCGGGGGTCCGTCTGAGCCAGCCGCGTACACAGCATGGGTCGCCTCGTGCCTTACGGCGCGGTGCCAGCCGCAGAGCCGTCACCTTCACCGCTGTCCTCACAAGAGCCACCACCAACCCCGCCACCTTGTGAAAATACGGCCACTCTTTTAAAAACACAAACCATAACAGGTATAACGTGCCACGAAGTTTACCCCTGCTCTCTGAGCTACCGCGGTTACGTTTTGCCTACAAAATACCTGCCACCACCCGGGTCTTTGAGGCTGTCTGGCGTTCCTCGCCCTGGTTCGTCTGCCCTTTGCAGAGCAGAGGGAACAGCGCCGACGGGAGCTGGCCGCCGGCTCCTTCGCGGCCCGGCTCCCAAACGTGTCTGCTCTTCGGCCTCCGCGACAGCCTGTCTAGAGCCTGCAGCTGGCTGTGAATAGACACCTCCAGACACTCGCCTTCTGGGCTGACGCCAGATGTGGACAGCTGAATAAGGTCCTCGGTAAACATCTGGAGGAGCTATGGCCAGTTGCAGTTCCGTTAGCCACAGAATTACTCACTTCATTTTACCTGAATTTTTGCATTCAAGCTTCATCGTTTTCATGCATAAGAGGTGATTTGCATACCATGTAATATAATCCATTACGGAATTGTAAATATTAACGATGTTTCTACCTACAGCAATGGCAATATTAACTGTTTCCTTAGGAAGGAAAATATATTCCTCCTTCAGGTTAGGCTAATTTCAATTAGAACTCAATGCAGCTTCTCAGTATTATCACCTGCCTTTTACAGGCTCAGTGGGGTTTTCAAGCATAGAAAGGTGATTTTTCAGGTTCTTACTGGTAGCTTAGAGAAAATTGTGAATTAGTGAAAGCCACTGTAGTGAGTATATTTGAAGACGGTTGGAGATCAGTAGCCTCAGCTTTGACCGTACAGTGCATCCATCCAGCGTCATCAGGGTGATCAGAGTTCAGCAGACTAACGACAAGTACAGGAACGCATTAAGCCCGCTGGGACCGGAGGCACAAGGATGAAATAGTGAGTGGCTTGCAAACCACTTAGTTATGCTTGCACTTTTAAAATACTCAAGGCACGTGGAAAAAAGGGTGTAATTCTAAGCCTCTTCTAGAGGAAAAGAAACCCTACTTTCTCTGCTTATATTTGTCACATGAAAGGGGATAAAAATGCTGGGAGATGCCTATGCAACCCCACTCCCTCCCCAATCCTAGAAATATATAACTATGTTTACAGCTCTGCACTTACATACCTCTTGCACACTAACATCTGAGATAAAAGGCTGTTTACACTTTTGATGGGAACTCTACTGTTAAAAACATCTTGATATGCACAACAGATATCATGCAATCTCCAAGCCAATCTCAGGTTTAGTTCTTAGCACGCAACAGAGTCTACACAGAAATTTGCAATAGCTGTGTTGCAAAAGAGAATCGACCTTCAGCTAAGATTTTCATTATAAATGTTTCAAATGTCAGAAAGTCTTTACAAGGCTTTGCAATGGTTTTTGACCTTGGGAACACAGTCCTAAACACTATTTGAATTTTGGAGGGTAGAAAAATCACTGAAAAACTGAGGTTCGGCTTAATCAAAGATATTTCTAAACTTGTGCTGAACAGCTTAACCACAAACTTCTCTGAAACAATACTTAGAAAGGTGAGAGCACTTTGTTTTGAAACTTTCGTGCTTTGATTCCAAAATGAGTAATTTTTTTAGGTGACCCTAATCTTCCAGGTCAGTGAACTAAGAAAAAACATTTACTTGCACAGACCTACTTCTATGTCATAACTCTTTCTATTTGCATGTCACAAAGAGAAATATTAAAAGAAAGGTATATAACTTTTACATACATATCTGACTCCCCAATAAGATTAGGTCCTGATGACTCTCCAGGGCAATGGAGTATATATTTCAAAATACAAGCATAGATTTGCGAAACAAGAAAATACAATGCCACAGTGAAAAAAGGACAAAAAAGGAAAATGAAATTTCTGCTCACAAGTTAAACATCTGCTTTAGGAAAGGGACCAGTGGCAAAAGTGAATATATTGTACATTACCAAGGTGTGACATGCCATTTTGTATTGTACAAATGTAAAAGAAAGGCACAGTGAGCATCTTCTTAAAAAAACAAGTGTATGAAAAAAAGTATCTTTAAAGGTCATCAGCCTTTCCTATGGCCTGTGGTCAAAAAAAAAAAAACCAACAACACTGAATGTTGTAGGTCACCATAATGCGTAATTTAAAATTGCATTGTACTAAAATACAGGTGAGAAAATATCGCTTAAGACAAAGAGCTCCAACAGCAAATGCCTGACGTGCTTATATTTTTTTCCTCTTACCTTAAACACTACTAGCAGAATTTTCCTCAGCATTCTTAGTTTAATAAGCATGTAATCAATGTGTGTCATCTGCTATTCTACATATAGTATGGATATTTTAGACAAGCAGTAGTTTAAAATTAAAAGCTACACGCTTTAAATCTATTTTAAAGAAGTATTTCAATATGCTTGAAATTAATGTTAAGATTAAGCAATACATTGCTTTGCAGACCTGGGGCATAAGATCTGTAGGAATACTTGGGAATTTGCTGAAATGTAGAACTAATTCACAAAGACAGTGGAAAAATGTTCAGAACTGATGTGAACATCTGTAAAAATAAAAGTTTGTGGGAATTCATTCAGCCTAGTGGAAGGTATGCTCTTGGTAACTTTTCCAATTGTATTTTCAGAATATACTGCTACATGCAGCACTCCTCTTGGTTTTACAACAGCTAGTCTCACAAAATTCTCTGGACTGGATGAATCCTGTTCCTTCTAAAAATATGGTGAGTGTTTTCAGAAAATGGGATTCTTTTGTTTTCCATAGGTAAATAACAAAAAAAAAAGTATATTTACTAATGTACACAGATAAGATCATATGTCTCATGTGGAACTGGTAAATATCAAACAGCAAACAAAATAAATAATCAAAATTCATATGGGCCTGGGAGTCCTGGCTAGACTCCATTTCTCATATTACAGTACTACTTCATTGTCAGAAGGGAGTCCCTAAATGCAGATGGGAGATCAGGGGGAAAAACAGCCAAGGAAAAGAATGAGGTTCTGAGTTGCTCAGATTCATAAATCTATACAAGAGATTGAGTTTATCTATTTCTGAATGTGGGAATACCATTGCAGTTCTGTAACTCTGACATTGTTTTACCTTAAAACTGAAATCCTGTCAGATTCTGTTTTAAATGAAAAATTTGAAAATTGCCATGGAAAATATTAGTTCATCACAGTAGACTTTCAGTAGATAATATCTGGTGTTCTGCAAATTGGAATACAGTATCAGACTGTGTGTAGCTCAGGTATCTATGAAAAAAATGAAAAAAAAAAAAAATCAAACAACTAGGAGCCCCATTTTTTTCCCCCAAATGTTAGAAAGCAAACACATATCCAGGTATCAAAGAGTTAAGATTAAATATCGGTACCAAGAGAAATAATTCAATATGGCTTCTTATTTGTCTAGTTTGGATGAGACAGAGAACAGTATAGACGAGCATATATTATGGATGGGATTTTAAAGGCATGCCTATGGTTTATCTTCCTGATGATAAAAATGAAGGTATTTCTAACAGTCAAACCAGTATTCGTTATTCTCTATCAGATAAACTTTATGACAGGGATTAAGTATTTGCTAGCGCAATGTGTGAAGGGAAAAACCAAGCGTGCGTGACCTGTGAAACTTACGCCAGTCACCAAGGAGGGCTGCCACGCTCCTGTACCTACAGCTGCCTGTTACCACTTGAGAGAGCTGAAATGTGCTGAGCCAGATGTGTGTGGAATATCAGAAACACAGGAGCACATCAGCTCCAGGTTATGCCCAAGAAAACACCCAAATTTGTGATTTTTTCCGTATTATCTGAGCATTTAAAAGCTAATGTTGAAAAACACCTCTCCGAAAGCCCACGTGATTTCTCACTTCACATCTCCGTGGCCCTCAGGAATGCGGTATCCCAGCCATTCTGGTACAGAAATGGTAGATATCCAAACCACCTCACTTCCCCAGATGCTCTGCCAGAAGACATCTGAGCAGTTTCGGCAGGAGCTCTGCACCAAACCTGACCTGCACAAGGCCTTCAGGGTGTCTTTTCTCTGGGACTTCCTCCGGCTCCTTCCTCCCTGTCCTGAGCTCCCCCCGCCAGCCAGGATGGCTCTCCCTCCTCCCGTCCCTGCCACTTGAGTGTTGGCAAAAGCCTACGCTGATCAAACGGCGGCAGTAGAAGTTATTCCCTCTCCATGGAGAGTTATCCCTGGATATAACAATGAGTAACAGGCCAGGTCAGGATTCCCACTCACGAATCCTACTACACTGCTCCACGGCCCAAATATTTTGGGTAAGCACAGCCTTCGATCCATGCAAAATATGAATAAAAGCCTGGCGTCAAGCAAAACCTTTAATAATCTAACTACTTAGCAAAGCACTTAGGTATATGGTTAATATAAAGAACCCTTTTTAAATGTACTGAAGCCGAAGAGACCAAATAATTATACATCAGAGAAGGTAACTGGGATCTGTGATCGGAGTGACTGAAGGATATATGGTAGTATAATAGGTAGTTTCATTTCCTTTATGCATGGTCATTCCCTCATCACGTTCTTCTCTTCTGTATCCATAACCAAAAATTTAGGGGCATAACTGGTAGCCAGAAAGCTCTGAGGAAAAATCTAAGCTGTAACACAGTAACCTTCCTTACCTGCTCATTTTCCCAGCTGTAAAATGCAAGCTGAAAACATTCTTTTTGCCTTCCCCTACTGTCACTGCACTATGGACAGACAAACCTTTATTACAACATTTAAAACAATTCTTCTTTGAGAATAATTTCTCTTATTTGGGAATTCTGTGGCATCACCCCACTTAGTAAGTTAACACCAGTGACTACAACACAGCCTTCTCCTGATGTCAGTCAAGGTGTACATGGCTATATAGATACACTTTCCAAATGTTTCACTTGTAATCTGGTTTAAAAAATAAACACATTGAAAAATGATTACTTCCTTAACTAAAATACCTGAACTTTGGAAAAAAAGAGTAAAATCAGACACTGATGACAAATTCTCTCTCTAGCAAGGCTGCAGCATTCTTTTTTTAATTTTAATTTTAAGCTCTTGCAGCTTATTCGAGGGCTTCTTTAATACCTCGATTTTATTGCAAAGCATTATGTTCTTTAAACAAGACAGAAGACAAAAAAAGACCAATACAACATGCGAATGAATTGTGACCATACATACATGCATAAATACAGGTATTTCAATACTTGTATGGCACAGTTATGATACAGAAAATTCTAGTTAAGGATGATACAAAATGCCTAACTCTGTACTTCATGCTGTTGAAATGATCAAGGTAGAAACTCCACTATTCTTACCAGTTAGGAATTTGAAACATTTACTCATTAGAGTTATTCTGAGCCTGTTCTGGGATTTTTTTCCCCTGATTTGCATTTCTCTCTCTATTTTGATGATCAAAATCACTTGTCTCTGGAGACCAGATAAAAAGCAATGCTCTAACTTGGCACTACTGGCCAAAAAAAAAAAAAAAAAGACTAAGGAAAGATAAAATTTAAATGGAAAACACAGACTGTATTTGACTGTTGTTCAGGCTGAAGTAAAATTTCACTCTTCATCAACTCTAGTGAGGATTCTGTTCTAGAAATGTGCCTTTCTGTGCCAGCCCCTCCCAAATTCTTTATGTTTATTCATAAATTCTAAAACCTGTGAGATAAGCAAGCCTTGATGAACATAAAATTCTGAACTTGTGAAATATCGAAGTTAAATTAAATACACCTAAATATGGCCTAGATATCTTGCAACTTACTGCTTAGCTCATATAGAAAGGAGTTCTACATTTCTTAGGAAAAAATCTGCTTAAGATTTGTTGTGCTATTGTTTTACAGATGAATCTACATCTGTTAAAATCCACATCCAGGCCTACATATCAACTGTCTAAAATTTGAATGTATGCAGTATTCAAGGACTCTTGTCTTCCCCCCTGAAATTTCTAAATAATTTACAATCCAAGGTACTGATTCTGCCCAAAGATAAAGACTGGTAAGATCTGCAAAACAAAATTCTATCCTAATCGAGAGGAGAGGAGAAGAAAGAAAAGAAAAAAGAAAAGAAAAGAAAAGAAAAGAAAAGAAAAGAAAAGAAAAGAAAAGAAAAGAAAAGAAAAGA
>JAVJGG010000030.1:7325293-7337734 GCA_035590195.1 Aviceda cuculoides
AAAAGAAAAGAAAAGAAAAGAAAAGAAAAGAAAAGAAAAGAAAAGAAAAGAAAAGAAAAGAAAAGAGAAAAGAGAAAGAAAAGATGTGGGCTCTAAATTCATTATCAGACAGCCAGGCCTTCATTTTAATCACTGAAATGAACTAGCGTCTTTTCACAGCTGGAAGTGGAATCACACCACTGGAATTCTACCTATAGTTGCTCAAACTATTCCATCTTCAACCCTGTCTCAAAATTAAAATGAAACAAAATACTGGAACACATTATATTGCTGGCTTTCTACAACTTGATTATTTCCTGACTAGCTGCTCAGGACAAAGCTACAGCACTACAGGAAACAAGTATGTAATTTTTCCTGCAAAATGTAAATAAAACAATACTAATAACAACAACAAATAATAAATAAATAAATAAATATGATCATAATAAACTCCCAGACCCTAAATGCCACTTCTTTTGACACACATACACATAATTAAGAGCAGGAGGAGGTTTTCCAACTATCACAGCCCGTCAGGCTTTCAGCACTCCACCAGTTGGAGGCTGGATACAGATCACTATTTACTGGACGACAACGAGGCACTTTTCAGCCATTGTAATTTAGGTCTGAGAATCAGACAGTGAACAACTGTACAGCTATGAAGCTTTGTTAAAAAAGCTAAGTGGATTTTAATAATCCGTGCACACTCCTTCCCACATAAAGACAGACAACATGGTTATCGTCTTAACTCATTAAACTAATCATGCTTAGAATTTTTAATGAGCATTGAACTCTTATCCTGTTATTCGCCTATGAGCTGCTTCCTAGCTTTCTATTTCATACTTTTTCTATTCTTCACTTTAATTTTTTTCCTGACTCCTTCACAAACACATCAAAAAAGACATACTATTTTTTAAGGTGACTTTCCCTCAGTTCCCTTGCACACACACTCTCATATGTGGTTTTTCAGTTCTGGTAACATATCTGCATTAAGAAACAAGCTCTGCAATGAATATTCCTTCTCAGTTTTCACCATCTTCAAGACTACACCTATAAAACAGAGAAGTAACATTACACGGTGCTTTTATACACAACAACTACAGCGCAGAGATACTGAGGGCATGAATCATAAAAAGAGCTGCTGCAAAATGCAATAAACCCAGATGCAGGTTTTTCTACCTGGTGTTATTTAGATGCCTAACAATAAGATCCATACAAGTGAGCTTATTAGTGAAAAGGTGCTGTAGCCTGTACGAAACACCAATGAGAGAAGTTGTATCCTGGATACCTTCTTTCTCAGTAATTTTTTACTGGGGAAAAACCATTTTGAGCCCTTTTCTCTATTAACAGCTTAAACCAACCTTATTCTGACAAAATGCAGAAGCAGATGATGTTCCCTCCTGAATGCCCAGTGGATGTGTGAGATACAGATTATTTTAAGTCACTCTTGTGTTATACGGTGGTTGAATGCTTATTTCCTACCTCTTAAGTGAATGCTCAGACCATCACTCTCTTGAAAAAGAAGGAAGCTGATCTGTTTTATATAGGATCATTAAATATTCATCAGGCCAAAAAAAGGGATAAGGGAGAAAGACTAAGAAGGGCTCTCTGGTCTCTGGTGATTAAAACACAAGGAGGGGGTATTCAAAAAAGGAAAGGATTAAAGCTGCATCTGAAGCATCTTGTGTGAGTTTTCTACCTGCTTCACTGCAAAATCAGAAACATGTAACCTCTCCTCCAGCCACATTTTGCATGGGATGTAACTCTGAACTCTGAAAATGTCACTGACTGGCTTCCAAAAAAGAATTAAATATATCTACTTTATGATTTCTGACAGTGCTTAGGCATTAATTGGCATCTAGCTGCTCAGCAGTGTAAAGTTCAGATGGTTCTGTGTGCAAGCAGATTGGGGACAGGCTTAGGTGACATTTTAGGCATTGATGGAACAATTTTACAGAAATTTACTTTTTTTCCAGGTTCAGGCAGGTACTAAGATACTTCATTTGGAATGAGACAAATAAATCCATGTGGACATCTAACCCTGCATGGCATACCCCAAATCACCTACTGTAGCGGTGCTGAATTTGATCTTTGTCTGATCTGGCTGGGCTCCGGAGACATTGCTCCAACTACCTGGACAAATTTCCAGAACATTTTGGTTCACATTTATAATGTATGGCAGCAAAATTTAGGTGCCTATACATTAGGGATGCTCAGCATTGCTTCAGGAACTTGGTGGTACAGCTCAAGCTATTAAAAGCTATTTGGGAGTCTAAAGACTGACTAGGGTTTTCAAAACCATTTACATGCCCCGCACTTAGTGATATCAAGAAAAAAAAACCCCACACAATGCTTATAAAACTCTTTCAGTGCCAGGTTACCTTTACAAATCTGGCCTGAGAAAGTGCTGCTGAAAAACATTCACTAACGAGACCTTACTACAAGTCTAAAACCTCTCCTGCTGGTAAGAGTGGTACTGACATGATGCACACTGTGTCCACAAGTGAGTCAACACTCGAATCATAAAACACATTTGCAGTGTGGGCAGGGAGGCTCATGTGGGCTTTATTGTAGGCAGTCTGGGTAACAGCAGCACTGGAAATGAACCATTAGGACATCCCTGCAAGGTAGCTGGTGAGTTACTATCCCGAAGTCCCATGTACTATGCTGCCATAAAAACTATCCCGTCGTCACTGTTACTGTCCCCTTGTGCTACCCAAAGTAAATTGGTAAAGGTGGCTAAAATATAAAGCATCCAGATTGCAGTATAGGTATTACTGAACTGCCACAACTTCAGCTCTACAGTAAATCAGTAGGATATGCTGGTGCAGTTCTTATCCTGTATCCTTCCTTTAAATCAGCAGTTCAGAGATCTCTTATTGCTGTGCAGTGGCCCAAAGAAAGGATTCCTTCTTTACAACTTGCCAGTTCAATTACCAGCTTCATACAGATTTTGGAATTTAAGGGGATGATGCCTTGCTGCCATCTTTTGATTCGGGCAGGCAGTCTGACATCATGGCACCTTTCAGGTCATTTATGAAAGATTTTCTTCAGAAGGAAAGGCAAGAATTTGGTTTTGTTTATTTGTTACAAAGAAAAGCTGATGTAGGAACTGATTATCCAACATTTTATGTTGGAGCGATTCCTAGTACACCAGCGTTTGAATCTGGGTTGTGGAAAATAGAAGCAGCAGTTTACATATGTTCAGCCACTGCCTCCCCCTCCACAAATGTTAACAGTTCCCCTCCTTATTCCCCCACCAGTATTGCAAATAAAACTATCAAACATAGTTCTTTAATATATCACAGTAAAGCAATTTTTTCTACTCAACCAGGGGAAGATTCCTCCCCCAACCCTGCTGTATTAGCAACTGGATGATCTTTTGAAGGCATACAGGATCATCCACTGTTTGAACAGCAAGGCACTATGTCTCACTGGATTATGCTCAGTGATTAATATTGGTTTAGGTTTTAAAATCTGTGAACAGAGGATTCATTTAGAATCACATGCAAGAGCCATGAAAGAATCCCAGGACTATCAAACATCTGCTGAAAACTGTCTGACAGGGTTTGGTTTGTGTTCAGGCATGAGGTGATATGGAGTGAAAGCAGCAAGAAAAAGTAGATGAATTTGGAGCTACTGAACCAGAGAAGTAGCAAGTGGGGCTGATAATTTGAGCATCTGTGTCTGTATTATCTCTTGCAAGACCATAAATTTCAGGCTTGAGCACTTGAACCTGCCCTTCAGGCATCTTTCTCATCTGAATTCTCTCAAGACTGTTGAAAATATTGATTACCATTGCCCTATCACTAAAAGCACAGCAGAAATAAAAGGGGCTCAGAGGCAAGCAGTGAAAGTGATTGAGACACGAAGAGTTTTCCACATAGAACTTTAAAGATTTCATCTGTTTAATTTAGAAATGAGACAGAGTGGCATGATAGAGATGTATACAGTAGTTAGGACTATACCAAAGTTAAATCATCTGTTCTTATTCATCTTTTATCTTCCAGACCTACAGCCAAAAATGTTAAAAATAGGAAAAAGAAATGCTTTGTAGAATGACATGATAAATTTAGGGAATGTACAGTCACTAGACCTAACAAGATGGGGATTAGAAAAGTATTTGACATCCATGTGAACCCAAACAACAACCTTTTTAACAGTTAGAAAATAAATAAGTAAATTGTGCTTGGATAAAACCTACTCCCAAATTGACTACTGTCATGGTTTAAGCCCAGACAGTAACAAAGCACCAGGAAGCTGCACGCTCACTCCTCCCCTGGCCACAGTGGGATGAGGAGAAAATAAAAAGGCAGGCTCATGGGTCGAGACAAGGACAGGGAGGGATCACTCCCCACTTGTGGTCACGGGCAAAACACAACCTCAACTTGGGGAATAAACAAAATCGGTTTAATTTACTACCAATCAAAACAAACCAAGGATATCAGGAAGTAAACCCCAACCTGAGAACACCTTCCCCCCACCCCTCCCTCCTTCCCGCCTCAACCCCACTCCCGGTTCTCTCAACCTCCTCCCCTGGCGGCGTAGTGGAACAGGGAATGGGGGCTGGGGTCGGTTCCTCACACCTTGTCTCTGCCGCTCCTTCCTCCTCAGGGGCAGGAGGACTCCGCACTCTTCCCCTACTCCACCGTGGGGTCCCTCCCACGGGAGACAGTCCTTCACAAACTTCTCCAACATGAGTCCCACCCACGGGAGACAGTCCTTCACGAACTGCTCCAGTGTGGGCCCCTTCCCCGAGCTGCAGTCCCTCAGGCACAGACTGCTCCATTGTGGGTCCCCCGTGGGGTCACAAGTCCTGCCAGAAAACCTGCTCCAGCATGGGCTCCTCTCTCCACGGGACCACAGGTCCTGCCAGGAGCCTGCTCCAGCTGCAGGGGGACAGCCTGCCGCCTCACCACGGGCTGCAGGGGCAGCCCCTCCTCCCCTCCTTCCTCACTGACCTCAGTATCCGCAGAGGGGCTCCTCTCGCGTTCCAATCCCCCAATTCACTACCGGTTCCCCTTCTGAAATCTGCTCTCCCAGAGGCGCTACCACCGTCGCTGACGGGCTCGGCCTGGGCCAGCGGCTGGTCCGACTCGGAGCCAGGGAAGCTTCTGGCAGCTTCTCACAGGAGCCGGCCCTGCGGCCCCTCCCCTGCTACCAAAACCCCACCACACAAACCAAAACAGCTATGACATGATAATCTGCTTAAATGTGTGTTTAACTTTCTCCTAGCCTCTACTTCTGGCCTTTTACAGAGACTGGAGGATAGACAGGCTTCTAAGGTGATGTTCCTACAATATGGGAGTGCTAGCTATGTAATTATCTTATGTTTCACATAAGTTAGAATACTCCTTTAGATCACAACAAATGTTAAAATCGATGCTTGCTGTACTAACAGCAATAAACACAGGTGGAAGATGAAGGATATGATTGAGGAGATACTCTCCAGCTGTAGATTTCCTGACCTGGTTATTATTGGATTGGCTGTTGGGTTTCATATTATCCTCTACCAGTTAGAATCTCTATCCCCAAAACATCATGCCAACCTCAGTGGAATGACTAGCAGTCAACAGACTATTTCCAGAGAAAATCATCATTTGTGAACAATTGTGCACCTAGATGCAAATGGGTAGTTGAAATTACACCTCCGAGAGTATCTGCAAAAGCATTCTCCGTCAGTGACTGGTGCGGATTGGTGTGTCAGGCGGTCCTTGCTGGAGGGCCCCTTGCCTGCTGCATGCTGTTTCCCTGCTCCCTCAAGACTGCTCCAGAGGAATACTCATACCTTGAGTGTCATGTATTTATGCATTAATATGCTTTAAGCTTCTTATGAAAATAAAAGGATGGTCCTGAGGTTTGTTAACAGAAACCATAGCAGTCTCTTTAGCAGTGCCAATCTGAATCAAGTCCAAGGCAGTATTAAAGGTGTTACATTTCTCTCCAGTAGCTCCTGAAATGAAATTCAAACAGTCTGTAAAGCTTTTTCTCTTCCTCTGCTGTCATCTTTACTTTCACACCTGCCTGAATTCAGCACCCACTCGATTTCCAGTCTTTGCCTCTCTAACCCTCAATGATTTCACTTTTACTGCTGACTTCTGCACAAAAGGTCCCCAGACGTAATTGACAAGTAAGGATGTCTGGACAGTGGAATTTCGCTTTACTGGGATTTTTCAGATAGTTTTGGCCTTTCACTTCATCCTGCTTCACTTCAGAAAAAAATTATTTGCACACTCCAGGAAACAAAATTGGCACTACTGAGTTTTTGGCAAAGAGGACAGTTTGTTTCATTTTCATTGGTCTTCTTCCTACTTAGTTACGACCTGTTTAGCTTGCAGGCTGACTATCTTGTCTGGGAAGCATGGCAACCTGCCTTGTCATCAACTGCATGGCAGAGAAATCAGGGAACAGATAAACCCGCCAGGTTCCCAGCTCCCGAGAAGACTGCCTGGCCTACGGGTTCCCAGTCAGCCAGTGCTTGGCTTGTCAGGTTGACATAAAGAATGCTTCTCTACTAATTTGGGAACCACCTGTTTAATTTGCCAGTCACTAGCTAACCTGGGGGATGACTCACCAGCCAGCCATCTGGTTTTTCATAAAAAGTTTTGACAGAATTACATGTTTGCATCTTTCGGTTCTACATAAACTTAGCAAAAATGGCTCTTGTGGAAAAGTTTCAACCAGCTCTGTCAGGACCCTTGTTGATCAAAGGCTGGAGAGACGTCAGGCTCATGTTCCCCTAAGATCTTTCATGGTTCCTTAGGAAAAACCTGCGGTGTGTGGGATAGACATTGGGCTGGATTGCCCATCTATGCTGTTCCTTACTGCAAATATGGAGAAACGTTAAGTATCTAGGATTCATTAAATCCAAGGTCGACAGACAGTTACACCTACTAATTGGCTGACATGCCATACCATTTAAAGAATCTCTAGTATGTGCTGTTCCTCATTCTGCAGATATTTTTAGACCTCTGTTTTATGTAGATTTTCTCCTCCTAAGGTATTATTTTTATCTGCAGTTTCTTTGCTGTAGACTTTAAGCCTTATGGGATTCTCTAAACAGAGAATAATTTGTCCTTAACAGAATATTTGTGATCAGTGATTTTTTTCTCTGGGCTCTTGTTAAGCCAGATTCTCACGAGCACTTTTCTTATCACTCCAGGCCTTCCTAGGATTACATCTAATTTGCCACATGGAGTTATTTCTGCACACGGAATTAAAGCCCTTAATCATATTTGGTTTAGTGACTCCCATTTGCTTAGCAATCTTGAGACTATTTCGCCTTCTGTTTTGTCCTCCTCTAGGGCTGATGATGACTTGATTGATTCACACAATCTATCAGTGACTGATTTCTTAGACCAGTTACCTTAGTACAGAATATCACTCATGTCTGCTTTTCTTATTTTCGTTTACTGCGGAGTTATACACAAAAATGGGGGAGAAGAACACCAGACATGCACATACTGTCCATGCAAAATATCCATAAAAATCCACTCCAATTTTGGCTCGTTCTCATTACCTGCAGTATCTTTATGAGAAGATGGCTAGGACATGATCGCTTGTCATAAATGAAGAGCTGCTTTGTGCCAGTGAAACCTTGCACTTGTTTCTTCTGTGAAAAATTATAAATAGAACTGAGCTTATAAGAAAAAAAATAGCTTAGTGGCTGGAAAGCAACTTTAAAGAAAAATGATGTTCATAGCCATGCAGGCAGTAGCTTGAAAAGCAGCTTTTATAAAGCATATTTAATGTTTACAGTCACTCAGTGGCTGAGAACAGTAATACTTTTAAAATATGTTTAATGTTTAAAACCACTTGGTGGCCAAAAGAACAGCTCTTGCTGAAAAGATATTTAATGTTCAGAGTCATTTTGTGGTAAGGAAAAAGCAGCTTCTTGTTAATTTTTAACATTTACAGCTGATCAGTGGCTACTAAAACAACTATCAATACAACATGTTTTATGTTTAGCAATGTTACGTGCCTGTATAAAAACAATTCCTACATGTCTCAATACTACACTAAAACATGCCAATACCTTTCCCTAAGTAATAATACCATTGACAAAAAAATAACACATAATCCCAACAACTCTAATGCAATATATCTTGAACCTAAAGATGATGATGCAAACCACAAGACTGTACCAATAATTACAAAGCTTCTCCTTATATACTAAAAGAACTAATACTCAGCACCATCAAAATGACAAACATACACATTTAGAGCAAAACCAAATAGCTTCTTTTTAATAACAAAAGTATTGGTTGGTTAACCTATCAGAGGGGTCTGCATCAAAAGACTTGGGTGTGATGAAATATAAAGTATTATTTGATTTACACTACTGAGCTGGAGTAACATCAGTGTGTTTTTAACTTTGCCCACTTCCAGTTAAACACAATAAAGTAGGCCTGGATATACGTGAAGCAAGACACAAATGCTTTGCATGAATTTGGCACTAATACTGACACTTGGGGAGTGTGAAACCAGCTAGCAGAAAACATTTATCCAGCATCTCACCTTTTTAACAGCAAAAGCTTCTCAGACATTTTGCTGTGTGCATGTTTGTAGGGTCCTGTCTGTCACCGCTTTCATTTTACATAGATTCTCCCAGCTAACAGTATTTGCCAAATCTCCTTGTTTTGCCAACAATTTCCAACAGACAGGGTGTATGAAATGAAATTCACAGTGAGTATGACAACAGCCACAACCCTTTAACCAAGCAAGCCTTGATTCTCTGCATTGTTTTCTTCCTCCCTTTTGATCTCAAAGGGTTTTGTCTGTAAGGCTTTTCACAGTAGTTGAAGCTGCCCAGATTGCCTAGTGATCTATTATAATGTCAAGAAACACTTTTGTTTCAAAAGCTTTTACTGCCTACTTGTAATTTCCTCTCAACAACTCAGTGGGGTTTTTTTTATTTATTTTTGTTTCGGTTTGTATTTTTGTGCAATGCCCCTTATACATGGGAAAAAACTCTCTGACAAAAGGCTAAGTGGCCATAACCTGCCTTTCCTTCTGCTCCTTCCTTAAAACTCACTTTTCTCTACAGTGGCTATAAACCAGTCTGATGTTCAGCGCAGTAGCTGTTTCTTTTCACAATTAAAAAAATGAATCAAAAAGACAAGATCTGTAATTAAGAAAGCAATTCTAAATGAGAAACCACTGAAACATCAGCTGTGATGGATGAACTGCCATCTGACATAGCCCCAGGATGGAGAACTGAAAGACAGTGATGGGACATGAATTTTTCTGAACAGGTACAACCTAGAGCACCAGGTCTGACCCAGGCAATGGACAAATTTGTACAATCTGTAATAAAGTACCAAATTAGAGGACGTGTAGATATGACCCTGTAAGCGGGGGCGGTGGTGGTGTGTGTCAGTACAGTTTTGTGAAGGGAAGCCACTCTTCACAAAATCTGTTACAAACTACTGGATGAATCGGTGAGTATATAGCTCTAGATTACTTGCATAGATAAATGGTATCTAATTTCCAAAAAGCTTTCAGCAAGGTTCCTAAGCAAAGGCTCTTGGGGAAGAAAAAAAAAAAAAAGATAGATTAAGAAAGAACAGTCTTTTCTAAGATAATATGCAAATAAAAATAGAAATAAAATGGTAGGAGTAAATTGCCAGTCTTTATATGAGAGGGGGGGTTGCCACTGGCATCTCACTTGGATCTGAACTCATAGGTTGCCAGTAAAAGAGAATATATAAGCAGGTGACAGCTTGACGAAATGAAAGCTTGACTGCAAAGTATTACAGGGAAATCTTAACGTAACAAGTAACTGGGGATAGGGGATTTCACACCGAGAAATACAAAGTAAGAGGCATGGGAAAAAAGTACCTTATCATTACTTTCACAGAAGTGGGTTGTAGCTCGGTTACCTATTAATTCTTGATCTTGGGATCACTGTGAAGAATCCTCCAAAGTTTTCATGTCGATGATCAATAGTGGACAAAAAAGGGAAAATGACTGATGGGAATATTAGACAAGGAAAAGAACAAATAAGAGAATAACCAAGAGTATTCAAGATATTTGTACCTTGAATATGACATCCAATTCCCATCATTGCCTCTAAGGACTCAATAAAACTAGAAAAACCCCTGGAGACCAGGGTGGAGCTGGAGGGGCTGCAGACAGGGACTGACAGATTATACTGCCAGCTATCTCTCCATGAGTGTGTGTGATACCATTCAAAAGTCTCTCTGGCCTCTACAGATTCCCAAAGTAATATCTTCTGCAACAGCCTGGGTACGCTCCTGGAAGTCCTTAAAAATATATTGCCAGAATCAAGGGGAAGGATCGTTCAGTATTTGCTTTGATGCCTTATAGCCCTTCCTTCCCCGGCCTCGGCTGAGTGTAAGCTTCAGGCTGAACTCAGGCAGACGGACTAAGCCATGCCCAGCCAGAGGGCAGGCTCCTACTCACCAGTTCATCCGGTTAGTTTTCTACACGTTGTAATTCTTCCACAGGAAACTACATAGATGGATATATCAAACATATGTTCCATTTGTGAATGTACATACATAAGTCTTTGTCAATGTTTAAATATAAGCCGATGCTTAAATATAAGCCAATTAAGTATTCGCTTCAGAAGGAAAACTGCCAGAAAATTTATAGAGACTATTTTTAGGGTCTCAGTCCCATAGGAAGCAAATCCATAACACTCTTCAAGTAGCTGCCTTGCACCACAGAGAATACCCAGTAAAAATAACCCAGTAAAAATAACCTGATACCAACTTTCTACTATCGTTGATTATTTTAGTGTTACAATGTAGTGTTACAACTGAGGCAGTTTCAAATGGAATATTCAAGCCTAATCAGTAATACAGCTATTTAATGTGAACATATTCCATTACTCATTAATTAATAACCAAAAAGGCAGAATAATTGCCACGGTGATCTGGAGTTTGTAGAGCCCCCCTAAGCAATAAAGAGCTAATCTAGTGGAAAGGTATGAAATGAAATTGCCTAGGAAAGAACATATGGAATCTATACATTATGGAATTGATGGGTTTACTACAGCCCTAGCTGGTCTGTGTATAAGCATAGAGGAATAATGGAAAGACCTTAGAAAACAATTAGGACACTGTGATAGCAGAAGTTATACATTTGTCATGTATAATACATACGATCAATTAAAATCAGCATAGTCAGTGAAGGAAATGCATGAGAAATGCAGATGCATTTCTGTGCATATTTTTGTGTATAAATATATAAAAATATATAATAAGATCTTTCCCTGAATGTGTGTTTAACGCTGGTATGCCCCAACTCGCAGTCATCTGGACTGATAGCTTTAATAAGGGGATAACCTTGGTTTAAACTCACCATGTATTTGCATGCTTATATGAGCTATATTGCAACAGAAGCTGGCACAGCTGCCAGAAGCAACAACACAGTTGATTAAACTATACTTAAGGACAACGTATTTTGCTAATACTAACTTAAAAATGGGGAAATAACAACCCCCTTTTCAGTCCTCATACATACATTTCTATTTCTGGTTTCTTCCATATTTTAGAACTCTTATTAAATCAAGACAGTATTTTCAAATAAAGATAGTGATAAGACCAATCCAAGATCAGAGAAAATACATTAGGAGTCCAGCCCTTAAGCTTTTATAAGTCTCTTATTAGGCATAGGATAACAGCACAGCAATCTCTGTTCTTAAAATACTAGTTCTGCGTTGTAATCTGACTCCATCTGCTGAGTTTCCCTGCTGGGAATTTCACATCATTGTCCTTCCCCAAATAAATTCTTCACCATGAAGTATTCTGCACCCTATTTATAATGTGAGCAATACACTGTCAACTTTGGAGGTACCAATATCCTTCTGCAACAATACAGAAACTATGCACACTTAGAAAGTTATGAGAAATAACGGAAGTCATAGATGGGTACAGTTGCCTTCATGTTACAGCAGTTGGTAACCAAGGGGCTTTTCAAGAGAAGATTTTTTTTGTTTACATCTGTGATTGACTGTCCCTTCCATCACACATGAGCAGATTACAGTGCACGTGTGGAAGGAGTGAGGCTAGCTGGCATAAAACAGGTAGGCGTCCCGTGTGGGCCTGAATTAGTTTTAAAACACAGTAAACATGCTGCTAACATTTTCTTTCTTAGTAAAAAGCATATGAAGAAATCTGGCTCCCAGTAAGGAATGCACCACTAAGTAAAAATGGAAATCCTAAAATTATCTCTTCTTCAGGAAAAGCTAAAAGATATGCATTACCATAATCTTTTTTAAGGAGTGGTATTGATTAGAGGGAAAAACAAACAACCCCCAGTGTACAGAAACTGTAGAAGAAACTTCAATATAGCCTCAAACCAAATTTGAAGGGAAAAAATAAATTTCCACCTAAAACATGCATGGAAAATAACACAACTGTCCTGGTTTCAGCTGGGATAGAGTTAATTGTCTTCCCAGTAGCTGGTGCAGTGCTGTGTTTTGAGTTCAGTATG
>JAVJGG010000030.1:7337834-7353581 GCA_035590195.1 Aviceda cuculoides
CCCCATCCCACTGCGGGGGGGGAGTGAGTGAGCGGCTGCGTGGTGCTTAGTTGCTGGCTGGGGTTAAACCACGACAACAACAAAGTTCTTAGAAAATCTACCAGGAAAAAACTTGGATAAGACAGATATGTCTAAAACATCTGCAGAAAACCAGATATTGAGGATCCTGTGAATTTCCATCTTTTTGTACCTTTTTGAGTAAAAAATCACCAAGGTCCAGGGTAAAGTTGACGTACAATTTTATTATAACTCTGTGACTGGAACTCTGAATCCGGGGATGAATGCTACGGCATTTTTTCAGCCACCAAAGCTTCAGCAACACCAGTTAGTACGAGGGCCAGAGATGTTACAAAAATGAGAACAGTGCAGCCATGAAAATTTCTAAAATGTGTGCAATGGGTCTGAAGGATGCTTTTCTTTTCAAGACTTCCCAGCCCCATGCAAACCCTTCTTATGGCTGCAGACTGTGGTGCCTCAAGAGTTTTTTATACAATTGACTTTATTTCACTGTCCAAACGGAATATGTACTGCGTGTTTACATTGGGTGTTAAGTCTTGAGGATTTTATTAGCTAATTCTATGCCCCTCTGTTCCCCTTTCAACATGAACTCTGGCATCCATATTTTGCTCCTTATTACCAATAACCTTAGGCTAAACTACCAAACTGAGTAAACCTTTGCATGAGAGTGTCACGCAACAACAAAAGTCAGCAAGTCACTGGTCACAAAAGCTTGTCAGGCTCATAGAAATGACTGGTAAGGGGGAAAAAAAGGCACGTTGTAATGCATTTCCCACAATGGAAACAGTGTGCATGAGCGCAGTTCATAATAAATATTGTTGCGAAAATCTAGTAAGTAAAGTTTAGGACATTCGGGAATTGAAAACTGGCAACTAGAAAATGAAAATGTAAAAAAACAGATGACAGGAAGAGTTTATCAAGGTTTTTGCCTAAGCCAAGACAACCATATGCTGCACCAGCTAAAAAATCAAAGTGATTTTCAATGTCAGCCTCAGGCAGTGGTAGGTCTAGGCATCTCTATAGGTGCAACTAAATGGTACTGATGATAGGGAGCAGTAGTTTTAGATCCTCTGAGAAATCTGTGCTCACATAAGGTAGCAAAAGCATAGATAAGAGAGAGCAAGAGAGTGGAGAGACCTACATCGGAGAAGGCACAATCTCCTGGCACATCACAGGCAACAGAAGGCATTTCTGGATATTTTTGCTGCAAGACAAACCAACAGCAAAAAACTATCTGCTTTAGTAACCACTAATTGCAGTTTAGGCCTCCATTTAGGGCACTATTTCCTTGCCTTGACTTTTCTGATCAATTTTCATCCATCTTTTATTTTTCTTATAGAGGAAAATAAAAACTGTTATGAATAAATCTACTAGAGGTAGTGAATGTGACTGAATAAAGTGAAGATCAAAAGGATGCATTTTTGCCATGGCATCTAATGCTGTTTTTCCAAAGGAGAATAAATTGAAGAGCATTTCTTTTAAAACACTGTATGCATGACACAGCATATTCAGCTGCATCTAATTTAGTCATGCAACTCCCAGCCAATGTAAAAGCCACAATGCATGGCACACCTTGAAGAGAGTTTCCCATAAACTAAAACCACTGTTAGCATTTTGTCTGCTACTGCACTCACATATTTAAGAAAATAAGAAAGGAAGATGGAGGGAGAGCAACAGAGTCAGAGAATTAATGCATGCACTGCATTCCACTGCGTAAATAGCATTATTCATTATTATTTGCTCATTTCTCTCTGATCAAGTCTTAAAAAAAAAGTAACAACTAACCATATATTCACTGGTAAGAAAATTTCATTCTGAACTTGCCATGGAAATAGACTTCAAAATATAAAAAATGTTTTCCATCTATAAATAATATAACTGTAAGTAATATTACTGGGCATCTCTATAGGGGCAGCAACAACAGCGCACCTATACAGCGAATCTATAGATGCACCTCTAAGGGCGACTATCGTGAACTCGTCCCTACACTTGCACGAGATTAATGTGATCGTCTCTACATGTCTATTCATGTCACACTTTATCACATTCCACCACCCTTTAACACAAAATTTAAACTACTACCTCATTAATTCCATATAGCAACTTGTGTAGACAGCTAGCTGCCTCCCGGATAGCCTTTCAAACATCGCCATCTGAGCTGCATAGCTGAAGGGGCAAGAGGATCCCTCTGCACATTTCACAGTCAGAAAACTTCCAAAACTGTTAGCAACTACAGGGAGTATTAAATGACTATACTGGCTTGTGAAGCACTGGGAAAAGACAGCTGAGGAGAGAAAATGGCAATAAGCTGAAACTAGCACCGGGAAGTTAAAGGCCTCCCAGCCCAGAACGAATGAATTTCTGGTGCCCGCGGGGAAGCCCGAAGTGCCATCTGGCAGCAGGACACAAGCAGTGTGCTCGTGTTGCAAACGCGCTGCTCAGGACCACTGCAGAATCAGCCATCAGGCTGAGACCCGAAGGGCCCGTTTAGTCTGTTCTCCTGCTCCAAAGCAGGAGCAAGGCTCTTTACGGCCTCCCCGGCAAAGGCCTGTCGTGTTGTGAAAATCCTTCGAACAAAAACCTATCTCAGTGCTTCAGTATCCTTACTACAGTCCACCTTTCTTTGGAGAGAAAATGAGTCTCTCCCCTGTACGCTAGCTTTTTGCAAACATAACATGTTTCCAGTCAGTCTCATCTTTTTTTGACTTAAGAATCCAATGTATTTGATATTTTCTTGGACATCGGGTTTTTGAGACCTTAAGCTAGTCTTGCTGAGCCTCTCTGACTCCCGTTCTTGCATTGGGGTGAGCCAGGTGAGGGCAATCGCTACCTTCAGCACCCACAGTGTAGCAGGACCTGGATAAAGAATTGTCCCCTAATTCATAATTAGTGGATCATGCAAGTGCTGTAAGAGTTTAACAGCCACAAAGACAAGAACAGTAAGTGGCAAGATGCTGTTGTACCATCTAATTCCGTACTGCAAAAAGTCAACATAAACTAGGAAGAAAGGGGAACACACTTCATCATGTGAAATAACAGGTTTGGGGATGCACAGAACCCCTGAACCTTAGCAGACCTGCCTTGAATAAATTTTTTTTCCTTCTCCTGTCTTCAGAGACTTACAGCCACAGGCACTCATTTTGCAGGAGAGTGAGATTCTAAATAAGCAAATAAAGCTAAAACAAAACTGTGATCTGTACATTTCTAAGCAGAGAGAGACACATTTCTAATAATAAGGTTTAGAAGTTACATTTTCATTTCAGCCTTCTCTTTCTTTCCTCAGCAGGAAATGCACATTGAGACAATTAAGTAATATGCAATTAGTTATCAAGTGTTTAAAGCATCTTACTCACCCACTGGAGACATTTCTGGGACACTGGCAACATAAGGCCCATCCAGGAACTTTGGCTCATTATCGTTAATGTCCTGCACTTTGATGATGAACTCTGATTCAGGCTCCAGTGGTTTCTTGGTGTCAACATCCACAGCCTGAGCCCGGAGTGTGTAGAAAGGTTTTTCTTCTCGATCCAGGCTCCTTATGGCATGAATGTCTCCTGTGGTCTCATCAATGGTAAAAACCGTGCCGGCACCGTCTCCCGAAAGGGTGTATTTAACAGTGCCCACTCCCTTGTCCAAGTCAGAATGAAGCTTGAGAACAAAAAGAAAAAAAAAAGCGGGAGGAAAAGAACATTAACGGCTTTTTCTAGGCTGGAAGGAAATTATTATTTTTCCTTTTTTTTCTCTTATGTAATAAAAGGCATTAGAGGAACCAATTCCATAAGTCCTAAACTGCCTCTAAGTGCATGGAAAAAATGTAGGTAGCATGTTATCTAATATTTTTGCTCCCATCTAGTACCCAGCACAGAGAACACTGCAAAATTCTACCTGCTTTCTCCCATGAATACTGTTCACTACTAAAACCATGTCAAACAAACATGATGACATGAGATGACATGAGAGAGTGTCAAAAGCTTTCAGAGGCATTTGGCTTTCAGAGAAGTAGAAGGGAAGTATCTAATTTTCATTTCACACACAAGACCTTGACGGAATCCTAAACTCAAACTCAAAGTCAAACCTGGTTTAAAAAAGACAATGTACACCTCTTAATTACAGTAAGTGCTAAATGGAACTAAAAATACTACCTTTTACACAAATATTTGATTGTTTCTGTCCTTTCTGAGATAGTCACATTGCTGACAGTGTGAAACTGGGAGTTCTCTTCTCATTGGAAGAATATAGAACTCAATCATTTTTGCCTTAACTCAATTATTTCTGCCTTAAATACCATTATACACATTTTTCAGGCGATTAGTATGTTAAATTTCTATTTCTAATTTGAAAAAATACTTGAATACAAGTTCTTGGACGTTTTCAGCCATTTGATCAGTGTCTATACTACTATAATGTGGCCTTAAACACTATTTCAAATGCAGGAATTTTTGAAATCGAAATACAGGATGGTGAACTTCTTTCTCAGATGTCTTTATCTGTTTCATGCTCATCCTTTAAATACATCTAAGTTTTGAATAGGTACTCAAGGTTACATCACTGATGCTGAAATAGCTTGTAAAATATTTGCCACTTGTCCCATCTAATGAGGACTAAAGAGATCTACTGTAATGGACACAGGTTGGAATGGAGTTTTCAAGAGTGAATTCCCTTAAGCAGTATAGTAAAGCGATTATGGATATAGGCTTTATTTACATGATGTACTGCCCAAGGTGAAACACAATAGAGGAAACATGGGACATGAAAGGAGATTATGTAGAAAATGAATTACTGAGAAACTAAATGGTTTTGGTAATGGGGCAAGAAGCTAAGCTACAGAGAAAGAGGTAAAGGCAATTATTAACATTTATAGCTATTGCCTTGAAATTGAAAATAGGTCCTTGTGACTGTGGAAGAGGTCATGGTTTGTGGGACAGAGCGAACATGAACATAGTCTCTTCTTTGTCTACTTTTTTATCTCATCATTCCTGCTCAGTGAATATACTAGATTCTGATCTTTCATCTAGCTGCCCCCTGCATGCAATTTTAAATTATCTCTCCAGTCCGAAGTAAAGCATTTTGCTTCTGAGGTGTTAAATATTTCCTTGCTTGCAAAATGAAACGATAATGCAGCCTGAGATAATTAATGTCTATTTCTTCCTCATCATTTTAATTTAAGTGGCTCACAAGCTTCCTGCTGTTCCATTATACCTTGCTCAGTTAAAACTTAGTATTTTCCTTCCATTATCATATAGAGGCTTACGGACACACATGGAGTGAAAAAAAAACCTACAAAAAGATGATGAGAAAGTTGAAAGAAAAAATGTTAGAACTTTATAGAGGGAACCACATCATTTTCTTGCTTGTGTTGCTGTATCAAATAAAATTTGTCTGGGCTTTATTGTGAAGTCTTCCTTGTTCCAGACTCCTGGCAGTAAGAATATCACAGAGCAAAAGAATGTGGTTTTGAAGCGGGGATTTGTAAACAGGGAAGCGTGCCAAGAATGTTGTCTCTACTTCCATCTCCTGTCATCAGATTTGGCACTAAAGCTGAGATGGCTGAGTGTCTTTCTGATGGCCGGCTGAAGGGTTTATGTTCAACGGGTAACAAATCAGGCTGCACTGCATGCCTTACCCCAGCACTTGGATTATACTAGAGAGAAATAATTACAGTTGCTTCCTCTAGTTGGGGAAAAAGGTAAAAAGTATAACATGAAAAAAGCAAAGCAAGGGCTCCTAAGAGAAAGGAAGAGTGAAAAACAAAGACAAGCACAAGCATAGCTTTTTTCAAATGTATTGGAGCAAAAAAGCCTTATAAGTGGCAGCATTAGCAATTCTACAGTTATAGATGTGTTTACTGTGCTTCACAAATATCAATCAGCTAGTATAACCTAGAAATCATTCCGCTGATTTAAGCAGAGCTGTATTGCTTTGCATTAGCTGGGATCTGTCACATTGTATGTATTCATCAAATCCTGCTAATCTGCCGATTTCAATATAGGCTTCTTAGATGCCATTGCTGGACAATGGGCAAATGCATGCTTATTTGTAACCCACGTTGAGCTTTGCAATTTCTAGGGCAATTCAACATTACAAAGTGTCTAATTACTGTAGGGGAGTAGCTGACTGATTTAATTTAAAATGAACTAAATTCTCCAACAGTCAAAGGCACGCAATACTGGGATTCAGATGCAAGGACGGAGAGAGAGGAACTAGTATTGGTTGGATTTGCACAACGCTAGAAAATAATCCTGATTTTCAATGCCTGAAATTTTCCAGAAAGCAGTTTAGGCTAAAGAATAAGTGCTTGCTAGTGTGTCTCTGATTTATATGTTACAAGCTGTATTGCACTGGAAGAAAAGACATTTATTTTTTGTGCTGAAAACCATACAGATTTGTGAGAGAATAGTTCTTCTGACACTGTGTCCATCAGTAGTTTTGAGTCTGTATCCCATTTCTTCTTCTTGCTTGTACTTATTTTCTAATTCTTGCTCTTCTGTTGTTTGAGCAAAACTACAGGGCAAGGGAAGAAGTGCTCAAATCTTACCTACCCTCCCCCGCAACATGTTTACATTTCAGAATTAACTTGAATTTACTGCAACAGGGTGGTACAAATGATTGTATTCACATGGATTTTTCTTCCTGTTACATTTTCTCCGTAAATCCTGAATATTAAAAAAGCCACAGGTTTGCAAGTGCGAGGGATTCATTTCTACTTTTGCTCAAATCTGTGCTGTTAGTCTCGCTACCTAAGTAACATAGAGTTTAGTGTTGGATCTTTGGGCAAATCTGCCACAAGTGTAAAATTCATGATTTTTTGCAGCAAAGTCTGTTAGTGCAGAAAATCATGAATATTTTTCTGTGATGGCAGATAAAGACATATCGTCCCATAATTCTTGGTAATGTGTGCAAACAATTACACATATGGCAAATGAAATGACTGATAAAAAAATCAAGTATGAATAATAAGATGGACATTATTGTGAAATACATTGCATAAATCTATGCAGAAACTATGACAGTGTTCTTGAATCATAGCCAATACCAGATGCCAGACTGAGTCAGTCTACAACTCCATGTGATCCAGCAATCTGCTTCAGCCTGTAACTAGCTGAAAGCTAGTTTGCTTAAGAGAGGATGAAAAAGTTGGTAGCAATTTGCTACAAGCACACGTGGGAGAAATTATTTATTCAGTTCATCAGGCAGTTATGTCCAATTCCTAACAAGCAGTATGATTATTTGTATTTTAGCAATAAATTAAGACCTTACTGCTTTAAAAATTCAGTGTTATAAAGTCCGTCACTTCAAGAATTCATACACCTGCACAAATGATTTGATATTACATACGAAACTACATGAAAGATCAAGAAATGCATTAGCTAACGCACTTCAAGAACTGCTGTATACTCCTACCTAAATTCTACATGGCAACTGTATGGATCAGAAGTATTTGTTCCTTGGTGCTCACTTGCTCGTCTGTATCCTATGCATCTGATGCTCAACTGTTCATCTTCTATTAAACACTTCAATGACTTGCATTAGCAAACTTACAATTATTTGGAAAGTGAAATTTGTAAATTCACAGACATAGGTAAAGAAATCAGAAGCAAAAGAAACTTAACAAATTGCAAAATAGTCTAGCCTTAAAATGAAGTAATCACAGAGGATGAAAGAACAAGGGCTATGACATTCACTAGGATTGCTGTGATCTTAGTTCCATAGCAATACAGACATCGAAAAGTTGTTTTATGAATTGACTGGTTCCCTTTCTTTTCTCCCATCCATATACAATTAAAAAAAAAGGTAGTGAAAGAAAAGAGGAGGAAGTAAAAAAAGTTTTAAATGTCAAGGAATGTTTAACATGCCTAAATTGATACATTCACCCTGTGATATGCTCTGAGATTCTAGATCTTATTCCCTTGCCAATTTCACAAGCTGAAAAAAATTTCACTGTTCAACTTATTTATTGCTAGTAGATCAATTTAAATGGTATATTGCAGCGCATATTTGGACTGAAAACATTGCTAAATGTTCCAAGATACTAACCCTTCCTTGCATGCAGAACGGTACTAGTTATCCATCCCACATCTGCATCTTTACATCATTTTTCATTATGCAATATATTTTAGGACCTTATTCCATTATTTCCTCTGCCTGTAGCTACTTCCAAGTATCTCCATTTGCTCTGTAGCTACCAGCTCCTTCCCCTGCCCTTTCTTGGGTAAGATGTGCAACAAAAACTGTTCAAGAACTCAAAGTAGCCTGTCATCTCCAGTATTACCTAAGACTGCAAACCCAGAATGACGTTCTGAACCGAGGAAAGGAAAAAAGGTCATTGTTGTATGGAAATCACAGACACAAGCAGAGCTATTTTGGCAATCCTCTACCACAAAAGTCTGTGCATTGGAACGGGGCTGCCCACTACAGGAGAGGTGGGCATAAATGAGCCCAGAGAAACCTTTGATACTAACCACCTAAGAAGCCTTTCTATTTGGAACGTCGCCCTTTTAAAAGATACTTACTCTACACATATTTTCTATTGGCAAGAACTCTATGGTCTACACAGATTGCACAGTTCCTTTTAAAAACTGGTAACTACATTCTAATGTATTGCTTTTATACAAACATCTTTTTTTTCTTCCATCTAAAAATATATAAAAGTTGAAAATTTTCCTGAGATAAAAGGGGGGCGAGGGGTTGTCAGAGACTTTAATTCAGGAAATTGAGTAATAAAAACAACAATGCAATTGCTGCTAATCAAATCCAAACTAATATTTTTTCTTTCCTCCCCTCTCCATCACCCACCCATGCCCCTCACCTTCCACCCTCCAGAGGACATTTGGGGACCAGGCGAAATCTGCTCACAACACACTCAGTGCAAATGTTTCTTGATCCTAAAAGTTTGGATTACCTCGGGCATCCTCTGAATAGCCAGTTAACACACATCAATCAGGCAAGAGTGCAGACTAAACCTTGTGTTGGGGGGAGTTAGGGCACTACTGCAAAATGGGACAGAGGAACAACAATCTGCAGAACAGGAGTACGGAAAGAAGTAGCAACTAAAATCATCGAACCACTTGGGTTGGAAAAGACCTTTAAGATCATCGAGTCCAACCGCAAAATGATGAGGTAAAAGAAAGATGGACAAAAAAAGGAATGATGTTTTTTAAAGGTCATTTGTACAAGATGGTTTTGTTTCCTTTTAAGACTGAAAATTCTTCGCAGTAGAAAGGGGTGCCTTCCTACTAGCTTTGTACAGGGCTTTTACGAGAGACCCCCATGCATGACTATGCTTTCTTACTGCTATGAGAATTTAAAACAATAATTAAAAATGTCAATTAAAGGATGCACATATATATAAATATATATATTAAAAATATACCAAGGATAAAAAAAAGTAATTATTTGAACTAGCAAGCTGTGCATATCTTATCACCATGACTAATTTTCTTAGGGATGTATTGCTATGGCTTCTGTTCTGATGTTTAGTAAAATATCTACTTCCAAGAATTGGCATTCTTCTGTCTTGTTTTTATAAAAATGGTAATAGACAACATGGTTCTGCATTTTGAAGTCTCTTTTGTACACTGTCCAAATTAGATTAGAATACTTTCTTATTCAAGAAGAATTAAATAAAAACGTTTTCTACTCTTTTTCTAATGAGTCCTGTTTGGCAAATAAAGCTGAGCTTTATTTAAATTAAAACACCGATTATCCAATTAAATAAAACATTATCTCCTTCTGTCACAGGGATTTAGTTTAAGCATACGAAGTCAGACCAGACTTTTCCAATAATGAGTGTAGTAATGATGGCAAATAAGTCATTAGCAAGGAATAAAAACAGTACCTGACCTGGTCAGTTCAAATGAATCCTCATTCCTATCAACATCACTGACTTGAGGGGCCAGGGACTGTTATTTTTCTAATTTTGCTCTACAAGAATATTTTTGTTGCATCATGTGGAATTCAATAATAACAGTTGCAAAAGCACATTCCAAAATAAATATATTTTTCTGTCATGAAACGCAATTGCCCATAGACAGAAAAAAAATTGCTAAATTAAAAAAATTATGCACTAGTAAAATATTGAAAGAATAAAAATCTATCAATAATATCTCATTACAACTTGATTATACAAGTAATTAGATATATAACCTTTGAGTTGCATATATTTCTGATGATGACATTTACATGACCATTTCAGCTGGAGTTGATGCATATAGAAACACTATGTCCTGGTCCTCCCTCTTAAACTTTAATGTAAGAATATTGGAAGTCTTTTTTTATTACATTATTCTTATTGCACTCGTATAACTCCATATTACAATGTGCTCTGTGTATGTATGTGGAGAGGTTTAAGTCCACAGTTATGCTGAATTCCATTTGAGAGAAATGTTGTGCAGAATGGTAACAGCCGATGGGACCATGAATCTGCTGAGGCCTCTAGGTATTACCACGGTAAAGTAAGAACGTAACCACAGGTTCCAACAACAAATTCCAGTACTAGCCATTAGACAGCAACAGAAGACAAAATTTGAGGAAATTTATCAACTTCCAATTTCTTCTTTCTCCAGTGCAATTTTATACATCCTGCTGAAGTCATATCAGCTACAATGAAGCATGCAGCTGCTGCTGACAGCTCAGTGGAAAATGATTTCACCTTCTTATTAAATTTTTATAATTTCAGAATTTTTCAAAGTATTTAACAGGAACAGAGCAGGGGATTGAATCTCAAACCATCTCAGTCCGAAGACCTTAATGCATCATATGGAAAAGGTGAGGTTGTGCCATGCATCCTCATGAACAGATGTGGCCTTTTCCTTTGTTTTCACTGCGGTGCACTTGAAATCTATGGTAAACTATCCTGTGGTCCAAAGGAGCCTGTGCAAGACATCACCTGTTACAACCAAATGCGTTCCAGTTGGCACCAGTGGAGCCAGTTTGATTTACACCTGTGAAAGCACTGGCGCTCCCTCTGGACCAGTGCCTGGCTTGAGTCCCAGTGGCTAAGTGGGAGCATAACATCGATGCCTGATACTGAGGAATGAGGGAAGTGAGTTTGCCACAAACAGGAGTCTGGGGGAAAAAATTATCCCAGCTTTCAGCAGCAGATACTTGTATTCCTTTTCAAGTCAATACTTATTTTTTAATTCTGAAAACTAAATGAAGAAAAGACAACATTACAATCAAATTCTACATTCTTGCTATTTAATGGTGCAAGATCTGCAAGCCCCGCAATGGCCTGCTGTAATTAATTAAAATGGTAAGTATAGAGGGGTGGTGCTCTTTTTAGGTAGTATATACAATTGTAGCATTTCCTTTTTGAAACAGGAATTGCTGTAAGAATATCAAAAGACCTGCATCTCTCTGGATGCCACATACTGAGAGTAATATATTATTTTGCATTATGTTCCCTGCTGTATTCCTTCTACAACATATATAAAAGATCAATGCATGAAAATATGAATTATGCTGGATGAATAAATATAATAAAAATAAATACAAAAGACTTAGGAAGCGTTTACATGAAACATGCTATATCTGTAACAAAATTTGTAAGACATCTATTAGAGGAGAGTTTATACTTTCTAACGACTGCCTAATTATATTTATGAAGATAGACTCTCTGAAGATCACCAGATAACCACTGTTCAAAAAGTTGAGAACAAGCAGGAACTTTATATTGCAAACTGTCACTGAAATTAGGCTGTTGGCAAGGTTAGATATTTTCAGTCTAAAATGAGGTGTTTATGCTTGTGAAGTGAAATGACAAAATCTATTTTCTTTCAAGGGTGTGTGAATGTGATCCATTTTCTGTAGAATTACACTCTATAGATGTCTTAAACTACAAGGTATAAAATCATGGTTTATTTTCCTTATTCCTTACATATTAACTACTTGGGCTTTACATGGAAAATACCATTAGCATCAGAGGACAGACGCTTGAATACCAAATCCAACATGATCAATGTATGAGATTCCTCATCTCTAATAAGGGATCATGACATCACGGACATTTTTTCCTTGAGATTTAATTTCCCATGGAAGCTACAGCTACAGCTGCTCAGTTGCATGACCTTTTTTTCTCTCATAGGAATTGCCCTACTGATGCCGGTGGGAATACCTTTGTGTAGGCTGTAGTGCTAGCTACGAATATGTCCCAGGGAAGACAGTGTACCGCATGCCATTCTGCGTCTGAGGTGACAGACAAAGAGACAGCTGCCTGTTGACGGCCACCACGGCAAATAGGGGCTATGGAATGACATCCGCTGCTGGAAGAGATCATGGCTCTGAGCAGCTTCCCACTCCTTCCCTCGGTGGCATTCACTTCTCCACCCCAAATGCCTGGAGCTAATTGAATTCCCTTGAACTTCTTTATATCACGCTGTCCCATCGAGTTAAAGCAGTTGAATAGCTGGCTTTGGTAAGCCTGGCTCTTCTGAAATTATTTATGGAAAACTCAAACATCCTGCTGGAGTTGATCTTCTGAGGAGGCAGCAACCTGTATGAGGGACAGTAGCTGTGGAGCAGCACACGTTTCCCCACCCCAGCTGCAACTAGAAAAGAATATATCTCCAACTACATAGTCCTAAACATCCAAAGGCATAGTAGTCATGAAGCCAGTTGTCTTCTACTGTTAATCAGTCTCTAACACAGAAATGGTGGTTAGGGGTTAGCTGACCTCCACCGTTGTAGAAGTGGTGGACCTGACCACACACAAAGTGAATCCCAAGCCTGACGCCGGCTCCCTGACTCAGCTCTGCAAAATGTCCAGCGATAGCTTCTCCAGCAGGTCAAAGGCTCAGCAGAGTTCCTAGAAGCACACCCTCCGTAAGACTCCCTAAACTAGGTTTACCCTGCTTTAGGAAGCCACGGTTCTCGGACGTGCAGAGACGTGAAAGGACACAGATCACCACACAGACTCCTGTTGCATTACCCGGTGGTCTACCTACGCGAAAATCTTTTCTGTGTGTATATCCCAAAGATGATAATGATAATAAAGAATAAATTTTAAAAAATCACTGATAAATAAACAACTTCTAAGTACTTTTAACAGGAGCTCTGTCATAACTCAAAAAGAACAGGTTCCTGTAGCTAGAACATGAAAAGAAAAACTAGAGCTATAGGGCATCCTCCTTTTTGAGTAAACACATAGTTGGAAACGTATGCTGAAGGAGTATCGGTTTAAGTCCATTGCATTTGGAGAGGTCAAAGATTCTAAACCGATTATAAAAGCTTGAGCTTAATTTGACATTGATTGGAACTTTAAGTAGCAAATAAATCTTCTGCTATTTCATTTTTTATTTATATCAGTATGCTCTTCAGTTCCAGTCTGATCTCGGGGGGTTTTGGAGCAAAGGCCTATTAAATTCTGTTGGTGCTGATTAAACTTTCTTCATTTTGATCTTTCCCTTAATACTTTTTTTTTTCATTATTTCAAATACTTTTCTTCACTGACTGCATTGCAAATGAATATAAAAACTCTCTTCCTCATGTATTTAAATTTAATGTTATGTTAAATACAAAAAACTTGTTCTGTAAATCACACTTGCTGTAAAGCACTGTCAGTTAAGGTGTCTCTTTTTGTTTGATAATGACACACTAGAACAGGTAGGGAATGACAGAGTAGAAAGATTCTGCCTCAACCTGTCTATCACTGTGACAAGGCATAAACTATTTGACCACTTCCCTCTTCTAAATAGGAAAAAAACCCCTCAACTTAGTTTTTATCACAGAGGTGAAAAAGTATTAATTTCAACACATATATTAGAGGGATAATTTTAAGGCATTTACAGGCACGAAATTTTACGAGTGAAACAGAATAACTTCTGAATTTTTAATCTTTGTGCTAAGTGGGCCCAAAAAACCCAGGCAAACAAGCACACCACACCACAAAATAAAATGCAAAATAATCCAGGAGTCATGAATCAATAATGCTTAATGTGTATGAGATATAGGGATAGAAAGCAGAGTGGAGAAGCTGAAAGACTTCTTCTGTGCCCAGATGCCTCAATTCCAAGAAAGCGTAATTGCGTGAATCACGTTCCAGCTGCAAGATTTCCTCAGAACAATATTTTTAAAGGCTATGTTAATGAAATTGCCTTTTCACACAGCAACTGCTGATTTTCCTCAGGTTCCAGAAGAAGCATAGGAAAGGGTTGTGTTGTACCTATTTCTTTCATTTTGCTGAAACATTCAAAATAGTTTGAGGTTAAATATTCTTTGGGTACGAAACTGTAACTTGCTGTGCATTTGCTACAGTGTGGAGACAAACTTCCTGAAATACTGACTGAGGTCTAGGTATAATTCAAACAATAACGCAATAAATAGCAGTCCCTCCACTTTCTAAAACTACTTGCTGAAGCCGGTTTCTGGTCTGATCAACTCACATTCTTTGTCTCAAGGACCAACGAGAAATTCGTAAGAGACAAGCAGTGACTGCTTAACAGCAGAGTAGCAACTTAGGAAATTTTGTGGCCTCAATGTAAGTAGGTTCAACAAATTAAAAAGAGAAGGAGATGAATGAAGAGCTACTACAGAAGAAGGAGCGGAACCAGGATTTTGAGGTGGCTGAGTAAATGTGGTCGCTCTGGAAGAAGAGGAATCGAAGTGCTTGGGGAGCGTAGCCCTTGCAGGCCTGCCTGCGCCACGACACCGTTATATATCCAGAATGACAACTCAAATCAGTGGTGGAAGCTGGGGCATACTGGCAGAGGGAGAAGGCCTACTTGAGAAAAAGGTTGTATTACTTTCAAGCTCCCTCAGAAACAGAAGAACTTTATTTCCAATTTCAGAGATTTAGAAATAATAATGAAGGGGTTACATCTATAATTTTGCACTCGACTGAACATAATTAGGGTATTCAGGAATAGTACCAGTCATTTCAATAGAATGTATATGAGGTGCTATTCATGATATTAAAACTTAGGAAGTTAGAGAATATAATAAATAAAACAAGAAAATCGGTACAATACAGATAAGTGACACACTGCATAATTTGCATTTTCTTCTGGCTTGACTTTCAGAAAATTTTTTTGGCAGTTTTGCAAGTCAGAAAATTCCTTTTTCAGTGGGGTCTTTTAATTAATCAAACTTTGGGTGGGAGAAAAGTATGTTCTTAAGACACAGGTAGACTGTCAGAATTTGTTCTTCAGGCTTGGATTATTTAAAACAAGCAGCATTTATATGGCACTATGCAGAACTGAATCAAATCACAGAAATCCCATATATATTGTAAGTTATGGATACATTCATATTTCACATATCATTAAGCTGCACTGTGTGAGAATATTGGTATGCCTTCTTTTTAATAAAAACGTCACACCTATGTACTAACAAGCAAGAGAAAAATATCCTCTACAGCTCAAGCCTAAATCATTTCTGCTCAAATGGAGCAGTTTAATTATAAATCTGAATGGTGATTGTCTCTGCTGGATTGTCCCAATGCAATTTTTTTTTAAAAATGTGTTGAGTTTACATGAATTTATATTCTAGCTATAGCATTTACTTGCAAGATTTACTCATGTTTTTAATGGATAAAGAAAAGTGTTCTATAGGAATCAGCGGAGAATACAGTGTAACAGATAAAGAAATTAAAGAGATTTATAATTTAAACCAGAAAAGATTGTATGGCTGCGGTAAGATCTCTGTTTTCTATAGCTGTGGCCTCTGCTTATGTTTTATACTGACGAGACACTGAAAGAACAGCCACCTCTGGTGCTGCTGTTCGGGACGGCAAAG
>JAVJGG010000030.1:7353681-7368347 GCA_035590195.1 Aviceda cuculoides
AGCAAAGGCCTATTAAATTCTGTTGGTGCTGATTAAACTTTCTTCATTTTGATCTTTCCCTTAATACTTTTTTTTTTTTATTTCAAATACTTTTCTTCACTGACTGCATTGCAAATGAATATAAAAACTCTCTTCCTCATGTGTCGTCGCCAGGGACTATGGTTTACTCACTGCCCTAGTCTTTACTAATTAAAACACATTGACATTATCCTCTAAGATACTGGAACAGAAAAGTCTCTCTCATCTTGCCTCACCTTAAGCTTCTTTAAAGGGCAAGTGGAACTGAGCACCAGAAAAGCACTGAGACATAAGGAAAAATCAAAAGGCTGGTGTACACATTCCTGACAGGCCTAAATTCTTATTCAACCACCACATAAAACACCTACTCGCCTTCAATTTATGTGGTATTCATTTTGTATATAAAGACTGTATGCAAACATATAAAGAACTTTGAAGGTTTTTGAGTTTGCAAGACAAACAAGGACTTCTTCCACAGAACTCAAGCAGAAGGTATAACAAAAGCTTCCTTTCGTTTACTCCTTGCTTTTCACCTCATCAGGCAGTCAAACTCATAACAAAAGCTTCCTTTCGTTTACTTCTCGCTTTTCACCTCATCAGGCAGTCAAACTCACAGAACATGAGTTCAACTCTTACCCACTTCAGAAGGCCATTTTCGTTTCACAAAGCAGATTGCGAAGTACGACTTAAGTGCCCTACCGCATTTTCCAAGAACGGCGTTAGGATTTGTACAAACAGATAAAAACATCCCAGCGAGAAGACACAGGGGAACATTTGGGCCGGTTCCCTCTCCCCTGGAGGCGGAGGGAGAACCGCGCGGGCGGCAGGGAAAGGTGGCTGCCGCCCGCGCTCAGGGCCTCGGCCTCGGCCGACAGGCCGGGCACAGCCGCGGCCCCGCGTGCCGTCGGGTCGGCGCTCGGGCCAGCGGAAGGACTCCTCCGAGGGACCGGCAGCCGGCCTCCGCGGGCTCAGCCCTTGTTCGGGATCTTCTTAAGGAAGATCCTCGGCCAGCTAGGCGGACTGGAAGACTCGGGAGACAGCTAGTGCGAAATGGTAGGTAGTATGGAAAGCGTGAGTATTTGCGACGATACCACAAGCCTCTCGCCAACCGGTTTTTCTCACCATTACATGGGGATGCTGAGCTGCGCTACCGACTTAAATCCTTTCAACCTAGTATTAGTACTCATGTAGCTGCATCACTAAACAACTCATACATTGTTACGTGAAGCACTGCAGATGTTTGCGTTTTACATATAAGGGGTAACGCCTGTGTTTTCACTAGGAGAATTAACATTTAAGGAAATATATTTTTCCATTTAGAACTGAATTGTTCCTTGATCAGATTCCTGCCTAACTTCCAACAAATTTAAACGAGTCACTTTGGGGGACAGGACCAATATAAACGCTTCTAATTATTTTCTCCCAGGTGGAGGAGAACGTCTGTTGCTGTCAGCGGCCCCCCCCGAAGAACCGGGTGCTGCGCTGTGTGCAAGCGCCCTCCAGCCCAGAACCCCGTCTCTGGCAAAGGCCAAAGGTGGGTACCTGGAGAAAAGCACAAGGTTAGAGAAAGCACAGGTCACCACACAATTTCCAAGCCGCCAGGAATTTGTGGAGACATTGGTGGTGACTCTGTAGTTACTAGCCTTCGGCAGACTGATTTTTCATTAACTTCTTCACTCCCTTCTCACACGCATGAAAAATTCTATATATCCACAGCACCCTGCGGCACGGAGCTACCTAGTTTGGATTTATACATTTTGTGAAGAATCACTTTCTTTTCTTTACCCTGAACGTGCCGCCTGTTGGCTTCATTTGATGCCCCCCACCTTGCACCGGTGAAGGAGGGATTCCTTCCCCTTTAGCTTCACCACTCTGTTCTAGATATTACGGAGCCCTATCGTATCTCCTTCTCTCTTTTCCAGGCTAAGGAAATCCATCTTACTCAGTCATTCCTCACCAAAGAGTCAGTCCAAAGGTACTTACTGCTTTTGTATCCTTCTCTGTACTTTTCCCAGTTCTTTGGGACACATATCCTCTTTGAGACCAGAGATAAATAATTCACACAGTGTGGAAGATACAGGCTCACCAGAAATTTAGATACGAAGCTGTATTAATGACATTTATTTTCTTCTGCTGCTGCGAAGAATTTTTAACATCCCATTTGCTTTTTTGGCACTCACCGCACACTGAGCAAATGTGCATACAGCTATTATAAAACAAGATCTCATTTGAGAGAGATTATGGTTTCCTCAGAGCACGACATTTTGTTAATGAAGTTAGAATTATTCCCCTCCTTCCCCAGGATGTATCACTTTATTTCAAATTTCATCTCTGATTTTAATCCTGTTTCATAAGGTCCTTTTCCCATTTTTCCCATTCAGCCTTTGTATTTACTAACTTGAATAGCTTAATATGAACAGCAAACACTGTCACCTGGATATTCACGCACTTTCCCAGATCATTTATGATTATGCTAAACAACACAGGCCCCAGCCTAAATCCTTACTGACACTGACTATCCAAGATGTCCAGGATGAAACACAGTAATAGTTTTTTCAGTGATCATTTGAGTATTTTCATGACACTAGGAGTGAATAATCCATCTGTTACTAAAAACCTATTTTTTTAGCAAGCAGTAGCAAGGTCGTAATGGCACTAGTTCAACAGTATCAATAATAACTCTAGCTTACATGTTCAGGAACTGACAGTTAAAATAAATAGGACGTACACAAGGAAATAATCTCTGTCATTAAAGCTGGTGCAAGAAGACAGGAGTTTTTTTCCAAGCTTGGCTTTCTTCTCTACACACACTTCTTTCTCTTGTTGTAAATACAAGAACAACTGCTGCAGGCAGCTGTTTAGACAAAACCCATTGTACTTCTGAAGCATTTTTTACTATTTAAGCTAACACTGCCATGGCTCCGTCCATGACATTTTGGCTACCGTCACCAGAGCCAATAATTTCAGAATGCAATGAAGTGCAGGTATGTGAACCTAGAGGAAGAAAAATGCCATCGTTTAACCAGCTGATGGAAAACGTTAGTGCAGCGAAAGAACAGCTTACATACCGTGCTGCCATGTACGGGGCATCCTTTGCAATCCCGCTTTCCAGCTGCAGTGGCCGGAGTCCCGCCAGTTCCAAAAGGACCAGGATCTCGACTGCCTCCGTTACCGTCTGTCTACACCTCTATTGCTACAATTTCTGAATTTGTATAAAACTGCTCTCTCTTGCTACCTTATTTCTTGCATATTTCTCTAAATCTTACTCCATCTATTCTATTTTAACCTGGTTTTCCTCCTGCTCTTTTAATATTTTGAAGTGCAGCAAAAATCAACAGGGTGGGTTTTTTTCTTACATGAATTTATGAAACAAAACCTTCCTCAGAAGAAAATTAAATTTAAGCTAGTAACTAATAATTAAAACTATATTAGGTTTACTTTCAGCCTATGTCAATGCTGGTGGAGATTTTCTTCACTAATTACTATGTCTTTCAGCTTTTCTCTTCCCTTTTTCACCATCCATGAGCTATCAGCCCCCAGGCTGTGTGGGGGACAGAAATGCCATCCAGCAGTGTCGACTTAAGCGCCTTTCTCCTTAGTCATCCTCTCTTGCCTGCATAGCACTCTAACGTATATATCACTGCCACGCAGAGGTCACAGAACACACGCTTCTGGTACCACACAGTGAACTACACCAAGGAATTTATCAGAGTTTAAAAATAATCCTGGGAAAAAAAGGACAATTTTCAACCAGATTGTCTTTATACTTGACATAATTTTCTGCCTTTAGAAAGAGCACAAGCTCTCGTTTGTAAATGACTCTACTTGGATTATTTGGGATTTTATAATCTATATTTAGATTGTGTAAATGTTCAGGAGCAAGTGGCAACAGAGAGGGAACTATGCAGTAGTGTTCCTATAACAAAAATATTTTCCACTACTGGAACATCTGAATAATATTTGTTTATTTTTATGTAATGTTACTTGCTCAGTTTCAGTTTTGTAACATTGCATTTCTCTTTGTTAAGACTTTTTTTGACTTTTCATTCATGTTGGGGTTTTTGCATGGTTTTTTTCCAGGTGGAAAAAATGTAATCTAATCTGATTTACATATAAATTATGATGTAGCAAACACAAGCATCGTTTATGAAAGCAGATCCTTTCATTAGAGTTCCACTAACACATGGAAAATGTAAGCAAGCTTTGGGGTACACAAGGTCTATTTCATATCAGAAGAGAAGCTGTGGAGTTCAAATTTAACTATAAGCTGGGTTCATTTCTCTTTATGACTTGTGTACAAGGATATTAACTGCAGTGGCAGAAAATGGGATAATCTTCTATACTCTTTAGCTTCTCCTATAGGTTGGTGCAGGACACGTGATTGGAAAATTTTCTTTCTTTTTCTTGAAGAGCATGCTTAATTAATAATTCATTGATTCTTGCTGGGAAAATGTTTTTCTTTCAGGATTTGTAGCACTTTATTTGAAAAAAAACCTTAATTTTTTTAATAAATTTTATTTTATACTCATACTTTTTCTGAATTTCAGTGGTGATTTTTCATAGTGTTTTCATAAAACGTAAATAATTGTGTATTTTATTAAAACAATGAATTTAAATGAAGTATTCACACTTCAACATCTATTTTTTAAAATGTTAAGTGGAATTATGAAACAAATTTTATAACTTTAAATTTTTGAAACTTGCTGTTTTAATTTTTTTTTGCTAATAGTGTTTTTATTCCATTGCTGAACCTCCTTGTTACTTTGGTTTACATATTGTTACCCAGGTACAGGAATGGCTACAGGTATTTAATACCTTTCCACATTTTGCTCTCTGGCAAATTCTATTTAATTTCTTAGTTGGCATTCTGATGCTCCTCCAGAAAGGAAATCTCATCATCTCAACTAGTTTCTCCTTCAGTTCAATTGTAATTGATGATCTAAGGTTTCACTAGTTATAAATTCAGTTTTGAGTTCTGACATACATAATACATGCCTGTGCCTGATCTGAGTATCGGAAACGCGATGTCCAAGGCCGCCAGGTGAGTCAGCAATTCTCAGCCAAACTCCAGATTTAGATTAAACAAATTGAAAATCATCAAATTCACTTGGATTAAAAGAGGAGACTATGTTTTGCTTTGCCCATCTGCCCTAAGTACTTCAAAACATTTTATAAATCTTTTTTTAAAATATCTTTTCACATATGTCCTGGTTCAAATGAACCTCCTGCCCAGATGCCGCCATTTATACAAAGCCATTCCAAATGAAACTACCATAGAGATAAGGCCTGTCCTTAGCAGTTTAATTTCTACAAGCTGCTCTGTATTTCTCCACCTGTGCTGACGACATAAACTTGAGACACGTGCGAGCACCATTAGCGCCATCCACGCCGCTGCCTTCAGAGGCCTTGCGCGAGCCGGCGACCATCTCCACAGGCTTTCCGTCTCCTGCGTGATCACTGAATTCTCAGGCGATACAGCCTGCTGAGTTTCAGAGTTCTAACTATTTCGATTTGTGACCTCCTTAGCAGCCCAGAACAATGACCACAACCTTTTACACCCCCTAAAATGTGGGTTACAGCTCAAGCAGTTGATCCTTCCTTTTTATTTTGATCTCTCTTCGTCCTGAACTCGTTCCTTCTCCTCTCTCATGCAATGAATGAAAACATAGTTCTCATCTTTGTTTCATCTCCAAATACCTCATATAATTTTCATGAAAGCAAGGACCACAGGCAAAAGGTGTTGCTACTATCAGTATTTTGCTTCTAATTTTCCTGCTACGAGCTACCTAGGTAAATCAATAGAAAAGTGAAGCCACTAGATCAATAGGAAACGTTCTGTTGTAAGTCGCTCACCCCTGCCACACGTGACAATAAAACTAGGTCTTTACACAACCTGTAAAAAGAGAAGCTTGCAAAAGTAAACACTGAATGCCAAGCCTGACTTGCTCGCAGGGGGTTGTGTTTCCATGGTGCCACTTCCTTCTCACACTTTCACGTGCGGCTGTCAAAATCGCTTTGTGTCTCACATACTTTACGCAATATACAGGATGCAAAGCTTTTGAAGTAATCACTTTTTTCACCAGTCAGACATAAGTGAGAGAGACAAAGGTCTCAGCTCAACACAGCAAGATAAGAAGTCTGGAGTTCTGCCCCCAGTTCTGAGTGCTCTTCCACTTTTTCTTACTATTTCATTTCCCCTCATCAATTTTCTTCTCTCGAATAAATTGTGAAAATGCTTTTACTTGAAAATGTGCATGGTATAAATTCAGTCAGTCAGCTCAGTAAGCCAGGCTAACGTGATCATGCCTGATCACGTTTTAAATTATCATCTAAGGATCACTAAGGCCCAACAAGAATTTCACTGTGATGTCTGCAGTCGGAGGTGGGTATAGGAATTCCTGTGGGTTACAGATGTGCTGAACAAGCTCATTCTTATAAATACTTTTTGGAACATCTTTCATATTAAAATCATCCAGGAATGAGCAACTGTGATGTCCTGCACCATGGGAGTCAATTAACACATTACTAGCAGCAGTCCCTGAAACAACTCTCATCTCCTTGAAGATGGCACTGAGCAAATGTCTAATGGAAATAATATACAGGTCTCTCTCTAAAATTGCTACTTCAGTTGTGGGCATAGAATCTGATAAGCTAGGAAAAACCCTTATAACAGCTTTAAATTAAGTATTATTATGACCCTCTTAGCAGAAGTCCAGTAGAAATATCATTAAAAAAAAAAGATCAGATTAATCAGGTTACAGTTATGAACACAGACTTAAGGTTTGGGTTTTTTTTTTCCTTCAAAGGGCAGTAGCTTTCAAATTCACTGCATGTATTTCTTTTCCTTTAATTTTCTTTTTTTATTCAAGTTAAATCAGTACTTGTGAATAACACCAAAAGGATAGCCACAGCACTGTAAATTTGTTTGTCTGAGAACAGATTCTGCACAAGTAGTGCAAAATTTCCTTCACAGAGTGCCCTGTCATCCAGACACTCACCCAAGAGGGAAAATAACTGTAAAATCTGAATGCATTCAGAAAGAGGTGTTGATTTAAGCCTGATGGAAGGTGGTCAACATTAATTTCCTTATATTAAAAACTATCCACTATAAAATGCATAAACGGATTCTATGCTCATATCTGAGACGCAGAGGATAAACTACTAGGTTTCAGAAAAGCACTGTGTTCTGGTCACAGGTACAAAGCTCTGCTTCCTCTAAATCAGCCCTGTTTCTGCCTTGATATATGGGGAAGCCTCTGAAGATGATGAGGATTTCTCAGGATGAGTCAGATGAAAAATACCATATTGTTATGTGTACCCTGTAGGGCAGTCGTGACTATCACATTTTTCAACTGGTGGGGATCATAACAAAAAAATATTTGTAGTAGTTTGTATGTGAGCATCTATAATGTAATGGAGGTTTAAAGAACAAAAAAGTTGTGAAACATAGAGGTTCTTCATTATCAAGATTATATTTGGCAAGCTAAGAATATTTCATCTTTTGAACACTGGAAAACAGAAGAGAAATGGCCATTACCTCGAAGGGGACTTTGCAATCTTTTCCCATGCACCCAGTCTGTGTTCATCACAAGCTGCCACATGCCTCTCTGCAAGCGTGAGGACGGCCAGCAAAAATCCTTCCTAAGAGCAGCCGTGCAGGTGTCCCACACAAGAAAGGGGTAACGCATTTACACACTAGGAACGCAAAGACCAACTTACATAGAAGGAAGCGTGCTACACGTGTAACAGCTGCAAACTTTCGTTAGTATTATCTTGATATTGAAGAACCTATGCTGCTGTTCTTGTCTATTTTGTTCTCTTAAAACTTTCATTTTATTATGCTGCCTCTGCATGTCACTATTGAAACACAACAATAAAGAAAGGTTACAGCAAGATTTATAATGTTCTGCTGGGGTTGCACCCCCTTGAGCCAGCCCCGCGTAAGGGCAATTAAACCCGCTACCTTGTTAGTGGTTATACACTGTGTTGGGACACGGCCATGCTTGAGGATCTGACGCTGTCAGGTTTTTGTGATGATTTCTGTCGCCGTTCGGTGAGGACTGAGCTTTGGCACAAAAAAAGAATCATGAACTTTTTATCTGAATCCACACATGTGCTGTTTTGCCCGGCCTTCTGGAGCTTCACAGTAGCAGAAAAACACGTAAAGCACAGCAAAGTACAGGAGCCAGCCTTATTTCACAGCAAGCCTTCCAGCATCCCTCCAGTTTTCATGGGTCACGCGGCAACGCCATATTCCAATTTTGCTTTTTAGTCTGGCCCCGCTTACATGGATCTCTGCTACAGGGGGCTGACTTCTGTTTGGTAATCGGATGGATTTTTATGGCTCTTCCACGTTACGCAAGCAGAGGATTTCCAAACTTTGAGTTAATATTCAGGTTAAATGCTTTTAATGTCTCACCATGAAGCACTACTTCAAGATCTCTAACTGTGACCTAGACTAAGCCCCAGCAGTTTCTAAACTATATTTTGATTTGCAACCTGACACTTCTTGAGCCAGTCTTTTAAAAACGGACATAACAGGAATTAAGTGCCTTGGCTGATAACAGCTGACATTATTGCTGTAAATCTGCGTTCTCTTACAGGTGGCTTCCAAAATTAACTAGTCACCCCTAACTGTTTAGTGAAATTGTCAGTTGATTTAACAGACACATTAAACTCCTACTTATAAATTACTGTGACATTATTAGTGCGGCAGTTCTATAATAAGGAATATGAATGCCAATGCACACGTCACTGTATTGTGTCTGGCTATCATGGCTGGAAGAAGAAGATAAAACCCCTGTGATTTTAGGTCACATAAAATAGCCTGCACTTAATCATACACTTAATATAACTTTAAAGTATAGCACAGTGGTATTACAAAAAGAATTACTTTGAAAATATATGATTTTGGAATAAAGCTAGATTATATATGCTAAATATAAATCTATTTTTTTCTGCAACCAATCAAGAACTCAATTGCATTTCATACCTTAAAAATTTTCTGTGATTTTTAAAAATTACATCAGATCTAAAGATACTGATTAGCCACTATTGAGTGTATTTCAGTATGTTGACAATGCTTTGAATTTATATTGGCTTTCACTATCTGGATTTAAAAGCACAATTTCTCTAAAGAAACTCTCCCATGCAGTGCTCTGCCTTCTTTGAGAGCTTTGTGGAAAATAAGGGGAAGATACTAACATCTCCATCTTGTTGGGTTTTGTTGTTGTTGTTGTTGTTTTGTTTTTTAAAGAGATTAGGCAAAGAAGGGTTATCCAAAAGCTGGCAGGTTCTTTTTTCAGGTGTATTGAAGCAAATAGTTAATATAGATAAAATAAGTTGTATTAAACATCAAAAGGATACTTAGCAGGTAATAAACATTGTTGAAAAAAAGGATCATCTGGAATCTCTAGCATTATTCTGGAAGTGGATTTTTGTAATTGATGTTACTGATCTACTAACTAAACATCCTCAATTATTTTGTCTTTCACCACTAAGATCCTTCCAGTTTTTATTTTATTTATTATGTAACAGTGGTATATGATATCCTGTCAAGAAACATCACTGTTGAGTGTGCTACACTGAAATTAGGTCTTCTCTCATTTTTGAAAAGTGTCTTCTCTGCAACTTGTAAGAGTTCAAAAAAGTCTTAAGAGTTAAAAACATGCCAGGTAAACCTGTGATGTGATAAGTATTACTCCAAATGAAAATATCCCATTAGTTCTGAAGCTGCTTATAAGCTCAAATTCAAATGTATTGATAATAGTCAATTTTGTGCAATATTAATATTATTTTGGCAGCTTAGAACTGTCCCGAAATGACTACCTGGACTATCTTACATAAAGGAATAAAGACGAATGAATTACAGTGGTGCAGCAATAACATCTCTCTCTTCTGAGGTAAAAAGCAGAGCAATCACGTTGCCTGTACCACAGCATCGAATATGATTACAGTCCTCATTTGTATCTTTAGTGGAAGAAAGATATGTCTCAGAGAAAGTGTAATTTGTATCAACCGGGTGTCAAAGGTGTAATTTTTCATTATGTGACACCCCCCCCCTCTTCAGACTGTAAAACAAATTCATTATCTTTGGGATATAAACATACTGTTTTGTAAATTGTTTTGACTAGTAAGTTTTAGTGCTTAACACTAATGCCTACATGTGTAACAGCTAAGTACATTTTTGGCTGGTTTGTCAAATCATCTAGCAAACAACATGTAGTCTTTTGCTGTTTTATTTATACATCCTCTACTCAGAATAGTCTCCTGGAGGGCTAGGAAGGAAAATTAATTTTCTGTGAATTTTACTTATACTTAGAAAAAAACCACCACATTCTCAGCTTTTACATTAAAAAAAGTTAAAGCATGGTATTAAAGTAAAAACCGAAGCATGATGCCTCATTTTTACGGTAGGTGAATTCGAACCTCACTGTCTAGGGAAGTGGCATTTGGGGCCCGGAAATGAAGCCCTGACCTCTTATTTTCATTTGAGTAAGAGCCTTTACTTAAACTGGAAATTATACCTAGCAACCAATTATACTGTGCTACTATTTTTTTCAGGTCTTGTTTCAGCTTTTCTTTCTGCAAATTCTATTATCTAAATTCACCCCACACCTCGAACAGTTGGCTATAAAATTACTTATGCCCTATTACAAACCCCATGTTCATATAATGAGAGACGTGCATAAATTCTCTGCATGTGTGAGTGTTCATGTCTGCACACAGGGTATAATAGCTATAATGCAGTAGTTTGAGTTATGAAGCAATAAAACATATTCAAAATACTTGAAAACAATCTGAACAATCAGAAATAAGAGCAAATGATACTGAGGCATAAGATTACAGAGCAAAAAGCAGGTATCTTCATTAGCTGAAAACTGACTTGGGGTAGCCATACCAATCACAGAACTGACTGTGCATTCTGGGCTAGAGGTTTCAGGTTTAAGTCTTACCTCTGATATCAGTCTGACATTTGTTGCTACAAATCAAGTATGCTATTACAGTAGATTCAATTAAAGTTAGTTGTGCACCACAAACTTATCTCAGAACTCACTTTTTTTTTTTTTTCACTCCAAAGCCAAGGATAAGGAAATAAGACCACACAAAGATAGAAAGTAAATGTTATAAACTTGTGCACTAGAAATAATAGTAATGTCTATAGTGGCTATATGAGAGGCTGAACAGTGAAGGGGGTGAACAGAGGGAACTCCTGTCAGTTGATGGTTTGCCCCACCAGAAACAGGTACGCGTTTATAGCACATTTCACTATTTGTCTGTGTCATTTCAACTTTTAAAGAAAGAGTAAGAAATTACCTTTCCCACATACTGAGGTTCGGAGCCCATGTACTCCTCCAGCACAAAAAATTGATTCCAGACCCAGCCTCGTTTGACTCGCTGGGCAGATGACCTCCTCCCTGGCACCGGGACACCATTTTCTCTTGGCTCTGCTGCTAAAGTCCGTTGCGGCTGTGGATGCAGTGGCGTTAGGAGACCTCCATCAAACAGGACCCAGAGAAGCAGGGATAAGCAGTTCCTTGTGAGCATTGGCAACGGCTTCCCTACAGCAAGTAATAAAAACTCCAGCACTTAATGCAGAGCAGAGGAATCCAGGTTTGAGGTGTCTGTGGCCTCCACCACTTAGCTTCTGATTTTATTGCAGAAATGCTAATGCAGGCATTAATCCTTCTGATGACAAGGTTTTTGCCGCATTAAATTCCATCTAAAGGGACCTATAAAAGAGATTTACATGGCAACATCAAATTACATAAAATTACATTGAGGCGTTCATCAAAATTCTCACACCTAGTTAGTTTCCAGAGACAGAGAAAAAGATTAGGAATCACAGTTTTAAAAGAGATTGCTATTTTGATTGTGGCACTGAGCTGCTCTAGAACATTGTACAGTTATTACAGGAATAGCTCATTCTTGCTCTGCTTGGCATTACCTTTGTGTCTGCCTGAGGACAGGCCCATAGCCTTTGCTTTATGACCCAGTTACCGGACAAAATCGTTGCCCGTCAGTGATGTCAAAAATATTCGCGCCGGATTTACGCAGAAAATATTGGAGAAGAGAGCACCCGCTCTTGAATCCTGCTGTCCAGAGCACGAATGCTTTGCTTGTCTCTGCCAGAAGCATTTCCTTCTGTCTATGGGTGGACTTGGACAAGGTTTATACTGAACCTTGGACTCTGGAGGATAGATTTGTATGAATTCCACGGGAAATAACAAAAAAAAAAGGGAAATAGTGCCTACACAGCTAAATACCACAAAGCTACCAACACACAACATGAAGCCTATGACTGGCATTCTCTTCTCACAACAAGCCTTGTATCAAAGTGATAGCAGTGTATCGTTTTGATATAGGACTTCAGGACTTCTGTAAAGTACATTAAAAAATGCAGTCCTGGTATCTGCAGAAAACAGTAGAACTGCAGTCAGCGTAGAAAATGTGAAACAACACAGAAGCCACTAAGATAAGGCAATGATAGTCATTTATACTGACAAATGCCAGGTACACAGATTAAAAATAAATCAGTGCTAACTAACTACAGGGCTGAGACAGAACTATCACATCAAGGTGACAATTAAAACTGTGGTGATCCTTGTAGCAGCCAAATGCCATCAGCAAAGAAGAAGAAAAAAAAAACAAACCCAAAACCCTAAAGGAATTGTTATGCTCTAACATTGCTCTGTTTATACCAGCACAGACCATTTTAACAGAAAGACAGATAGGAACATATACTGTGTTTTCTAGCCACAGTATAATTAACAGAGGTGCTTTCTTCTTGTATTTATGAAACAGTCTGATTCATTGTCTGCAATTAATAAGATGACAGTGCTAAAGGATGTAAATGTTTAAATATTAGGGATGTAAATATTTAAATATTATGGAATATGAAACAAGCTCAATAAAACGTAGCTCTAGCTGTCATTTGCAACTTTGCACCAAATTCGGCAGCAATAAAAACTGGTGAAAATGAGCACTCACACCACCTAAAAATGCTGTGACCCAGCCCCCAGTAAAGACACCGTGAAGACCACTAAGGCTAGGGAATCCACGCTGAAACAAATGGAGCTATTCTAGAATTCAGAATTAGACAATAAACAACCACACAACATCTACATTCATCTTCGGGTGGGCAGCACTAAGTACCGAGGCAACACGAAGGCTTCAGTGTTTATTTTTCCCCACTCCTCCAAGCGATTGATCTTTCTTTTAATCGAGAGAATGGCTTAACGTTTTTCACGAAGCCATCGTTGCCGCTGCTGGCCCTGACGCGGGTGGTAAAACCGAACCCTCACGCTTTCCTGGGGCCCAGGCCATCTGTTTAACAAACAGGCTTTCCCTGCCATGGCTCTTCTTCATCGAGGGCGGACGACTGGCAGGCTGCGTGCTGCGCTAACTTGGATAGAAGGGGATCAAAGCTGTTTTCTGGGAACTAACATTTCCATAAACCACAGTTCTATGCTAACAAATTTTAAATCCCACTGTGGATTGGAGACTTAAGAATAAACTAATAATCTTGTCTCATTAAGACCTGCAACCTAGGAATGAAGTGCCAGCCTACTCTATGGTCTGCTGGTTGTCAGGTACAAGAAATACTGCTTGTAGGATTTAAGATGGATGCGTTTTACATTTTAAAGACAAAAATACAATTTGTATCACTATGGAATTCACCACTTTGTTAGGGCCATATTGTGTCATTGATTTTTAAGCAGAAGTTTCTACCAAATCAATAAAGAGTTCTACTTAAAAATCAATGACACGATATGGACCTCAGAAAAGAAGAAACAGTAAAGTACCTAACCACATATATATTTAATTTTCAAACACTGCCAAAGGTTATATTTTCCTTATGAATAATATTATTACTATCCATAACAATAAATAACATAGAAGTTCTTATTTGCTGGGTACATGCTGAAGTATCTAAATAGAAAGGATTTATAACTGGGAGACAGGAAAACCTAACAAGTTTTGAACAGAAAAACCACCCTAGAAAAATAACTGCACTTCCCATTCTAAATTTAGGGCAAGATTTTCTGTTCTGATTAGAAGGGCTATGTTTTAGGTCTTAATAAAAAAGACAGTAAAAAATGTGGTGAAAAGGTATCTAGTGCAAGTGAGTGTTTTAATTCTACCTTCAGAAAGGATTAAAAATGAGAGAAGAACTCCTACCGGCTCATGATCCTTAAAAAAATAGTTTTTCTAAGTTGTGCTCAGGCCATTTCAATTTTTTTCATCTAGAGCAAAATATTCTTAGGGACAATGGGTACAAACTTCCCACCTGCAGTATCATTTTTATTCTATGGATTTTATTCCAGCAAAGCAACTTTAAGACAGGACCCTACCACACTAGAGAACTGCATTCAATTTATTTGGTATGCATTTCTATTAACAGCTTGTTTTACTTAACAGTTCACATGACTTTTTGTGCTTCTCCCTTCAACGCATTCAACGGTCTATAACATCAGGTTCAGACTGCGTTCATCCGTAATTCAGTTCCAAGACTTCCAAACTCCTGTACTTCTCTTGACCCACATTTGCAGGGTGCGTGCCTAGTTTTTATGGCAAAATCATAGTAACAATGAAACATAGCCAAAAAAAAAAAAAAAAAAAAAAAATTCAAAGAAAGAACTCAAAGT
>JAVJGG010000030.1:7370834-7385309 GCA_035590195.1 Aviceda cuculoides
CTGTCCCGGCTGTGTCCCCTCCCAACTCCTTGTGCCCCCCCAGCCTCCTCGCTGGTGGGGTGGGGGGAGAAGCAGAACAGCCCTTGGCTCTGTGCAAGCCCTGCTCAGCAGGAACCGAAACATCCCTGTGTTATCAACACTGTTTCCAGCACAAATCCAAACCACAGCCCCGTACCAGCTACTATGAAGATTAACCCTTTCCCAGCCAAACCCAGTGCAGATCTGTATGAAGCATCTACTTGGATCAGACTGCAGATGTGCTGCTGTCACATGCAGACCAGCAAGAATCACCAAAGCTCCATGAAGCACTCAAACCTGTCTTCAGTCCAGCTAAGCTGATAATTGCACCCCCGTGAATGGAGGCAAATTGCTTACTGACAAGGTAGCCATTATGCACTAATGGTGGGAACATTTCTGCAGCCACCTTGATCATAAATCTATCAGCATAGAGAATGCTTTTGCTTATGTGAAACAACAGCTAATGTAGAGCAACCATCTTCTTACCCGTAAAGAGGTTTGAAAAAACTTGGCAGTACTGTAAAATGGTTGATCCATGACAGATGGAAAGCCAGCTAAGATCTATAACTGTGGATATGGTGTAATAGCTGACCGTCTAACCTCACTTCTCTGCAATACCTTGAAATAAGAAAATACTACAACAGGAAAAAAAGTCTATGCTGTCAGTATCTATTAAAATTAACTGCTAAAGCATTTGAGATGATCTATCTTGTGGTTAAAGGAACAGTAAAAGGATATGGAAAACCTCAGTTCATCTCTCACCTTGATATGTTTTCTTTCTCTGACCTTAGGCAAATCAGTTAGGCTGATATTCTCAAAGGTATTTAGTTAAAGAATTCCCATTTGACTGAACTCTAGATGTCCATATCTTTTTGTGAGTTTGACTTTCTTGAGCTTCACAACCTATCTAGACACTTTGGAAATAACAGTAATTCTTCCTTTTTTCCACCTTGTCTTTTTTAGTTAGGGTAGGAACTACTTGCTAACATCAAAATGGGAGCTAGGAGGGAGATTACAAGCAAACAGATTAGAAACCTCAGACTACCAAGGAGAGTAATTCTCAATCTCTACATCCTACAAGTCGGAAGAGTTTCAACAGAGTGATTGAGCACATCCCACCTCTGCAGCCACAAACCCCATTTGGCAAGTGTAACATCTGGAATCCATGCCAGGCAACTCTCATGGGGTGGAAAAAAAAAAAAATCAGTGTTTCTACTTCTTGTGCCCCCCTCCAGCCTCCTCGCTGGTGGGGTGGGGGGAGAAGCAGAACAGCCCTTGGCTCTGGGTCAGCCCTGCTCAGCAGGAACCAAACCATCCCTGTGTTATCAACACTGTTTCCAGCACAAATCCAAACCACAGCCCCATACCAGCTACTATGAAGAAAATTAACTCTATCCCAGCCAAAAACAGCACAGGAACCTAGAATGGCTCTCTAGTTATAGAGATTAATCCCTCGTGAAGTTGAACACCTGAACCTCACTCCCTACTTTAGTTGTTGTTAATATGAAGTTGATGATGAACAGGAGAAACAGAAACCCAATACCCTATGCCAACCCCAAATGTTCTGTAGCTTAGCGATGAGAGCACTCTGATAAAATGTGAGAAATATAGGTAGAAAATGCACAAATGGAAGATGAATCTCGGTACTTCTGGAAGATGTATGTCACCATCTGGAGGAGAACTGTACTGACTGAACTACTGGACAACAAGCAGATGACTGCCTTTCTCCTGCACTAAGGTGACTTTAGCTCTGCTGTTGTTAAATTCTATTACAAAAGCCCCCAAATCCTAGTATTTCATGTCAAGTAGTTTTCTTGATATAAAGTTACTAATTATTCAACTTGGCAAGAAAAATATGAGTTTGATTAAGGCTATGATTTTTGGATTTGACTGGCAAAGACACCCCCTCTCTCTATTCAATGGTTATTTGCAGAGCTGATTTTCTATACTGAGTTAAGAGTTCAATTCTAGTGTCAGTTATGCCTATAGATATCAGGAGTGATACTAATATGGATCTGGAATACTCTATTGAGTTTTTACTGGCATAAAACCAAAATGAGATGAGAATGATGTCCCTGATCTTCGAGTATGACTGCCCTTGTAGCACATTCATAGGAAGGCTGACACAAAGATATATTACAGCACAAAAAATACGTGATATACTATACCAGTGTCCAATAAACATATTTATGAAGTGCCTAACATTGGAGAGGAGTCTAATTATGTTTGGCATTTCTAAGCACTACAGTAATAAAAGTATTATAGCTCCACAGACATGCTTTAATAATTGCCTTTCTAGCATATAAAAAAGTGATTACTTAAGAGTGTTTGGTAACATAACACAATCAAATAATACATACTTCCAGAAAAGCATAGCTGTACAATGCTGAGGGTTATAGAAAAAGCAATGACAAAAAGCAATATAAAAATATTCTTTGTGACTGCAAAACCATAAACTGGTTCTACACGCAACTATTTATACGTATTGTGTCAGCTTTGTCATCAATAGCAATACTTACAGGAGACCATTTATGACTAAATATAAGCCTCTGAGACATCATCCTCTACATGGGAAATTATCATGTCTAGCTCAAAAACATACATAAGAATATCAGGGACATAATTGTTTTGTTTTGTTTCTTTTAAAAAAAAGACTGAATCTTTCATTATAAAAATCAGTCAATGTGAAAGGCTCCACAGTTCACTGAACTTTTGGAAGTTAACTCAGGTAAAATGAAATTTTCACTACAGATTAAACATTAATTTTTAGTTTGGTGAGATTCAAATCCAGGCCAGTACTGCTCTGTAAATACACAATGCAGCTCTACAGTTTAATCATCGGTTAAAAACAAGAAACAAAATGTCTCGGAATAACACAAAGTTTCCTTTACTTTAGGAAGACGGTCAGATGATGAAGTAACATCATTAATTTTATTTTTATTCTGTCTTGTATCATGTTATGTTGGTCTTATCTCAGAAAAGTACTATGGTGAATCTATACCTACTTCGTCAATGATCTAGAATCTTTATTTTTGATAAATTACAAACATTTTCATTTCTGGTAGGAATCTGTCAATGTCAATGCTAAAGCATGGACAGCCATGAAACCATTCTTCATTCTACTGTCCTTCTGTGGGTTTTTTTGAATGAATACCCTGAGATGGGGGAAAGGAGAGAAAGGCAAATGAATCAAAACCTTTCAACACATTAGCAATATATGTAAGGGAAGAACTGACAAACCTCGGGCTGCAACTCAAATATATTTATAATTTTTAAAGTAACGCAGAATACTGAAATGAATGTGAGCACGTTTTAATGTGCTTTATAACATACCATTTTGTTATTCCTTAAGGTATTTCTGTTTTTCCCAACCTGTCAAGAATTCTATCAATTACTTCAGATTGCAAACATACTTAAGTTAAGATCCCATTATTAAAAGACCTTCTGCTGTTGTTCAGACTCTGATTATAATAAATGTGATGCAATAGGTTATGGTTTCTTGTGCTAGAAGGACTACATAAATATACTAAATTACAAAACTAACTCAAGGTAGATATTTTTAAATGAGTCCTTGCAGGCATTTGTTTGTATATTGTGTATATAATGGCACAATTATTGATTAATACAAACTCGGTGTATAACCTTAGATACTTAAAATTGAAAATGTGTCTCCTATTGCCAATTATTGCAATGGGATAAAATAAATTCAAATGTCTCTGTCTCCCTCACCATAGTATTAAGAAGTATTTAATCCTTAATATTCCTTTCCATAATAGATTATGGAAATCCATAGCTCAACTTTCAGCCCAACTGTTACATTTTCAGTCTTCTGAAAGGTTAATAGATTTGTGCTAACAGTACTGAATTATGTAATTTCAGAGGACGGTACCCTCCTCGGGAAAAAATGACAGCAGTTTTGCCCAGCAAGTTTCAAGCCATTAATCTTGTGAATATTAACAGGTAGTACCAGAGACAACAGGACTGAGAGATAACCCATCAATTTTCTTAACTGTGAGAACATCTGGCTCAGCCCTCTCAATATTCTGGAATCACCTAGTTTACACAGGGCTTACTCCAATACTCAGCAACTCTTATGCTTAGTAATTTATCTCTTTTCACAACTTGTTTTGACTTGTTCTCACCCTACCTACATGCGCTGTTAGGACCAGCAGTTGTAATGGGCCTATGCCTCTTTTGTGATCATTGATGAAATACCAAAAAAAAAATCCTTCGTGGGTTTTAAAACATCAGAAACAGTAACTATAGAGCTTCTATTTCTATTCTTTAAACCAGTTTTCTTTGTTTTGCCCACCATTACAGCACGGGAATATAAGCTCATCACAGCAACTGAGGCAGGCTCTCAGACCACCAACAGCTATTGTAACTGCGGAGTACAGCCGCCTATAAATAACTTCAGCCAAAGTAATCTTCATTTGTTTTTTGCTGTTAAGAACCAGATGTGTTTCATGAAAACTCGCCAAAAACCAGAGCTGTCTGTGAATAGCTAGTCTCTTCTCAAGAAACCTGTCACTCAAGTAAAACCTTCCACTCGCCAGTCAATGTGGAAGTGTTCCCAACCTAAGTCAGTGATTAAACTCAGAGATGTTAAAAGCAACCACACGGCATTTTGTGTACAGCCTCTCAAACAGATAAAACAATATTCTTGACTGACTTTCGTCTTTATAAATCCTCATGTCTCTCGTGTGTGATTGTTCATTTCCCAAATTCAAGACTAATGAATTGACTAATTTTATAACAGATGCCTGCTGTGAATTTCAGTAATTATGGCCCAACGCAGACAATAGATGAGGTGGTGCCGGAGGAAATAGAGGGCTCATTTCAGTGACACTTACTACTGCAGCCTTATCTGTCTCGTCCAGAGAAATAAATGCAAATCTTATTTGTGAAAATAATTTTCCTTTCAGATTCTTTCCTACCCTTCTAAATTTAAAATAAAAGGACAAGAAAATAATATGTTAGAAGAGCGACAGGTCTTGTCATCTGTATAACACTCACACTGAGCAACATAAATTATTGGAGGCTTCCTCTCACTGACCCCTTTTTTCCCCATATGGTACACAAGTGGGCCTCTATTAACTGGTGTGAATATATTTTCATAATTTCAGTCATGTAAGTATCTGTTTTAATTTAATGAACGAAAGGCAAGTATTCCTTTGTCTCTGTTTTCTTGTTCGTATATGCCCCATCTCCCAGCATTACTAAAAATACAGGAAACAGACAATGTTGTGAAATGCAAAATCCATCAGTCTTTGAAAGCTTATTTATAATTTCAAAACCACTCTTTTTTTTGAAACAAAAATGTCCAAAAGAGTAATAAGCCACTTTCAGTTAGTACTGATTTAACTTAGAATAGAAACCATATCACCTTATTATGCTTTCCCCTGCTTTGAATTATTTTAATACTCAGATAAAACAGTATTAACTAAAATAAAGCACACATTTTCAAAAACTATTACACCCAATATCCTCAATCTTCATAAAAGGCAGTGGTTTGTTTTCCTTTTGCGTTTGCAATTTGAGCAAAGTTTTTCCCCTACTTCTGCCTGAGCTCCCTCCATGCTACAGTAAAAATGCAACTGTAGAGTGGATAGGTGGTTTATGATTTATATAACTTAGTTCAAGACATGTAATGAGCAGCTTGTTTATTGCATATATTTCTTCTATTTTTTATAATAAGCATAAATTTGTCTAGTTACTGCAGTTTGCAAAACTGTGGTTTAGATAGGAAATCAATAATGCCTTTTTAAGGTTAAGCTCAGTGAAACAAAGTGCTGAAATAGTCCCTGATGAAACTGCACCTCAGCTGAACTCGCAAAGAACAGCATTATGGAGAGAGGATAATGTCATACCTGCAGTGTTATAGACTGCAGCCAATCAATCAGGTATATTGTAACCGCTAAGGGCACGGTCCTATTGTACTAAAAAAATACCTTCGGGCCTCAAGGTAAAAAGATTGACACATATAGTCTGGAGCAACCTAAATCAAATACTTCCCTAAAATGAGTGAATTAACCTTACTGGAGGACACAGCCTGGAGAGATACACATTTTGTCCAGGTAGAAATGGAGGCTAATACTCTGCACTAAGAAACCCCAGAGGGAGCTATTTGGTGGAAATAAACATATATTTCCCCCCGATGTACCTTCTGATGTGTGGTCAAGTGTGACCCGCTGTGCGGATCCGCTCATCGCAGAATCACAGAAACACAGAATGGTTGAGGTTGGAAGGGACTTCTGGAGTCCATCTAGTCCAACCCCCCACCTCAGCCAGGGTCAGCTACAGCGGGTTGCCCAGGACCATGTCCAGTTGGGTTTTGAATTTCTCCACAGACGGAGACTCCACAACCTCTCTGGGCAACCTGTTCCAATGGCCTGGCCATTCTGCAAGTTTTTGATCCACCTCACTGTCTGCTTATCTAATCTCTACTTCATCAGCTTTTCTATGAGTATGTTTGCCAGACGGTGTGAAAAGCCATTTTAAAGTCAAGGTAAACAACATCCACTACTTTCTCCTCATCCACCACCCTAGTCACCTCATTATAGAAGGCTACCAGGTTGGTTTGGCATGATTTCTCCTTTGTAAATCCATACTGACTACTCAGCCACTTCCTTGTCCTTCATGGGTTTGGAAGTGGTTCCCAGGGCTTCATTACTTTCCCAGGGACTCAGGTGAGGCTGACTGGCCTGGAGTTCCCCACATCTTCCTTCTTGCCTTTCTTGAAGATACAGGTGACATTTGATGTCCTCCGGTCCTCGTGAACCTCTCCTGATTGTCATGACCTTTCCAAGGTAACGGAGAGTGGCCTTGCAATGACATCAGCCAGCTCCCACAGCATTCACAGATGCATCCCATCGGGCCCCATGGATTTGTGTATGTCCAGATTGCCAACGTGCTCCCAACCTGGTCCCCCTCCGCTGAGGGTACATCTTCCTTGCTCTATTCACTAGCAGCAGGTACTTTCTGGTTTTCTGGAGTTTCAAAGCCTCACTCACAAGCACTATGACCAAGTCTCTTCATGAAGGCAGCTTTTGTTGTTCATGCCAAGCCAGTAGGTGAGCCAAAATAAACTCTCTCATTTGTCAAACCCTCCGCTCTTCCTCCTACAAAAGGAGCCTTTGAAAGTCCCAAGGAATTTTAGAGATGGTTATAGTCCACTTCTCAATTAATTTCCCAATTCCTTCTTTATAAATGCATTAGCTTCTATTTATTATTACTAGTAACTGCATTTATTAACATGGGAGCCCAAAATATAGGTGTATGTTCTATGCTTCTAAATAAAGTAGTTTGATTTTTCAGAGCCAGTATAGACTTCGAGTGCCTGGTGAAATCCTTATAATGCTTTCACGGAACAAGATATTCTCTGTACTCTAAAGACTTACAAATTAATAGCAATAAACATGCAGATATTTAATAGATATTAAACACACTAAATAAATGCTATTTGGAAGATAGCATTTTAATCTAGTGAACAAAAAGATTAGCTCACCTATGATACCTAAAATATTTATATGATTTTTTTCATATAAAGCTCTAAATTTTAATGCTTTTGGGCCATACTATATCATAAACATAATAAACACCCTTTGTCTGGTGACACAATTGTTATCTGGATAATCTTAATATGTAAGTAAAGAAAGCTCAGTTTGCACAGTGAACTTTATAAAAAAACCTGTAAATTAATTCATCTTTGTCTCTAATATTCTTTAAAAAGGTACTCAGCTTCCTACTTTTCTCTAACTGAGATGGTAAAATTATTTGTCATCATTTTATGACAGATTATTCAGAAATATAAAGCAAACAATTAATTCACCATAAAATAAAGTATTTGCTTTGCTGCGTGTTAGGAAGGTGTTAAAAGCAACTGATGAAATGAAAGACAGTAAAAGCTTATCGCTTAGAGAAATTCCAACTGAACTGCTTTTATGACTTTGCCTCACTTTTGCTAAAATTTTCTCTGATGTTAGAGCTTTTGAAATTCCTGGGAGGTTTTTATCCCCAGGAAGACTCTTATTTTCCATTTCAAAAAGAAGTAAAACAATTCTTTGCTTTTACCCCTTTTGATACACATACACATTTTTATACGGTTTGTGGCACTAAAGAGCATTAAACCCCAAACCTTGCAACTTAAAAATTGAATAAAGTTTTACTTTTGAGAAGATGTCAACCATTGTTGGCTTTACTACTCCTTTGGTTTGGCAGACAAAACATAATGCAACAGACTTACGTGATCAACGAGACTTTTTCACTGATTCACCGCTTGCAACCCTGTATACCTCAGCATCTGCTAAAGCGTCAGAGGTGTTTCCACCTATTAACCTGCTAGCTTCATTAAGACACGGGGACAGAAGGGAATTAATTGCTGGTGAGGACCAAAGCAAGGGGGGGACCAGACCGGAGCCCAGAGACACCTCTCGCCTGACCTGTGCGAAACACAGTCCCCGTTGAGCAGTTCAAAACCTCAACTGGCACGGAATTCACCCACTCGAGAGCCTTAACTATATTTTGATAAAACTGGGGAAGGGGGCTATCCCTGTATTTTTCCTCTCTATTTTGCCAAATGTTCGGAAAGTCCCATTTTTCACCTCAGAATGATTGAAATCTCTTATGTGTACGTATGAGTATTTATCTTGATGTTTCTGCTATACTTGTTTGCGTAATGACGGAAAGCTCAGAAACAATCTATTGTCACCACAGGGAACAAAAAGAAAAAGCAAGGCTCCAAGGTTCAGGTTTGCCATTAACACGGAACAAGCAAGTTGTCCTCCAGGATACGTACCCCCCCGAACACAGAAAGTACCGTGCCTTCTGAAGGCCCTTCCCAGCTCAGTAAAAAAAGCTCCACCTCTCCGTTACCTGTGTTAGCCATCATTATGGTATTCAAGCATCACTAATGATAATTAAATATTTAACTGGTTAGCATCTGGGGCAATAGTTGGCAGGGCAGTATCTCCTGTGAGCAGCAGACAATCAGAGCAGAAAGAATTATTGTGATTATTTCTTAATAAGGTGGCTAAAATGGCTCTCAGCTAATCAATGAAAAAGACCTACCTACTCAGCCCTTGTTCAGCAACAACCTGCATAATAGTTATGCAAATAAGAGCTTCCAGCCAGATTACAGAGACTTTCATATTTTACTATTACTGAGAAATAGCCACACCACAATTATGTAAGTGAACCTGCAGACAAGGTGCGGGGAATTGCTAATTGCCCCATAAATACGCAGATGAGTGTCAGCAACCGTGCGGCAGCCCAGTTGGCTAACTGGCTCAAGTTCCATAAATGAAGAACAAAATACAGCACCAGCGCCCCAGCTTGTCACCCCATTGATCACCTCACTCCCTAATCGCCTCCCCCATCTCCCTTCTTATCTGCCACAGGAGATTTCAGAACTAGCATTTAGAGGAGGGCAAAGGGAAGAGAGAGGACGGGGGACCGTCTTGTTTACTGAAATGCGACAGCTAACACACGCCATGAAGTGCATAGGAAGACACCCGAATTAAGGAGGTCTGCTTCAGAGGTTGTGTGTGCAGAGTACTTCGGAAAACCAGGACGAGATTTTAGGTACGTATTAGCATAGGGGACAATATCTCTTGCCATGATCAGTTTGTACAGGAGGCTGGACCGTATGCCATGTTAAAACTTAAGGTTTGTTTTCTTGTGTACGTACTGGAAAAATTTACAGCATCCTCAACGATGCTTTAGTTCACAGGCTTGCTGTCTGAAGGGCTCTTTGAAACAGAGAGAGCAAACTGTGACCAGTCTGATCCTGAGGAACACTAGGGTCTTTTCAAGTATTTGCAGCAAAACGAAGACTTTTTTTTTTTTAATTGACTTTCAGAGTTGATGTCTCTTTCAGCCTAAGGGAGGTAGCAAAGTTTCACCTCCCAGATGTCCCTTTTGTTCTGCAAAGATTAAGCATTCCATCCCCCAAAGAAAAAAAAAGAAAATGTTTATTTTTCTCAGAGCAAAGCCAAAGCCAAGTATTGCAAATTCTCCTACCAAGCTCTTATTGATTTTTTTTTCTCCTAGGAAATCAAGGAAAAACCCTCGGGTCTCTAATTTTCTTCAACTTATTTAAAAAATCATATAATTCTCAATCGTTCATATGATACAATCTCCCCACTAAGTGGGACAAAGCTTTCATAACAACTACATTTGCTTTGGTCTTTAGGCCCGAAATTTCAGGACAACAAATTTGCCTTTATTTTGTGCTGATTCTATGTGTATATTTATACATAAATACCGACACACACACATATATACACAACTAATCAACATTGAAAAAAAAGTCTATTGACCTCAAAACTCACAAACTAAAAAAAAAATTACATTTTAATTTGATGTAGTTTTTTGAAATTTCATCTTTTCTTTGTAAATTGTGCTTTATTCCTAAAAAAAAGAAAGAAAAAAAGATTCCTTCCTTTTTAGAATTATCAGCTTTTTAGATCAACCCTAAGTTGAAACCAAGAACATTTGTAAAACAAAGTTTTCAAAGGGATTTTTATACAGAAAAAACCTCCATATTTTTTAATACAATAAAGTAAAACCAGTATGATGTAGTGTTATATAACAATTATTTTCCATACTCTTTTAATAGCAGAAACTTTGCAAACCTTTATGAACAAAAACACCAGCAAAAAAAGTGAAAAACTAAGTACACCGGTAGCCCTGTACCCTGGAGTCACTGCTATCACAGACTAAATGGAGTACAGTCCGACTGGAGCTATCAGGTGTGGGAGGGGAAAGCAGAAGAGGACGAGCGATTACAAGATGCCATCCGACAAAGCAAAGGCAGAAAACCATAAAAGTGATTTTCACTATAGAACACAAGCTGGAAGTCTGCCCGCACGGTGTAACGCATCCTGTTAGCAGAGAGTAAAATCTACGTCCCAGTGCTGGGCAATGGCCTTACAAATCCGAGACTCCAGAAATTCGGCAGCTACGCGCACAGAAGCCTCGGAAGCAGACAGAGCTACACAAAGGAGGCTACGGCATTCCGAGAACCCGGCAGGAGGATCAAGGACTCGGAGGGAAGGGTTTTGAAGCCAGCCTGTACTGATGTTCACATGATTGAATACTGTAACACGGCAGCTCTAAATATTTCTCTCCATAAAGTGACAGGTTAATTTTATAAAATCAGCATCATTTTCATGTACCAAATGCCGAGTTGTGACACGAAACGCTTATTTGCATGAACTGCCATCGTGCTGTCAACACAAAGTTTCTCGGGAAGCCTGCGGCCTTGCCCCTGCTCTAGCTGGCGGGCCCCGACGGCTCGGCTTTCTTTTTGTCATCCACTTCGTCACTTGGGTTCTCCTCCCACCCTTCCCCGTTACCTACAGCAGCAGAAAGTCCTCGCTTGCAGTCAAAGGCCGGTAAGTCAATTAAGATTTCGGTCTTACAAAATCCCTGCCACCCAAAACCTGCTGCTTCTGATTTAAGAAAAGGAAACAATAAAGAGAATTGTGTTAAACAGATAACACTCCATTCTGTACCAAAAAACAGTGAAAAATGCTTAACAGAATTTAATCTTTACTGCATTTGAACTTGTTTGGGTTTTTTTTTTAATAAATATTTTACCCACATGCTTTTTTTTTTTTTTTTGTTCAATTGTCTGAATTAGGAATATTATTCTATATTTCATTCTTCAGCCGCTAAGGTAGTGTCGTGGTTTAACCCCATCTGCAACTAAGCAAAGGATCTTGTCTTATAGTTAAGACAATTAATTCTATCCCAGCTGAAACCAGGACAGGTAGTAAGTGATTACATTAATTAAAAAATGTGCAGAGCTGAAAAGTGTCAATTTCCAACGTCAGTTTTGTGATGCAAGGAAAATTAGTCATGTTATTCTGCATTTAATATAGCCTTAGTGGAGATTAGAATCTGGCTCTACATTCTTATTGCATATTTTAATTATATTCTGTAGTCATTTGCAAAACTTTTGAAGCCTAAATATAACCTCCACAGTCCCACAGCTACTAACCAACAACTTGGAAGAATAATGAATAAAGTGCTAACTTCATATACCAAAACCATTTAGTTCAAGTACTCGTGGAGTTGTACAAAATTGCTTTACCTTTTTATGATGTTAAATGAATTCTGAATTTGGCCCCTAATGTTTATTTACCAGTTATCAATTTTATAATGAACTAGATTCTTGTGAAGAAAACTATTAATAGTTTTGAAAGAAACAAGGGAAGAAAAGAAATTTTGTATTCAAATGATTAACTCCAACGGCTGAAAAGATTTCAAAGTCCATTATGCCTATTCATATAATTACAATATGGTGATGCAGGCAAGTTTTAAACATTAACTGAGTTAGCCGATGGCTTTCCACTTCGATCGAGAGACAATCCACAAGTTCACAGATCCCATTACGCCCCTATATTTTCCTTTTTATTCAGTTAACCATTATCTGTTTGCAGACATGGCATCAAGATAAGGATCTGGTGGCCTGTTTCAGACTTGAAGATTTTACACTGGAATGGATAAAAGAGACTGTTGCAGAACACAGTACATGCAAATAGTACAGGGAAGATTTTGTTCCTAAACTTTATTTTCTGTTCCTGACAGACTTACATGACCAAATAATTGTGGTGGAGGGGGGTTTTTTTGTATTTGTTTTTTTTTTTCTTTTTTAAACAAAGAATAAATAAATCACAGAAGTAGTAACATCCCTATAAGTAGGTTCAGCATTTCAGGGCTGTGTAAATGACAGATTCCTTAACAAGGTCTGCTCTTGGCCTTGCTCAGATTCCCCGAACTGAAGCTTGGCTGTATACTTGCACATCATCTTTATTCAGCAGAGAAAGACCGGCTTCTTGAGCACTGCCGAGGATGAAAAGCATCATCACTTACCCTGCAGTTGCTTACACTCCCCTCACACTGACTGTAACAATAGAGCAGATTTACCCTGTTGAACAGAAACTGCTTAAATAAGTTCTTCCCCCTACTTCAGTCTCTCTTATCCAATAGTGTTGAAGGTTAAAGCTGTGATTTGACATTACTGTACTGAGACTAATAATTTTTTGCTGTCTACATAAACACACATGAGAATTAGAGTACCTATTCATACCTTCAAGTACTCATACATAAGCGTTGTACCAATTTAATATAAAATAATTAATGCTCTGTAACTCTGTTGGTCCTCTGAATCATTTAAGTCAGTCAGAAAAGTATTAAAAAGTGAATTTTTCATAAGGTGTCATCCATGCTTTATTTCCTTCTGAGCGCATCCTTTGGCATCTGTGTGCCTACTGGGGTTCAGAAATCTTCTGTAAGATCATTTTGCTACAAAAAAAGAGTCACTTGGATATAAACAGCCTGCCACTGAGCTGACAGCAGACTTCTCATCAGTCACAATCCTCTCTACCTCCCTCTAACTTTTTCGGAAGCGACAATTCGAGTATGTAATGGGTTCTGCGAGAACAATTACTATTTTGAGACTCGGTATGAGACAGGGAGCTCCTTCCCTTCGGAGGAGGCACCGGCGATTTCCATATGTCACTCCAGAGAGTGGTCGGAAAGGGCCGACCTCGTGCCTCCTTCCGACTCCCCGAGCAGAAGCCTGCCAGGACACTTCCCCATCTCCATTAACAATCCCAGAAAGCCGGGCTCCTGGAGCACTGGCGTGGATGAAGAACAAGATAGAAGATGGTTACCGAGTTCCACATGAGTTATTAGCTGTTAGCCTGATGTAAACATGACTAACGGATAATGGAATTCGTTTGGCTGAGCAGAAATCACCCGGAGGAGCCTAACACTTCTCTTCCATTGTGAAATATTCCGTAGAGGAGGGAGAAGCGTAGGGAAGGTCTTGCACGTCACTTTGAGCACCTGGGTGGGTTACGGCACCGCTTGAAACAGAATCCTCTCACGGAGGCAGATGTGCTTTTTGTCCTTGCACAGGCACTTTGCAGCTCAGGGGAAAATAAAATTAATGTGGGAATGGGACAAACCGATAGAAAATGTTTCTGATCTCAAATCACTTCCTTACAGTCCCACCTTCTTCAGTAAACATATTTCAGTAAACTACTGAGTATTTTTGTCATTATGGATGTTTTTCTCTGAATTTGTGCATTTATTTTTGTTACTAAATTTGAAGCCACTTAAAAGTCAATGATGTGGGTCTTTTTAAAGTCAATGATGTGGGTCTTTTTATTTTGCTGCTTTTTTCCCCTCCTTTTTTTCTTCTTCTTTTTTTTTTTTTTTTTACCTAATACAATTTAACTCAATAAAAAGAAACAAATCTGACACTTCATTGTTAAGCAGGCACCAACCAAACTGAATTTGGGATCTAGCAAACTTGCCTGCAGGAGTCAACAAGCGATTTTCTCCCAAGCAATCAGTGATCAGGCCTTAAAAATAAAAGATAAAAGATTCTGGATTTCAGGTACACCGATAGACATCTAGACAAGCAGCAAGGACAAGCAAGGT
>JAVJGG010000030.1:7390691-7400770 GCA_035590195.1 Aviceda cuculoides
GGTTACTGCTGAGCAGGGCTGACCCAGAGCCAAGGGCTGTTCTGCTTCTCCCCCCACCCCACCAGCGAGGAGGCTGGGGGGGCACAAGCAGTTGTGGGGGGACACAGCTGGGACAGCTGACCCCGACTGACCCCAGGGACGTTCCAGACCATAGGACGTCATGCTCAGCATATAGAGCTGGGGGAAGGTTGGCGGGGGTCCGCTGCTCGGGGACTGGCTGGGCATCGCTCGGTTGGTGGTGAGCAATTGTTTTCATTTGCATCACTTGTCTTGCTTGGGTTTTATTTCTCTGTTATTTTCCTTTTCATCACAATTTATTATTAATATTAATATTATTATTGTTGCTATTATTTGCTTTATTTCAATTATTAACCTGTTCTTATCTCAACCCACAAGTTTTCTCACTTTTACCCCTCCAATTTTATTCCCCCCATCCTGCTGGGGGGGAGAGTGAGCGAGCAGCTGTGTGGTGTTTAGTTGCCAGCTGGTATTAAACCACGACAGGGTGAGAGTAATTTTTTCAGATTAAGAAGGTGGTGATTAAAATCTTACATTTTGAGCATTACTTTTCTTGTCTGCTTTCCATCAGCCTTTCAAGGGACTCAGGTTTGTATAATGGATATTCTGAATGAAAGTGAAAAGGTTTGTAGCAAGTTGGCAAGAACTGTTTTTTACAAACTTAAGACAGTCACTGTTCCTTTAGAAGCAAGAAGTGTTACAATTGCTGAGTAAGAGGTATTATTTGCTTTACTAGCCACCAGTTTAGGCTCTGTAATCTATAGCTTGCACTGTTGGCCTTTCACAGCTTGTTTGATTTCCTTGTGCACCTGAGGTTCATAGAAATAGGTCAAACTTTTTCTTTTTTTTTTTCGTAATTCAAATAACCTTCATGCACTGTTATGAAAATGTGTTTTTCTACAGTGACACAGAGTCACAAGTCTGCTGGCTCTAAGGACTAAAGCACAACCTGCGGTGTCTCATGCTCCGCTGCTGCTGGACGGCACTGTACTGAATGACAGCTCTGTCATCGAGCTCCTGTCTTGGCCCCACGAGCGTCTGAAATGTTTCAGAGAGTGGTCTCTGTGATTTGTTCAAGATCTCACACTCTGAAAGATCTCTTCACCAAGCTACTAGTGGAAAGATCAATAACAGTCAGCTTCAGCAATCCTTAATATTCTTTTCTAAAAGTATCTATTTATACATTCTCATGGATCATGGCTGAAATCCCTTTCTCATTTTAAAAATGTTTCTTTTCAGCTTTTGTTCACATTTTAATTACCAAAGCAGAGGCTTCTCTTTGATGTTATTACTGCAAAACACCAGACATAGGATCTGTGCCAATATCCTACTTGGAGGAATCAGCAGACAACCTGAATATTTACTTCCTATAAAAATATTTCAGGACTTGGCCTCTCGAATATAAATTCCTTCATTTTCTCAAAGTCCTTACTGAAAGCTACATTTTATGTCCCATGTATCTTCCAGAACCAAACCCCTGTTTTTTCTCCCCTATATTTACCAATCCATGGATGTGTTGTACCCGTATACCACTAAAGCAGGTATTCCAGAGACGGACTTGAGTATCTTGAGATATATTGGTACAATTGTTTTATTTACTGTTTCCATTACAACTTTGTCCTCTACTTTCCCTACTTACTATTTCCCTATTTACTATTTTCCCTGTTTGTGTTTCATATGGTCTAAATTTTTAGCTTTTCCCAGTTCTGTTTAGAATCTCTGGTCATCCTCCTCCATTTGTTTCTTCCTCTCAGATGAAATGTCCAATACATTCTCTATTATATCAAAAAAGTATATTTTCCCAGAAGATAACCCTCAATGCCAAAGGCAACCCAAAAAGTAATCTGAGGATTTTTTTTTTTTTTAAAGAAAAGCATTGAAAAAGCATGTCTCCTAGAATTTCTTCTTTCTTAGTAGCAAAAAATCTCCCTTTTTCACATTTCTTTAGTTATTTGGCTTTATATATATGGAGAGAATTCCATCACAATTTTGCTTTGGAGGTACAGGTAATTTGGTGGTTGGTTTTATTTGTTGGGAGGTTTTTTTAGAACCAGTTAAAATATATAATAACTGCATGTCATTTGCTTATTATTCAAAAAACTCAATTATGGAATTTTACTTTTCCCCAGGGGAAGGGGAACCCTTAAGTTACATGAATTGTGGTTAGGGTTGGAGTCTTGCTTTGAACTCTGAAGTCCTTCACATCTCCTAAAATGTAATAAAAAGAGTCTCTTGACAATTCCAGGTCCTTTACCAAGATGTTATTACAAGCTGTCACTCTTTCTCCAGTTTATTAACTTACACATGTAGTTCAGATACTTTAATAATATCGGCAAAATTGTCACTGTACACGATGAATTTTACCTTCTTACTCCCTTGTCACCTGCTTGGTAACTATTTCACTATTTCTGATGTAAAGTGCCTAATCTGAAATTAATCCATGTTTTCCCTATGCAGACAACCTAACCCTTTTTAGCTGTAACACTGATCAGTTGCAGCTCAGCAGAACTTTTTCTCTTGTCAAAGTATTCCCCTTTTTCCTGCCTCTAAACACCACTATCCCTCACAAAGCACCAGTCTATCACAGTGCTTCCATCTTTTTCCAGAGAGGCTTGTATTTACTCCTGTCTGTGGACTAAATGCCAGGGCTTTATGGTGTCCGCTTCTGAGCTGTGCGCGCTTCTGCTTCTACTGTCTTGTCTGGGCTTGTTGGTAGTGCTCTGAATTCTGTTTGCTGGTTTCCTAGCCACCATTTTCACCTTTTGAGAAAAATATAACAAATCTCATGGCCAGATGTGTATGATGTCATTATGTGCAAAACAGCCTATAGGAACAAGGAAGGAACAAGTGACAGGAATGTTTTTGAAATTCAAGCAGAGCACTCTGGCACATGTATTTAATAAGTCTAGAAAATGTCTCAAAGTGTCTTGCTTATTCTTTTGTATCTCTTCCATACACCTACAGATTCATTTAAATTGACATTAATTTGTCCCAGCCCCTTGGGCCTTGAAGTCATATATCTGGCAACAGAGCTGAACACTGCATTTTCAACTTCAGCAGTAGATCTGGTCACATCAGACTGACACAAGGACACTTAAAAGCAGCTTCAGGTAAGAGTGCTTTTCTACCTCGGAAAAGCTCGGGCCATTAATGTTTCTAGCTACCTTTAGTGTATTGAGATGCAGCAATGATACGAATTCAAAGAATTTTTCATAAGTAGTTTCTACTTTTAATTCTATTCTAAAGTTTTAGTTAAAGCTACCAGCCCAAAGTCAGATACAGATGGAACAGAACAGGGATTTCCACATGTTCCTTTTTTCTCTCATTTGTCTGTGGTTAAGAATCTACTTCGTGATTTTTGAGCAGTCAGTATCATAATGTGGCATCTCTCTCAAACTCTATTCTTTCAGTTTTGCACACAATACTATACATATTGAAAAGCGACCTACTTTTGTATCAGTCCATAAAGTTACAGATCATAAATCAGAAGATTTATGACTAGCCAGACTACACCCGAAAATGTTTGTGAATGCATGTTGATAGGAAGGTGGCATTAAAACAAAAAAAGCAGCTCTGGATTTAACTACGCATGGATGAAATAAGAAGGTTCACATTTCAATTCAAGGTGTACGGTATCTTCGATACACACCACTGAACTATACAGTCATGAGCTGGATTATTCTTTCAGCCATTTTTTTCATGTCTTCTGATGTTTTCCCCATCACCCATGTCAGATTCAGCTGCAAAATTCCTCATACACAGACCTTCATATGGCTCGGGAAGCCACACAGCCTCTTAAGTTAATACTCAAGGAAGTATTTCCTGACCTTTTACTTGACCAGAAGACCAACTTCATAAGACAAACAAATCAGGTTGCCCTGTCCCTCACATCGTGGATATACAGATGACGCTTATGTGACCGGATGCACAGCAATTGCACAACACGACACGATGTAATTACGTCTACGGGATGCCATCACACAACCGAATGTGAACCTGCCACATGACAGACGTGCTGCTAGTCATACGAGAGGCAAGAGGCAAAAGAAGGCAAGACAGGAGAAAAGGCCATGAGGAACAGGCCACCGTGACAATGAAATCAACACTGCTCACGCCTAAGGGGCCACTGAGTAAAGTGGGCCACAGACAACCCCTCTTGGACATGTCTGTCCATACAGGGGTATCATTGCTTTGCTTTAGAGCCTTAAAAACTAGATGAGACTTCCCATTATATAAGATAATCTAGAGAAAAGCCAGCAAGAAGGAGAGGTAAGCATAAAGTGTAAACACCTCAGAATCCATTGGTTGGAAAAAAAAAAAAAGTTACGACTTACGTTTTGTAGAGTAAGTGGTAAGGACATTAAAATATCTATGTGAATCAGAGTGCCAACATCAGAAGTAGCTAGAAGTGGTCTGTATGTTTTTTCTAGAGATTTTTAGCTAAATTTTGAAGGTAAAACAATTGGGGCTGTAGGCTATAAATTCTAAACTGTGCCCACTATTACACAAAAAGATAACTGTTTGCCAGCAACTGGTATACATCAACAGCTCAGTTTTCACTGTTACCTCTTAGGCTCACAAAAGGATTTAAGATCTGTTCTAACAAATAGTATCTTTTAACAGCAATGTTAAATGAATGTATATATGCATCTACAGCACAGTTGTCCTATTAAGACACTAAAGATAAAACTCTAGCAGTCCACTCCTGATATCATCAAGTCACAGTAGGTAGCTAATTTGTAGTTAATTAAATATGCATCAAGTAGCTAAGACAGCATGTAAAACCCTCTTTGAACTGTACACCTCCTTAAGACCTGAAGTTTCCCTCCAAAGTGAATGCACCAAAAAGGAAACATAGAAAAGGGATGAGAAGGACTGAAAACTGCTGACTAGCTGAGCCTGGACCTATGTAATTTTTTTATATATTCATGGTGTTTTATTCTTTTACCTTCAGAGACAGAGCTTATTAAACTAAATCTAAAAACGTGCAGTACTTCATTTAGTCAGCATTACAACATTTCCAGTGTTCTTAATCAGTCGTCACGGTGCTAAGCGTCACCAACCTTCTACACTTTACGCCCTGGCTGTGTGATGGAAACTGAGCTCAGATTAGAAAGAATATGAAAATTATTTAAATATCTATTTAAAATATTTGTGAAACTGTGTTCACATTACAAGATTTCATACAAATACAACTGAAATGAAAACCATCGCCTTCCAGGATTTTTCGCTTACTCACCTGTAATTGCCAGAATCCTGTCCTGTAATTGCCAGAATCCTGTCCTATTTTACTTTTTATTTTTTCAAAAAGGAGTACTAGTGGCTTCTGATGTTCTCTCAACACACTCCCTTTGCCAATAAGTGAAATCGAGAGTAGAAAATAACCAAACTATGCGACTGAACATTTTAGTGACTGAGAAGGGAATCACAGTTTACACACAGTTTGCTTCACTTCTTCTACAAGAAGCTTCAAAAATTTACATTCCGCTCATGAAATATGGTAGGTTTCCATGAATCTCATCGCATTTCAGAGGGGTCGGGGGTGGGGGCACATACAGAGCACTCCAAAGAAGCCTAAATCTGCTGCACTGTAACTGCTCAGCTTCATATACATGGGGTACCTCATTTTGTATTGCTTTCTAGTTTCAAAACCATAATCTAAACCTCATTTTGAAGACTGTGTATACTTTAAATGATGTATACCTATATACTATATGTATCGTTATATTATATAAATACATTCAATAATAATGAAACCCAAATGCACCTAACATATGTAGCCTAACGGTTAGCTTCACTCGGGTGAGACCTGTAACTTCAAGAAAAGTAAAGAGAAAATATCCTGGTGGAGTTGAACTGTTGACAGCAGTGGCTTTAATTAGGCTTCACTTTAGTTCATGTCATCACCACTGCTCTTTCTGGCTGTATACAGCTCTCTCAGAAGAACTATAGAGAACTGTCTAGCCAGTCTTAAAACCTAAAGTCAACTGTCATTCATACTTCCCAGAGCCATGGCTGTCTGGATTGCATCTGACACATACTTCTGTATTGAGGCTGTCATTATTGATAAGAAAAGTGCTGATTACTTTTTCTTTTATGAGAAAAAGCTGCCCTGGTGGAACACCCACTCTTCAGCATATCATAAATGAACTTTCTGAGAAAGAGAGTAGACTTTGTTATCAGAGAGAGAAAAAGACTCAACACTCAAAACGATTCATCCAGGTCTAACCAATACAGCAATATGAAAATTAGTATTAAAAATTCAAACTTATCACCTTAGCAGCAATAAAAACAGGTTTAAACTCATGAGACTGCCTATTCACCTTCAAATCATACACACACCCTGAAAAAGGTAAGCGCAAAAACATTTTGATAGCTTTCTGATTTTTTTTCTGCTCTATGGTGGGTTTTTTTCCTTTACAGCTGATTTTCTGTGTACACTGTTGTGTCAAACAAATCTCAGTCCCTTCTGTAATTATATGCTTCATAACTATTTTTAACTTCGTATTTTCACGATATTTTAACTTTCAAGTTTTATTTTATTTTATTGTGTACATTGGTGTAGTCCAACACTACTATCCAGGGCTAATTAATTACCAATGCTCATTTGAAAAGGTTTCAGAAAACTAGGGTTTATCTTTTTCTGTAACAGAATGTATCATTCCAATACTCTACCTGCCCTTGTTACTAAGCTTTGTTGACAAAACAGGCCTTGCTTTTAACCAAAGGTTTGCGTGCCTTTTTCTATTGTTTCATTGCAAACGCAAATAAAAACCTTCTGTCTTAAACTTCTGAAATCTAAACAAATTTAAAAAACCCCCACCACTACCAAAACCCCCTTTTCTAGGGATTAGATTTCTGCTCTGGTATTATGCAACCATTTGACTGTATGAATGTTGTAGGGGTCTAACTTGAAATCCTGCTGGAGTAGTTGGAGTTGAAACCAGAGCCATAAGTCATTGAAAATTTAATTTCCCCTAGATTTACAGTGAAAGCTCAGCTTTGATCTATGACATCTATGTCCCAACAAACTGGCCAGACTTAATGCTATCACCCTTCAGACACACGCTTCCGCCGCTGAAATATAAGGTATAAAGGATATCTGGATCACTGGTACAGGACTACAATAAGGAATTAATAAGCGACGGTGACGGAGAACGCTGTGAAGACCGCCGCTGTGACGAGCAGAGCCCAGCCGGCGGGCGCAGCCGAGCGCTCCCCTCGCAGCCCTGCCTTCAAGCGGGGCGTGCGGGGGGGGCCGGGCGCTGCTCCGAAACCACCGCTTTCTGCCGCTCTGCGGGACACGTCGGACCCGTGCGGTGGCGCCAGCAGAGGACCAGGGCAGAGCCGGCCGGGAGAGCGGGGGCTTGCAGGGAATTTGATGATGAGCGGGCTTCCCGATGCCTTCAAACGCACCCCCGGAGACCTTGCCCTTGTGAACACCTGAACGGCCGCCCTCCCTCACCGCTCTCACGGGGTTTTGTTTGTTTGGGGTTTTTTTTGTTGGTTTTGCCGTGCCCATAACAGGCAACTTTAGAAATGAACACGTACGGTGATGAGTCCATCATGGGCACAGCTGCTGCATAGCTCAGACTTGCTCATAGACTATGAAAACGCCCTGTTCTGAACAAGTCACTAGGGGAGCTGGAGTTAGAAAACAGAAAACAAAGAAACAAAAGTTTTTGTGGCAATATCCAGTTCTGGGGCATTGAAAGCAAGGTTTCTCTATATTAGATATACAAAAAAAAAAAAAGTGCAGCAAAAGAAGGAATAAAAATTAAGCCTCAGCATATGAATACAGGAGCAGGGTATAGGGAATTACAAAAAAAATGGAAAATAGTGGGAGATAGAGGAGGAAAAAGAGAAGAAGAGCAAAAGAGAGAGAAGGAAAGAAGGAAGGGAAGGAAGAAAGACACCCCCCCCACCCCAGAAGCAGTGGAGTTTGAAGCTCCCAACGGAACGGGAAATGCCATTTTGTCTCATGATTGGGAAGACCAGATCTACAAAGAACACTGAACCTCGAGTTTCTACTGCCCCGACTACAAGCCTGGTCTTGGACCAGGAGCTGTGACAAGACAGGGCTTTTGCCAACTCCAGTTCGAAGCGCGGCACTCAGCTTCCCAACAAACCCACTCATTTCAGGCAAATTCCAGCTATTCCCTCAACTAAGGCCTGCAGCAAGACTTTGAGAGGTGTATTCCTAGTCCTTCAAAAAAGCCCCAGGAAGTCTTTGCCAAAATTACTAGACTGACACTGCTTCCAACTCAATATTATTTTAGAATAAAGCAGCCTGCTGTAATTTACTTTTCTTTTCAAATGTCTGGTCTCCATCCCTGCCTGATATATGTAAGACCATAACTCACTATACTGCTGGGAGACTCCTGACTTCTCATACAGGAAAACAATTTAGCTTAGCCTATGAAGAATCATTAAAAAAAATATCCTTCAAGCATCGCAGTACTTCAAATGAGTCATAAAATCTATTAAATCAAAACAACACCAAGAAATTTGAAAATCTAAGGTGCAAGTTTTTGCTTTTTCTCAGAAACCAAACCAATCTAACAGAATAGATGGTAAGAAGTAAAAACATTTCTCTTATTTTCTCTCTCTTTCTGAAACTAGGGAAAACAAGAAAATCCTCATGTAAGTATAAATTATCAGACATTGGCAGCAATTGCTCCATTTTTCTGATCACACATCTATGTAAGTGAAATAAGTCCAAGAATTTAGCCATTTGAACTGCAGAGTCAATTATAAAACTAGCTTCAAGTTAAGAAATCACCCATAATATTATTGTGAAGGTTCTGTGTTACCTCTTTCATAAATTCATGTTCATGATATCCTAATATAGCTTTGAACTTTGTCTGAAGACTTCAAATTTCAAGACTTCAAAAGTTGCTGGCTGGGGTTAAACCACATATTCTTTGTACTACCTATAAGAAGACTGAAGCTTATCTGCTTCTATGTGAGCAGAAGGGATTAATGGGTCTGATTGCAGAATCGTAATTAAAGCATTAGTGTAAGATTAGGAAATGATAAAATTTCCATTGAATCTAAACCAGTATATACTCTAGAAAAAAAACCAAAACCAACCTCCAAAAACCCTCTCTCCTGCCTTTATACAAGCTTACTCTCATTTAAAAGCATAACCAATTATTAAGCCTGTCATAAATCTTCATATCGATCTAAAAATTCATCTTTATTTTAACACTACCAACCATAAATGTTATATTCTTGATTTTTCACATTCTTCAGTGACATCTCACATTACTATAGATGCATAAGAATGACTACAAAACATTCTGTAACTCCTCTCGTTAGCAGTATGTTCTTCTCGAACCAGCACAAATACTCAAATGAGCCAGCGTTGAACAGAAATGCAACCCTTGTGTTCTACCTCAAAAAAAAAAGTCAATTTACAATCTCCCACATGGACCTCTCTCATTCTGTTTTTGTTTGTCCTTGTTTTCTCCTTATTAAAAGCAAATTGCAAAAGCTACATTTTTGCCACTGATTTAATTTGGTTAATTAATGAAGCATGCATATTTGTTTGAAGAGATAAGATTAAGGGATGTAGTTTTAATAAATTATGTAAGTAGTGGGACAGGAATTGTGTTTCTCTAGAATATACAGCACGTTCATAGTTTCACCTGACTTAAATTCATGGAAGAAGACAGCATAGAGACAATTGTTTGAGAGAAGAAATAGAATATGAAAAACAGACTATATAATCAAAAGGAAAAATAAAACATTATACTCTAAATACATGGAAAGTGGTTTTGTTTTGAGCAAGGCAGCAGAAAATGGACTTATATCTGACTTTACATTCCAACTTAGCTTCAGCTCTCTTCTGCCCTGAAATTCCCAGACAAACCCAGCTCCATCACAGCCTTCCTCTAATCGTAAATGGAAATCTGCAGAGGCTGGCTACAGGCAGCCTTCGGGAATACAACGGCCCAGAGCTGGAACTACCTCAAACCAGCCCTCGGGTGGGGAGTGAGGGAAGAGGCTGGCAGCCCCCCAGCCCTGGGGTGGGAAGAGGCTGGCAGCCCCCCAGCCCT
>JAVJGG010000030.1:7410280-7477083 GCA_035590195.1 Aviceda cuculoides
TGAGGGAGCTGGTGGAAGTGTTCACCAAGCCACTTCCAATCATTGATCAGCAGTCCTGGCTGACCAGGGAGGTCCCAGTTGACTGCAGGTTAGCAAACGTGAACACCCATCTACAAGAAGGGCTGGAAGGAGGATCTGGGGAACTACAGGTCTGTCAGCCTGACCTCGGTGCCAGGGAAGGTTATGGAGCAGGTCATCCTGAGTGCCATCCCATGGCACGTACAGGACAACCAGGCCCAGTCAGCATGGGTTTACGAAAGGCAGGTCCTGCTTGACTGACCTGATCTCCTTCTATGACAAGGTGACCCGCTTAGTAGATGAAGGAAAGGCTGTGGATGTTGTTTATCTGGACTTTAGTAAAGCCTTTGACACAGTTTCCCACAGCATTCCCCTAGAGAAACTGGCTGCTCATGGCTTGGACAGGTGCTCTCTTTGCTGGGTAAAAAACTGGCTGGATGGCCGAGCCCAAAGAGTTGTGGTGAATAGAGTTAAATCTAGTTGGCAGCCGGTCACAAGTGGTGAAATGCAAATTAAACGCAAAATGAAACTTAAACAAAATATTTCAGACAAACTGAAATTAAATAATTGTTGGTCTTTTTGATGAATGGTTTCATTCAACCTTTTGTCTACTTGATTACATTTTGTCCCTTGACATAAGTCTTTGGACACAATATCTTGGACAATCATAATTTTAAAATTATGTTACAGAGTTGATGATCTGCAGACAATCCATGGATATTCAAAAGCTCACAAAACTAACTGTAATAGCAGCAATCTTTTTGTTGGTTAGTTGTGCTGACTTATTTCAGAAAGCCCTGTATTTTGTGAATTTCCTTGCACGCTTCAAAGGAGAAAAATGACCTCTCACTTAGGCTACATATGTAAATGTTCCTTTTCTCACAAGCTCATGTGTTTTATCTTGCTTTGGAAAGGCATGGATATGTTCTTGGCTAGCTCTTTTATGCAGCTACACTTCTACACAAAAAAAATTCTTCCAAATTCAGGAATCAGAAAGTCAAATAGAAAATTCTGAAACATTTGGCCAGTTAAAAATTTGGCTTCTATTTAGAGTTGGTCTCAGAGACCCTGCTTGGAGTCCAACTGCTCAATGTTATCTTCAGGGAGACACAGCAGTGCGGTCCGTGCTTTTCACAGCAGCACGTCCTCTCTCCACATCTCAGCTGTCCTGCCCTTCCCACTTTGAGATTACTCTAACAGAAACACCCTGTTAAGCTCTGGAAAGCTCCAAGTTCCTGAATTCTCAATCCAAAGGGCAGTGGGAAGAAATGATATGGCATTTCTCACACAGGACAAACCTTTTCTTTCCTTTCTAGTCTCTTTTTCAGGTAAAGTGTTCCAAAACCATATAGGCAATCAGTACAACACGTTTCAGAAAGACAGAGTCCTAATTTTGTCTCTCAACTTTTTGCTTATGAAAACCTATAATTCTCCAAACAAATTTTGGGATGGGGTTATGATTCTCCCTCTGCTCCATTGATCATGGAGGAAGCTGATTAATGCATCCAGCTTAGCATAACACTTAACTGGTGAAAAAAAGAAAAAGAATGATTTTTGGTTTCCTTTGTATATTCCTTGAAGAAGGAAGATATGGGAATACAGCAGATACCTTGAGTAAAGTCACCGAGGTATTGGGGGTGTCGTTCATAGAACTTCTTTGTTTGCCTTTCTAAATCTGAACTGAATCATCACCACTTTCGTAAGATAAGCTTCAGCTTTCAGTGTTCTCATTTTTGATTAAGGCTTTGCAAATTTAAGTGCAACGTAAGTAGTGAATTCTGTTATCCGACTAAGAGATTCAGGCTTCCCCTGAAAATACTGTCATACTGCACTTCAAATACACCTCTTTAATGTATACAAAGATCACTTAAACTCCATCGCTATTGTCTGAAACAGGCAGCTACTGAACTTGTTGCTTCATACAGTCTTCTATTTTTTATTCCTTAAGGGTGGGCGATTCATGGTGGCAACTTAGACTTGAATTTTTTATTCCTTAAGGGTGGGTGATTCATGGTGGCGACTTAGACTTGAATTTTTTAAGTTAAAATGCACTAAGGAAATTCACATTTGTTTACTGCTAAAAACAACAACCAGCATATAATCCTACTCTTCACATTTTTTCCTTTTCAACTACGTATTTCTCACAGCATTCTGCTCTCATGGCTAAGTGGGAATAATTTTCTGGCTATCTGTAAGACAGAGTTTGAGCAGTGTGTGTGGAAGTGACACGCACAGTCATTTCACTAAGAACCTTACTCATCTTTTTCTCTCTTTCTCAGTCTCATCAAGAAGAAAGAACATCAGTACCGATGGGAATTCTTAGGATGACAGAAAGTTTCTGTTACATCAAAATAAGGCAACATTGTGGGATTTCAAGTTTAGCAGGTCTAAAATTCAGAAAAAGACTTAAAGGTGAGTAGTATAAAGGAGTATGAATTTGTACCTTGATTACTTCAATTTATCTATTATGATGACTGCTAATTTAATTTATAGAATTTTACATAAAATTAGTGGAGAAATAATGCTAGATTATTTGCCAGTTTTATTAATACAGAATTTGTTTCTTTCTCATTATGAAAGGGGAAACCATGAGCTGTAATTACTATCTCCTCCCTCTTCAATGACACATTTGCAATTATTCCCACTCGGTGTTGTTAAAGTGGTTAACAACTGAGATATACTTCAGTTCTTCCTAGCTGCTGCATTAGCGGTTAGAGAACCAGTTAGTTCTGCCTAAGAGTCAATCCACCTCACAGGGAAGTCAATAAGAAAACTCTGATTCGCATCACCTGGACTTGAATTAGTCCTAAACACACAGAAGAAAATCCAGCTGGTAGTATAGTTCTTATGTTCAGTTTACAATTCAAACAGAATCCGTATGAGCATGGGCAAGTTAGAACTAGCAATAGGAATTCTCTGTAATTTATTCTGAAGGTAAAGTTACTCTAAGCAAGTAGGACGAGAAGCTAGAAACTGAAGCGATACTATGAATTATGAGGACTTGTATTAACAGCAACACAGAGAAAGTTATGGCCAGCTATTACCACAAGCATTATATACACCACTTGATTTGCAGTATCAGTAAATTATTTCTTTAAGTTGCAAAAATGAATGTTTATAGGAGCTGTGGAATAAACAGATTTTTTTATTTTTTATAAGATTCCTTGAAAGAAAGGCAAAAAGGTCTCTTGCAATAACAGCTTCACATAACGAAATCAAATTTAGTTATTAAAGTTAGTGCACATAGAGTAGTGAACATAGGAGGAAGAGTCTTGACTTCATGTATAGAAAGTAACAGTAGTATAAAAAGAACCATCAATGTCCTTCATACTATGTTCAGAGCAACTGTTATCCTTGATTTTTGTACAGGCAAGAATAATGCCTGCTTCCTCATGTCTTCTGGAATATATTGTGTCTCAGAGAGAATAAGCACCATAATTTTCTTCCTCTGCGAAACTGAGTTGATGCTATATCATGTCTGACTTGTTCCTGTCCTGAAGGAGACTGGAGAAAAAATTCAACTCACCAAAACAAAACTCTAAGGAGAATCTTTGCTGGGGTATGGCATACAGTGTGACTGGTCTGTATTGTCTTCATCCTAGCCTACTGGGTAAATCGCTACCTGACCTCTACTCTAAGTTTTCTGTTCACCTTCTGTATTTTAACAGAGGTTACGTAAGAATTACACGGCTACTGAACTTTAGTGCAGGACACTATAAAATCAGTTCCTTCTTAGTGATCACACATTGTAGAAGTTGAAGGTAATTGACATAAAAGAGTCTACGCTGACTAACAAAGCAGCATATTGCTCTGCCATGGTTAACATCATTTTGTTTTTCCCTGGAAAGTGATATTTTACACTAAAAGCTTCATGCTGTCTTTAACACTCTATGCTTTCTGCATCAGCGTGCTGATGACTCAAGGTTGTTAGTGGAAAAATTCAGCTACAGAGCAATACAAGGCAATTGTCATAAACAAAGAGCACACACGGCCTCCTGATACCTTTGCATTTTCAAGAATCCATAGCCGTTTTCTTACGATTGCTTTTGCTTCAAAGCAAAGATTGTGACATTGATGAACATAATATTGAGTGAGATGCTGTCAAGATGTACTACAAAGACAGCTCTTCCTGTGTTCTTAAGACTTGGTTCTGTTTTCTTTCCCTTTTGAAAAATCAGAGTATCGGATCTTGATCCAGCACCACTGAAAACAATATGACAGATGTTTCACTTCATTGAGAGCTGATATTCTTTTTTTTCAGTATAATGTAAAATTGAATAGTTGCTCTAAAGTCAGCAGAGTTGATAAAACTTATTTAAAGGAATTGTCCTGGCAAATGTGTCATTGACCTCAGTGTGAATAGCTTTTAGTGACGAGATACAAACAACAAGTGTAGACAGCTAGGCATGTGACCTTTTATAATTTCTTTCATTTACATGACAATAGCAATTCAACCTGAAGTAGCAGAAAATGCCGATGTGATTCTATCAGACAGATACTGCCAGTATCTGTTCTTATGGAAACTAATAACATTCTGGAATAACCTCACTGAAGTCACTTGATTTAGTTGGTACGTTTAAGACACGATATACTGTATTTACTTGAGAGAACGGTTTACACGCTGCATGCAGTTTCAAGGTGCACTTTCAAACTGCAACTGCTAATGTGATCTAGATGGTCTTCATAGAGAAAGTCTTGAAAGAAATGACCACTTGAACATAACAGAGTGAAATGATGAGGGAGCAGTCCTTTGGTTTTGGAACAAACGATTTAAAGCAACACCATCTTACTTACATGAGGTAGTCAGATTAAATGCTCTGTCTACTCTACCTCATTTGTTTTAGGTGATTATCAGTCTTTTATTACAAAGAAAAATGTAAAATATTTCATACACAGTGAGCATAAGGTGTTTGATTTTGAGACAAGCACTAACTTGGAACACTTTTTACCCACAAGTGTGGCAGCATTATCTGTGTACACCTATACGTCACCGCAAGTTGTACAGGGCGGGGGGTTAGATAAAGAGTTATTCTAACCTGGTTTACATGCAATGGAGGCTTTACCATCATTTGAGTATGTAGGGTGGAACAGCAGCAAAGGAAACATTGTCTCCCTTTATGAGCAGAGGAGCCCAGGTTTGCTTCTTTCAGGCCCCGAAAGAGAGCTTCAAAAAAGATGAACTAGTCTTACAGACACTCTATAGCCAGTCACCTGCGCGACTGTGGATTAGGCACTGAAAAAAATTGTTCTTATCATAAGCAAATGTCAAGTCAGCTTCAAAAAAATCATTGCTCCTCACCTTTATTGTGTTTCCTGCATTAGCAAAGGATAGGATGGGAAATGAACAAAAAAATTGTATTATTTCTAGCGCTTATTGCCTGAAAACTTCCACTATTAAAGGTGCCTGCAGACCCAATAAATGAGAATCAGCTCTCAGACATAACTTATAATCGTTATTCTAACATCACAGCAACAGCTTCCACTCTCCTTTAATTCTGTGCAGTCAAGGGAGTTAAACAAAAGAGAGGGGAAGTATTTCCTTTACTTACTGATAAACTGAAATATTTACTTTGAAAATCATTCATAACGAGCCCTTAGTAAAGATCTGCCGTCTGGTCGTCCGACGTTCAGTGGGGTGACCGAACACCACGTCTCAGGCGCTGTACCCCGCCTTTTGACCATTGAGTCCATTTTGACCCCCAGAGCATTAACCCAGCCAGCCTGCATTTCTTCCCCTACTGTCACGTAAGATGTACTCTACACAAAATAAGGAACATTGACCTTGAAAGGAAAGGGGGGAGGGGGAATAATAAATCCCACAACCAAACTCATTCAACAGCCCAGACCAAGATCTAAGCTCTGTCAAAATGATTTCTTATTCCATTTTACTGAAGCAGTGCCATGCTTTATCACTTCTGAGTTCATGTCTTACAGCTGAGGCAGCCCACTTGAATTGGTAAGTTGTTTAGTTAAAGTATACACGTGCTATTCACACTGTCAGCATGATTTAAAAGGAAAGAACATTTTGCAGGTGAAATACAGCCGCAACTGGGACGGGCAGCTGAAGTCCAAACCGCTAAAGCAGATGTAACTAATTGCCGTGTGTCTGGCTCGCCGCGCCTTCCCCTCCCCGTCCACAGAAATATTCCGGAGAGCCGCGCCACACTCGCTGACTCGGCGGCGGAGGGGGCGGCTCCACACCTGCGGGAGCTTCTGCTCGAGTCTCACAGTCCCAAGTCAAACTGGCCGGGGAATCTTAGCTAAACCTAATGTACTACTACTGCCTGTATCCTTAACATCACCGCGCACACATTTCTCCACAAGCTGCAATACGGCGTGCAGAAATGCTGAATTTGCCTTGTGACTATGAAACGTGCAGATGGTGAAACACCTTAATAAATTGTGACTATAAAAGAGGTGCTTTCCAAGTCACCAAAGTCCTCGGTTTACAACCATTAAAGTTTACACTTCATTACACCTGCTCAGAAGTAGCTGTGTTTATTTATAGATAGTTTTATAGAGGTGGGTTGAGGTGCTTGGCTTCTCTGGTCCAGGCAGGGTGCTGCTTTAATAGGATAGATCAAGTATTGCCATACAGGCATAGACATCTTTTTTTAAAGCAAAAGGCTCTGTATTAAGGTGCAAACCGTACCTAAAAAGGGCTATTTGCTCAAACAGCAAGGAAATCAAAGGCTTCCTCTTCTTTTAATACACAAATAAGGAAACCCAGATCCAGAACGCTTGAAATGCCCTGTAACTCTGTTTAATTTTATTTTAATGTAATTGAAAATTCTTGTGAAGGCAATGTTGAAAGTTGAGCTCATTTTCTATTTTTCTGCAGTACAGTACCAAACTCTATGCATTTCATGTAAATTAACAACATTATCAGACTACAATGAATCTAAACACTCCTCCATCTGTACTTTGTGAAATGTGAATAAATAAAAACTTGAAAGCAATGCAAATGAAGTCACTGACAAAAGGTCCATAAAATTCAGAACTAGGTCAAAAGTGAATGCATTAGTGTTCAATGTAATTCTGTCTTAGGTTTTAATGTTCACCTTCTTTTGTTCTTGCTGCCAATTGATTATCTTTCAGTAAAGTTTACAAGTTACCATTAAATGTTAATAATGCATAAATATTAAACACACCATTGTAAAGTTAGCAACACTATTAATATCCTCAATCTCTGTAGGCAATAGTAGAAATTACTAAAATCAGTATCAATAGTCAGAATCATAAAAATCCTGGTTTTTGGAATTGATAGCAACAAACAATGGACAAGGTACAACTGATATTTAATACAGCCATCTCTCCCTACAGACTTGTAGAGAATGGGGAAACTGGTGTTAGGAAAGAAAAGCCAACACTTTTAAAATAAGAGATTCCCCTTACTATTTCACTATCTTCTATCCTTTTGTCTGTATCTAATACTTATAAAATGCTCTAAACACCTTAAGACATTGTATATTCTGAACAGCTTAGCAATATCCCGTCCTCTAGTTTGCTCAGGAAAACCAGCCCCAAAGCAACCCCCGGCAGCAGTGCCCGCCAGAAACGTCCCGGCCAGCTTCCCCACTGCAGATCCGTCGGGCAGGGCGCTGCTAAAAAAGCAGGCAAAGGCTCATGCGCCTAGTCGCTCTGGATTTCAGTCCCACTCGGTGACAACAGCTAGCTGAAGTACACGTGTGCGGTAAGCTGTACGCTCCCCCGAGTGTGCTAAATCATTGTGCTGGCTCAAATTTGTTTTTTAAGAGCTGTGTTGACTTCACAGCTGGCGAGTTGACACTTTCCATCACTCCACCACTTGGCAACAGATGCCTCTTACTTATGCACAGATGCTGAGTATCCACCCAACCCTAACATTAGCCTTGTGTTTTGAACTAATTGGGCCAACACAGTTGTAATTAAGATTTGAATAATTAGAAAACTAACATGATTACTTTCACAATTAATCCTTATATTGTAGCATTACATTCTCTTTTGGACTATCCTGCATAGCTCTCATTTCTTTGGGTCCTGTGAATGCATCAGCCTTCTAAACAGCGGAATAAAAACACATTTGCAGATAATATTAATGACATTTTAAAGGGCCAGTTTCATGCTGATTTTAAAGAGTTACAAGGTATGATTGGACTCATATTGTCTTTCATTCCATTTGCCCATTATGTGGATCCCTTTACAACAAGCACACAGGAAGAAAAACTGTACACAAGCATGAACAAGATTCTTAAAAACAGCATGTGAATATACGTGGATCCCGTGTAACATAAAAGATCTTTAAGATAAGCTGATCTGACACATCCTGGTTTATTCCTTTGACTTGGCGTCTGTTGTAAAATGATGGGTGCTGGGGAGTAACTGCTAAGCAAAGGAATTATAGCTGAGGGGAAAGGAAGAGTCTCTTTCAAGTGGGGAGTCTGTCCTGGGGAAATAGCAACTGGGGTACTTACAAAGAACAGCAGATAGCCAGATTTTAGAGAGGACATAATTAAGAGAAGAAACAGTAGGAAATAAACAATTAAAAACTGAATGTGATTAGGAAATGTCCGTTCAAAGCACGAAGGGTGTATCGCTTTCATCATCCAAAGTATGTAAGAACTGGATGAATATGTAAACATCCCATGCTTTGGGTATTCAACTAATTTTAAACAATGCTCAAGATTTATCTGACAGTAATACACAAAATTAAGGTGTTCATGTTTGTGCATGCTCACAGAAATGCCACTTTTCTTCTCAGATGCACTTACTAACATATACACGCAATAGGAACTCTCTTATCTGCCTGTAAAAATCACCACAAGTTAAATGTTCATTCTTTGGCATTAGAAAGACTGAGAACAATAGAGAAGAAACATTATAGCTGTACAGGAATATTAATAAGAAGCATAATTTAGAAAACATATATTCTGTTTATAGAAAGTAAAGGCTGAATCTTTTTTTTTTTTTTTTTTTTCTTCATTCTAGATAAACTACACGGTTCTTGGCAGAGTGCAGGAAGCCTGGTATTTTTGAGTTAAAGAGATCACTCTTAAGGTAAGAATATTGTTTCATACAATATATTTAAGAAATAGACAGCTGTAATCTCAATTGTGTGTTAGAAAAAAGCAAGGAAAACATTAAATACTTATCTGCAGTTGTAATAAAGTGCATCCAGTTATGGGGAGGAGGGCGAATTTGTTGCAGATAGACTCTCTTGAACTAAAGATTTACGTTTGCTAGTCTTTCCAGGTGTTTAAACCATATTATTTGCACAGATATCTAAACTAGCTTTAAAGGGCATTTCAGGAAAATATTTATAAGGGAAAGCAAAGAAACAGGAACAGAGAAGGAGCAGTGCTTCACAAACAGGTTCAAAGGAGAATATTAAATGTTAAATGGCAGCAGCCAGTAGCAGCTCAGCCTCCCCTGAGACAGCAGCAGTTCTGTTCCCCTGAGGCAGGGAAATGAGAAAAGGCTGTAATTACTGGCTACCATTGTTAGTGAAAATAAATATACTGCTTCCATATTCAAGAAGAAATATAGCCTCAATCCCTCTTCCCCCACCAATTCCTTAATCCAAACTACAAATGCTTCTGTTTATAGCTGTGATAATCTCCCAGATTAGTATCTGACATTAGGGCAATTTGTGATGACAAGCCGATCTCTCGTAAAAGTTTAAGTTGGGTGTTGTTGAGACAGTGACTCGTTATTTCCTCAGGCACAGAGAAGGGAACGTGATGATGAGAAGCTGTGGAGGGAAACAGGACTCCCAGAAAGCAGTTACGCTAGCCCCCGGCCCTTGGTTTGCTAAGTGGGGACCAAATGGAAGAAGGAACACAATCTCTTGACCTTTACGTTGGGCAGATGGAGCATCTTCCAAACGTGGGGAAGAAAAACCTCTCTGCGGGCAGCGTGGGGGGAAAAGGAGACAAACCAAGTTAAATATTAAATGGCAAAGGAGTATCGGCAGAGAACAAAAATCGTTTCAGTACTGATAAACATCAATTTCTCTGAGAGAAAAAGCTCAACAGGTGCTGACAGCATCACACCAGTAATCACATCCTCGCCGAGCCTCAAACGGTCAGAGCTGCTGTACTGTCCAGCACACGGCACCGCTTTGGCCAAACGACCGCCCGAAGGAGGAATCTGTCCATTACTCAGCGTCGAGGCCGCTGAATGGCACTTCAGCCCCAGACGCAGCAGTACAGGAGGAACCAAGAGGTCACAGCTCTGAGACTTCGGCTTTGTTTAGACAGGCTGTAAAAACTTCAAAGCTCTCATGAGTGCTTATCAAACCCACCTGCTCAGTTACATTTTCTAATTCTAGCAATCGTATCCAGCGTACCTCACAGCCATCCCCTGATCCAGCTCCTGCTGAAGACAGGGAAGGTTAAATTGATTCTTCATCCAGGTTTGACTGATCTCAATTATTCGTTGCCTTTTCTGTAAAAACAGATTTTGCCAGTTACTTCTGTCGCTGTAAGTTTTTTTAACTGTGAGGCAATGTACTGAGCAGACTCCACAACTGCTTTCCATTGTGTGGCTAGTAAACAGGAAATCCATTTTAATGAAATTAAAGCTAGGTTATAGTTTTACTGCAGTAGGGCTGCTTTCACAATACCTCCCATAAAACATAGTGTATTGACTCAAAGAGGGATGAATAAGATTACGTGATTATAAATGTCTTGTCAATGATTATCAAATAACATTTGGTTTCACAGAGAGCTTGAGAATTTTTACAATTTTAGAATATCAAATTTCAACATACATGTGATTACATTCCCACATAGAATTATAAAGTTATACTTCAGAAGATTCCTTAGAATTAGTTTCCTATCCTGTGGCTCTGTTTTGCTTCCATATCTGAGCTACGCATTTTTGCATAATAAAGAAAATAAGTATTAATATTTTCATTTGTATTCCTAATTATTTTCAGAATAAAAATAAAGATTTAACAATGTTTTAAAAGTAATTACAGGGGAAAAAAACCTTAATATTGGAAAAGCCCAATGCCTCGTTAGATATTTGCAAAGAAACTGAAAACTAGAACAATAATTTTGATTACTAATACTTTTTTTTTTTTGACAGGAGATATTTCTCTATTTTCTTGTATTATGTTTTCCCTTATATCCTATTCACAACATTTATCTTGGATTATGGTGCTCTCTGCCTTTTCAAATGTTTGCCTTCAGGGGTATTGATACCACTAAAGAACATTATATTTGGTAGATCTGCATTAAAAATCACTTCTTTTTCCTGACAAGCTATTTAAAACATCACATTTATGCCTTACGAATTGCACTTTAAAAAATATATCTATATATCCCATGAAACCTAGACTCATGTGACGCAAGTTTGTTTCTTTGCGAGAAGTGCAATTCCTCTTTCGAGATATTATTGCTAAAGACACATGAAGGAGACATTTTCCACTACAAATACTATTGTTTATTTTAGTGGGGAGGGGGAAAATATCCTATCAGAATATTTAGAAGAATGACTCCTAAAATGGCTAGTTTAACTATGGCCATCAGTAATATCAGACCATTATTCTTCAAAATTGAAATCTGAAAACAAGAGCAGGAAAACCATACAACACCAACAGATATGACCTTCAGCACTTTATAATTTTAGATGGGACAAGACCTCTAGTTCTGTTTCCTTAATTCATCATTTTTGCACAAGACATACAGACACAAAGTCAGAGGCAGATAGTCAAAGGACGATATATGCTAAAGTACGCTTTGAAATGATAATAAACTATTTCTCCACCATGGCATCTGTCCAAAGAGAACCTAAAGAACAGCTGGTAGAAAGTGAAACGCCTGGTGCACCTAAACATTGCATTTGGAAATTTTTAGGTAGCTCAGTTTATGTTTTGCCTGGTACAGCCTGCACTGATAGAAACAACTGAGGTAGCTGCATGGTAACCAGCTCCACCTGCTCTTTATCAAATAAGTACGACTGTATCAAGTTAGATTTATTAAGGCTCAGCTCTTAGTTAAAATCATCATCTGTCACTAGGCAGCTGAACAACGTAAACCCAGTTCTTACCTGGACTAGGCAGAAGGCATGCATATATTTAGAAACAGTTGTGAGAACTTCAAGAGAAAAGTACCACACAGCATCTTGCCGTTTTTCCCTGAACTACATCCCTCGGCATGTATCACAGAAAGGGCTGTAGAGCCACCGGACGACGACAAATGAACGGGAATTCTGGATGCTCAGCATCCCGCTTCCAACCCCTCTACAGAACTGTAACAGCAACATTTAGAAAGATAGTTAAGTGTGTGAGTTTTCCATTTAAAATATTCATGCTCATTGATCACAAATAGGGCAAAAAAATGTCATACAGTTATTACAGAAAAAGTGAGTTGATTAAAGAGTGACCTTTAGAAAACATTTGCAAAAAATGCCCATTGTTTGTTGGAAGATAATGCTCCAGGGAGTTCCAGGCAGAGTCAAAAAAAAAATCTAACCAAGTAAACAAACCAACCCACGCAGTTTAAATAACAAACTTAGCGAAAAATACTTCTACAGGAAAAAAAAAAAAAGTTTCTAATATTTCCTGTGTTGGGTGGGTTTTTTTAACTTTACCTATTAAAAACATCCAGATGCTTGTTCTGATGTCTCTGCTCCGTTCTGCCATACATAGTATCTCCTCTACACCCAGCCTAGGACTGCTCACCCTCGCGGCTGCCGGAACTCAAATCCGTCCTTGACTGATAGATTTTGGCTCTCAGAGTGAGAGAGAGTGACAGGTAATTGCTGTGTGCTCCATCTGATGGGTAATTCAGAGTGGGACTGAAGTCCAGTGATGGACCTGAATTTAGTTGCTTACATATTCTGTGCACCAGACAAAGGACATTTCCATTCCAAATAATAATAAAAGGAGGGGAGGAGGAGGAGATGAGGAGACACGAGGAGACATGCAGAAGAAAGTGATGGTGCCTGAAAATTTCAAACTATTTATATTAAGCGAGGACCAAAAACTGGGATAGAAGTCTTTACATTGTATCACAAAACTGTCAGAGACAAGTGATACTCTTCAAAAAGTGTTTTAGTTAGCAGGTTCATTTGAGTGTTTTTCTTACCAGCACTTACCTTCTCAACATCACCTCTTAATCTCTGTATTTATTCTGACATACGCACTCTTTCAGGCAGAAGCCAGGTATATCATGTTTTATCTCTTTATTTGACATATGTGCTTTTTCAAGTAGCAGTTCAGAGGTAGCAGGGCCAAATTACCAAAAGATCTGCTTTATAGAAAACCTGAGTCCCACTGTCTAGGAGGTCAGATTAAAAAAAAATTATTTAAAGGTGAGAATATGAAACACAGCTGTATCCTGAGAGGATTGCTCATCACACAGTGACAGAAAAAAAGGGGATCTGTACTGAAAGGCACAGGGCTTTTCTTTTTTTTTTTCTTTTTCTTCTGCCAGTGTAAATCAGGACTTCTGTAACATCTGTTACATGAGTTACAGTGAGGTAGATCTACACTAGATTCATTTACTTATGTCCTAAATTATTACTGTTTACCCAGAAAAGGAATAAGAAATTTTACTTGTGACAGGGAATGCAATGAATTTATATTCCATTTACCATTTTCAAGACATATAGTTAAATATTTAGACTTATGGTAAATGAGTACCAAGATTACTATTAATATTTTAGGGAGAAATGAAAAGACAGTTAACAAACCAAAGATACAAGTTTCCTAAGTGGAAATGAAATGGCTTTTCATTTTGTTGTATAATTAATATTCTTGTTTAATGATTGAAATATTACTTGAACTTGAAGAGTTTTTACAGAAAGCTTGCTCCAACTAAATTTGAGTGAACTCAGATTTGGCAGAATGGCTTAATCAAATCTCTAGCAAAAGTACTGAGTAAAAGTCTGCTCAGGCTGTCCAAGACAATGGAAATCTAGTCAAGAAATAGTAGTTTTTAGCTTTTCTTCATGATACAAATATTCTTAGAAAGCTGCCATTAAATTGTACTAGCTGGTATATTTGTTCAATTTAACAATATTGTTTTTATTTGCAGGATTTTCTTAAATAGGAAAAATGAACCACGGGACAGAGTTGTTTGGGGTTTTTTTCCTTTTAGATTCTATATTGAGCTAAATATAAAACAGATACATGAAAGTGTGTAACATGCACACTCAGAGTCAGTATGCCTGAGGACAGAATGCCAAGAAGGTTATTCTTAATAAATGTGCTATGTGATCTTCATATAGGCTTTTAAGAGAGTTGCTTAAACTGCCATCTCAACTCTATATACAGAAACACTCTACTATATATATATATCTCTCTATCTATATATATATATATATCTCCAAGGGGTCCAAGGGGACGCAGAGCATGAGGGAGTGGTGAGGGAACACAACCTAGGTCAGCAGTTCAAACCTAACCCCGCGGGTAGCGGCTGAACTGCATAAACAAACCAAAATCTGTGTGAAATGAATAAACGGCCACAGACAAGTGTTTAGCAAATGTGTGTCTGCATTTACAATTACATTTAGTGCTTGCTGGCAGCCTTCACAAAACGGCAGCCAAGAACCTACCTAATGCTTATAGACTCTAAACGACCTAGGTCAAAAAGCTGGATTTTGGGATCAGTGCTGGAGCATATTGTTGATCCAGAAAGGTCAAAAATCTCATCTGTTTTCTGGAAAAGGAGCGGGTTTGCATCCTTATTTACCTTCACTAGAAAAAAAAAAAAAAGAATTTCAAACATTTTTCTAACCAAGTCAGCCACAACTGTATTTTGTAAGTATATTTAGTGTCCTGGACATAGCATTAATGCGGTCAGTGAGTAAATGCGTGCATGAAAAGAATAATAAATCTGATCTAAATTTGGGAACAAAACCTACTCATCCAAGTCATTTAACTGAGTATTTATCATCTGCTTTGGAGACTGTTCTGAATATACTGTACTCTGAAAGCTGAAGGACAACATAATTCTGGTACCTAAAGATACAACTTTTAAATTTAAGTGGGAGACAGCACTTTATTGTGAATTAGGTGCTTTCTTATTTTGAATCTCAGACCTATATGTTTCCTATGAAAGTCTCCATAAAGGTTTCCAGTCTGAGCTGTGATTACAGGTCCGGGCCATTCAGCACAACAGCGCAGAGATGGACTTTGGCACCCACAGGCCCCAAATCACGCTTTTCTGGGACACCGGACAGTAAACACAGCTTACACTATACATATGTCAACCAATGCAGTCATTCCCTTAAAAAATATTGACAGCTGAGACATCTGCAGCAGAAAGATGCCCCCCCAGCCCCAGGCCTGTCTGTACAGCGTACACCAGCGAGTCCGATCTTTTCAGGAGCCTCTCGTCACCCCCAAAGCTGAAGTGATCCATTTGACAGAAACGGAACCGCGGCTGCTCCTGAAGTAATCTGAGCAAGTCTCGTGGTGCAGCACCTTAGCTCCCACGTGGCTGGGAGGAAAAGAAGCCTCCTTAAAGGATCCATTGCGATATTAGCGTTGTAAACCGCGCGTCTTTGACTTCTGCTAAATACCGAGTCCGGCAATAAATATGGCAATGTAGGTTAGTATTTTACTTTGATATAGAAATTATCTACAGGAAAGACTCCCCCCCCCCCTCAAACTATCAGGCTTGAAGGTTCAGCAACAAAGCAGGCTGAAGCTTTCTCCCTCTCCAAACACCACTGCAGCTTCAAAGCTTTACTACAAAATTATTGCCTCAACAAATATTCATCCAGTGACACATGCCAAACCCAATGCCTCCAATGAGTTAAATCTCTGCAAAACAAGCGGACCTCAGTGAAAGTTTCTGTTAATACAAAGGAAGATAAGGTTTGAAACTCACTTTTTACTATGGTGCATCTATGACAAAGAGCAATAAAAAGAGAAGCCAGGAAAAAGTATTGGCAAACACTACATTTGCCTCTAAATCAACTAGTTATGAGTCTGAGAAGTCATTCAGAAGGTGCAACTTTTACAGTGGCTTGAAAATAACAACCTCTGAAAATAAGCTGAAAACTTATGTATTTGCAAGCACACACAAAAATATATATGGCAATATATGTTTCTTCTTAACTGTAAGGTATGCTTAGGAACAATGAAATCCTGAAGTATCTGAGTTAGACCTCGCAGAGCTTTGTTTCCATGAACCAGTTAAGAGCGTGTGATTTCTGCAGTGTAGACACACACGTAGGCTCCAAAGCTGGAAAGAGAACCGGCTCTTACTGTGCTAGCTCCTTACTGTACACTGAGATACAGCCCCTGACACAAAAGAGTGCACAAATACAACTAAAAGTACAGAAAAAGGGGGTAAAGAGATGGTAGATAGAGTGTTGGAGCACATATATCCCACTTATGTGAGTACTGGTGTGTTTTCAGAGGAGTTTGCTGTTTCAATTAAAAAGAAAAATTTACAGAGCTGGACAAAGTGAGAAAAGCAATGTCCTCACAGCATCAAAGGAAGGAAGAGAATGATGTGAAAGTGATGAAGCATTAAATCATGGTAGATGAAAAATAAATGAAAGAAAGAGGGAGAATGCTGAGAGGAACAGAACGAAAAGAAACACAAATCATTAGGAAGAAAAAGAAACTATATGAAGAGGAAGGTGCTACCGGAGGTGCAAGAGTAAGTGCCCAGGAAGCGGACAATGAAAATAACAGAAGGAAGAGGGATAACAGGAGTCTGGTGGGACACAGTGGTCTTGCTAGGAAAGCTGACGTTAGTTCTCCAACCCATGTTAATAACACAGGGCTTGAAAAGCCTCCCTCTCTGCTAAAGCAAATTCCCATATATCTTTGAGAAAGGAAACTGGGGAAACTCATTAACCTCTGGAGCTTATTCTACCTCACTCTCACCCTATCCTCTTGAAATGACATAATATATCTTTTAACCTTACATTATCTGGATTATTAACTACAGTCGTTAACAGTTGTTTTCTTTTTCATATATCACTATCACTGTTTTCGCAGGATTGTTCTTTGCTGCTCTGTGGTTGGTTTCATGTCAGCTTTCAGAGAGCTCAGTTTGCTTTACCCCTTTCCAAATCTCAATTTAATAAATTTCCTTAAAAAGCTCCTAAAACATTAAAGCATTAGCATCAAACGCTAATTTTCAATGGAGTTGGGCCAGATAGCAATCTTACTCTTCTGTCAGTAATAAGGAGACTTAGCTTGAGGCAAAAAAAATTAACACTGCCCTCATTCAAAGAACTTGAAATATCTGAAATAAAGCTGAACTCTGCATACAGCTATATATTTAATACTATTTGATATGGTCTTAGAGTAAAAAAAAAAAAAAGTCTAAGAGAGGGAACTAGGCTATGCTGACAAGTCTTCCACTGCCTTCCTGTGTATCCTGTGTTCCTATGTTTAACAAGTCTGAAAAGCTTCAGTGAGTCAGACGCCCCAAATTACTTGTTTAATGAGGAATGATATTTCCCATATTGCTGAGGTCACTTTTGGACCGTCACTGCATATGAAGAAGCCCACAACCCGCCAATGGAAAAGATCAGAAAATAATTATAGCATTATTGTCTGTTTTTATCAAAACGTGAGGAAGCCCACTATTTCCCCGTGTTGGTGAACTGTCATCTCATACAATCTCCGAGACTAGCGTACCGGAAAGTAAGTGCTCTTCACTTAGAAGCAGATAGAACATCTGATCCTGTAAAATAATAATAGAGATGCAAGTGCGTTTGTAAGACTTGTTTAGAAACCCAAAGACATGCTGCCATGAAAACGTGATTTATTTATTTTTTCCTTACAGCAACAGCTTTGTGAGACAAAAAGGGAACAAAGCCATCATGTCAAACAACGTTTGTAGTCAGTCCTTGTGAAAGACTGGAAGTGAAGTTCCTGTTATTTGTATGTAACCTGGATGCCTGCGACTGCATAGGAATTGTTTACGCTAGAATTTTTTCCATGCCGCACATTAAGTTATTGTCTTTCAATTTTTTTAATGAATACCCTGATGTATATTAATTAATACTAATTATGCAGAGAAGCTATTGATTATTCATTAAAGAAAAAAAAGTGAAGACAGGTATAATGGAAGCTGATTCGTGCAGTCCAGTATTTCTAGCCTGGTCAAGACTTGCATCTCTGGGTGGAAGAAGCACGAAACTCAGTAAATGTCACATAAATGTAACGTGAAGAAAGAAGTGAGCATACACTAGACCAAAATGAGGATCAGTGCCTGTAACTACTTCCAAAACCAACTTCCTTTCCAAGAAAAAAGTGGACATATTGAGTCACCATTATAAAAAGCATTACTTTCAGAAATCATTTTCAAGAAGAACATACTGATAGACAGTTAAAACTGTCAGTATTCTCAGTACATTCCCCCCAAACCTCAGGTCATTTTCCCATATGCTTATGTTTTTGTGAAAAAGAGAGGTTGGTATTTCTCACTGGAAAAGCTAATGGAATAAGTAACAAACCTGCAGGTAACCAACATTTCCCTGAATTGTTCTGGGGTTTTTTTGGGGGGTGGGGGAAGGGGAAGAGTGGAGCAGGGCAGGGGCTTGGGAGGTATTTTTGTATGAAAAAAAAATCTCCAAATTGAGTAACTGAGCTTTTAATGGAAGATATAGTGCTATGAATTGTATTACCAACATTGGATGATAACCAATGATACAGATATTTAATGACAGTAAACAGTATTGGCTGCAAAAAGCAGCGCAATTAATTCACACTTTTATAAACTGCCTAGGAGTTATACATCTGTTTCAGACGGCAAGATTTGAAATCAGTTAACTTTCCATTGATCTTTTCTCCCTATTATGACAGATTTTTAAACACAATTTGTTAATTTTTATGGGCACCAGAAAGAACACGGACATGTTTAATACAACAGATCTTAATTTGGTCCCTTACAGTATTAAAAAGTTTGGGCTGTTTACTAGCTCCTTAATTACGTCCCCTATCAGCGTAGCTATGAAGTGTGGACTTGACTACCACATTCAGTTCACTTCAGGCACTTCAGCGTCGATATGCCATAGGTACAGCGGGTCACCTAACTAACTCCAGGCTGTGTAAGCATCTCTGACTTTTTCTTATTAATCACATAATCTGTCAAGACAGCCCCCCTCATCTACTCTCTCTTGTTTTCTTTCCAGATAAAGATCTTCTATCATCAGTCTGTTTCTTTTGATATGCCACACTTCCTATCACCCCATAAGAAATACATCCTCTCCCTCTTCAATCAAACACGACTTCCCCCCCAGCAACTACCAATTTAATTTTCTGGCTACTCGTATTGCACCAGCACCCCCAGAACTGCTAATCCTGCAAAAGCAACTATCCAAACCCCACCAGCCTCCGAGCGTAACAGCCCTCAGCCTGACGGTAACCTGGAAAGCTGCATGCATATTCTTGACTCTCATTTCAGAAATCCCTTTCTGTCTCATTTAAATGCCACGGGACTTTGAAGCTTTGCGAGTGCCTGCGTGCAAAGGAACGACGCTCCGTATTCAGAATGAAGTTTTACCACCGCGTACTTTTGCTTTCCAGCTGCTGTGCTTCCTCCACTAAATGTACTAAGCACAAAGGGGGAAAGCGTGCCTGCCTTTCCTCCTCCCTTCCCGCCCCCCCCGCGTGTTTCTAACATCTTTTTTCCAAGCTTCAGAGAGCCGCCGACTCGGCAATAGCTGCAGCCATTCATAAGAAGCTGCTTAAACCCCGCACGCCTCCAGAGAGGAGTTCCAGGCTGGGACAGCCGCCTCTGCCTCCAGCCCTCTCCGGCCGCGCGGCGCGGGCTCCCTTGCTGCAGTGCAGGCTCGGTTTACTCAGTCTGAACTTTCAATGCAGAAATTCGGCGTGATGCAGGCAGCCAGATAAAGCAGCACTTACCTTAATTGAAATCTTGTCTCTGGTAGAGCTGGAGCATCAATCAAATCAACAGTGATTTGGGGGTAATCTAAGTTTCAGTCAACACCCTCCCGGTAGCTGCATACTGCTCTGCCTTTTTTTCGTCGACGTTGAACTCTTCACTGTCTAAAGGAGAGAGAGAGAAAAGATAAGCTGAAATCCTCCGAGGCTCCTCGGGAGTGAGAGAAGAGGCACCAAAGCAATGTTTCTTAACATGAGATTCTCAGCAAGCGTGCTCAGGTCTGGGAGATGGTGTAACTGCTGTGATAGGCTCCTGTCATGTCCCCCGAGCCGCGAGATGATCATTGACCTGATTAGCTCTGAACACTCCCTACATGCGGAGAAAGCACTGAGAGGATTGGTGGGTCGCAAGGGAATTGGGAAAGGCACCAGGGCCGCTTGGGAATCTTCATTCTTCCAGACTAATGGATGTGCCGCAGCTGAGGCTGTAATTTGTGAGGAGGTTATGCACAATGTTAACCATCTGAGGACTTAAACAAATGTGCTTTTGCATGCTGTTTCTCAAGGTGCACCAGCATTCAACGCAGGGTAGAGCTGAGTAATTAGAGGCTGATGTAGCCGTTTCGTAATAGGAGGCTCGCTGTACGAGATGTTCTGTAAGCCGAGAGATAAAGCGGATTCATACATTTGTCGCTGACCCTGGAGACAATAGCGGTTAATGGGTAGAGTAAGTGAAATTAGCATGGTGGGCTCATGTTAGCCCCCAGATGGCAATCAATCACCATGGAAAGAAAAAGAAAAGAACAACAAAATCCAAACGGACCAGAATTATTTAACAAGTATGTGCGGCAATTTAAATAAAATGTAGAGAAAGAATGCCAAATTAGTACAGAAAGGACTCTTCAACATAGAGATAAAATCAGTAGCAAAGCACAACAAGTTCTCTTCTACGCTTGCAGTAGAGGGGAAAAACCAACAAGGAATGCATTTAAAGGACCTAATTTGCCTTTCACTTATACTGGTACAAATAAATCTATTAAAGATGACAGTTTAAATTTAGATGGGAAAAAAAAAAAAAGCAGAGTGAAAGAAGAATGAGGTGTATTTGTTACTCTTTTTTCATTCCAGGGTATTGCAGAAACTAGATTTTTGTGTACCAAGTATTCAGGCTTATGTGATCAAATGAGTTCAGCCAAAGTATGTCTACTTTTATGACCATCCTCATCTGCTGTTTTCCTGCTTCTTGGACAACAGTTATGGCACTAGCCAGTTGACTCAATTTTCTGTTCAGATTTATCCATGGAAATACCAGTTTGTAGCTAAGAGAGTAGTTCACAGAATAACATATTTAGCAATGGTGGTCTGATGCACTAATATAAAATGGATAAAATTTCATTTTGATAGCAACTTAAGAAGAAGATTTGGAACCTAAAATAGCAATGTTAGTTCATATGTAGTTATCATAAGTTACTCTGCGAATGCTGAAACAAAGATAATCATAAACACATACTGAAATTCTTAATCACATTTATTCATTTTGGGTCTGTTCTTATCCATTTTGAAGGTAAATTGTATTTTAGTACGATAAGCAGCCAAAACCAGCAATATTTAAGTTGTTAAGCAAATGGCAGAGGATGGATTACATATTTACTTTCTGATGGCATTCTCATCAGAAATCTTATTATTACAGAGGAAACAGTATCATGTGACTCAGATCACTCAGAAGTGACCAGAAAAGTTTGAATTTCCGATTTGTTTAGCAAGACACAGAAGACAATGATTTCTCGCCCTAACTGCAGTCACCCTAACTGTAATGCCTGAGAAACGGGCAATAAATCTAAGATAAGTGTGCCATGTTCCCACTACACAGTCAGTAGGAAGGGACCAACTTTTCCACCCTAACAGTGGTGGCTATATAATTTTCACGATACTCCTCTGGAAGTGCCTCTCTCTTCCCACTGATCAAAAAGCTCCTCCACATGCAAAATCTGGATAATAAGATTGTCTTTGGCAATATTTCATATTCAGGCAGCAAATTTTTTTTCAAACTTATGTTATCTTTTAATATGATTTACAGAATACATATCACTGAGGGATTCCCATTTCACCTGGGACTAACGGGAAAAAAAAATAGTTAATCAAATAAGAAGGCTTTTATACACATTCATATGAAACATAAACACACTCTTGAGCTTGACTAAATGGGTTTCATGTGTCAAGACTAAGGTGATTTGCTGTTACAACCCTCACTGAAAAAGAGGTTGCTTTCCTTACCCACAAATTTGTACCACAGAATGGGCAGCAACTCATCCCAACACTTCTGATCTCATCTGTTCTGACACAGCATCCCTCATGAAACAGGCAATCCACAGACACACACTGCATTATTTATGATTCAAATACAATGAAAGAAATTAAATATGAAAAAGACCTTATTAAGACAATTTCTTTGCCACTCCTGGAAGCTTCTGATTTCAAGTTTCTTGCTGTTTTGTTTAGTTGAGTCCTAGCTCTCACCAGCCCTGGAATTTTCTACAGTTCTCTTAAACTACTGTTCCACAGCCTACGAGATCTCTACGTCAGGAATACTTTTCCTGTTACTACCCCCTTTTCAAATCTCTTTCAGTAGTTTCATACTAAAACTTCCACTCTTACAATATAACCTGTAATCTTTCTCAATGTTCTGATTGTCTTCTTAACTTTTAAAAGTCAACATTCATCAGAAGTTCAGAGTACATAACTGAATTATTTTAATTGTTTCTCACTTCAAGTAAAGGTCTGAAAACAGCGGGTCCGGAAAAGGGACTGAAGCATGAAGGGACAAAATTTGAAGTGACAACATGATTTAAGTTTGTGCAGAAACAACTGGGAATTACTGTTGACTTGGACAATTTGGTAAGAAACTGGCGTTTTAAATTCAGTGTTAACAAAAGGAAACAATCATGTGAATCCCTCATAAATCTTGCTGCACTCTAAATAACAGAAGTGAAGTCAGTTGTCTTGGGTCCTATTCCCAACCCTAAATATAACTTAGAATTTTGAATTCAGTTCCTATCAGTCATCTAAATAAATGCACAGATGTTGTTCAGAGCAAAGAGATCAGAAAAGTAGTATGTCTTCAATAGGGGATAATATAATCACATAGATAAAAAAATTAAACACCCTTCTTGACTCATCATTCGTATACAAAGGGGACAGTACATTAAACCAGTACAAAAAAGAAAAAAAAAAAAGGAAGAAAAAGGAATAATTTCCTATGCAATCCATAATTAGCATTTTGAATTCACTGCCATAAGCCATGACTGTAGCAAAGAACTAAAATATACATGTGTGAGGAAATCTTAAAATCACAACAGGATTTAAAACGTAGACACAAGAAAAATGTCTTTGTTTCAGGACTGTTCCTCAATGAGAAGTAAAAGTATTACCTCACAGGCAAGACAAGATACTAATCATGGGAAAAAATCCTCTACCAACTAATATCATTAAGTAGTAAAATTTAGAAGACCTTTACAGTATCATTGCGTAAACCATGGTATTTTTGCTGTCAAAGGTCATTAGATACTCATGCTTCATTAAAAGAATAATTGGTTTGGGGTATATTTTAACAGATGAACAACATTTTTTTAAAAGAGCTGTATTTCCCAAATTGGTCACTTGAATAGCCCGAACGCCAACATAAATACAGAAAACTACACTACTGTAAGTTTCTTAATATTCACGTAAAGATCTTCAATTCAGAGGCATGAACTACTGCAGCCCAATACTTCACCACACATCAATGTAAATTCAATACAGAATAAAAGGCCATAAAGGAACAGTAAGAAAAGTGACGGAATCACCTATATGCTAATATACTCACAACTTTTCTGCTGGCCCAACTCACACGTACAGACAGTTGCCTCAGCCCTGCTGATGCTCAGGAACTCAATGAACTAGAAGGGAATCATGTCTATACCCATAGCTTCAACACACAGAATTATTCTTTTTCTACAGTTAAGAGGATTCTTTGGTATGAAAAAGATACACTATACGCGATGTACTGAGAGTGTCCATTTGCTCAGTAATTTATTCTTTTTCAAGAAGTAATTAACAAAAAGAGGTATTGCCTCCTTCATTTTGGCTGGAAAAACAGTAACTAGAAATCAGGTGTGGGAGTACTCTAGGATAGCAGCAAAACCCGCAGGATAAAAGACTTTATAAAAGAGACTGAGTAAAACCATCTTTATCCTTCATCTCTCCAGAGAAAAACATATAAATAATAAACCACTTAAGGCATTAAAAATGCTTTGAAGAAAAATAAAACCATTTGAACCATTTGAACTTTCACAACCATCGGGTTTTCCGCATTTTGGCAACCATTTTTCCCCATGGCAGCCAGGGACAACCAGACTAGGTAATTCTTAGTAGTACCTGACAATTGTTGTACATTTTAGCACTGATATTTTGCTCTCATCCTCACTAATTTCAAAAGCACAAGCTGAGCAGAATCAACTCCAAGTTCTCATCTGGCTTACACCAGCGTAGCTGCATTGATTTAAGTGGAACTGTACAGCAGATTTATAAATTTGTGACATCTCATGTAAAAGCAATACAATTTGTCATCAATTAATATTACACTGGATTTCAAAGATCAACCTTCCTGCAACGTCGTCCAATATTTTTTTTCTTTTTCCAAACTTTCTGGCCACAGTGAGTACAGACAACACAGGAAACTTGTTTGGATCTAACAAAAAGTGTAATCTTGAATATTCAGCATTTTAGTTCAGCGCCTTGTTCAACAGGTTCTTGATGTTAAGGTAAAGATGCACTCTGGATGGAAGGAAACAGCTGAATCCTAGCCATACTCAGTGGAAAACCGCTCACTTCTCCTTCTGGAAGCTCTAGGGGCTCAGACAAATCTAAAGTGCTCTCACTCTTAACCTCATCACTATTCTCACTCACAGTTTAGCAATAATAATCAGTACCGTTTTTGTTTTACTTAGGTCAAACTTCCAGAGATAAGGAAAGTAGTATAGCATATTGCTTTAAGACATTTCTGATTATGTTATGCAATGTACAGTTTGAGTTTCGTTGTACACTTTTATTAAGCTAGGGTGGTAGGCTGAGACATCTCATTGCTAGTGTCCTCTATTTCCCTGGGGGCATCCCCACAATGTTGGAGATATTTAGGAGGCACAGGTAACCCTGGATTTAAGTAAAGGTCCAAAAAACATGTAATAAAAAAACAAATGCAAGCTTTGGAGCACCCAATTACCACAGTGGAACTGTTCCATAAGCATAATGACAGTGGGAAGGCTGGCGGTGACAAAATACTCCCCGATTCCATTCTGGAAGGTATTAAAGAACATTGTTCTTCCCAAGAGTGGGGAACGTATGGGTAGAGAAGGTACAAAGCCCTGTGAGCAAAAGGAAACATGGAAGGACAATGTTTTTAAGGCTGTATTCAGATCTGGCAAAGAGAAAAGGGAAATAAAGGTAGAAGATGTGAAGTAGAAACAGGCCACCACTGTTTTGATTATGCCTCTTCGGTTTTACTACCATCTGAGAAAAACATACTTTATATCACACAGGAGTATGGTTCATGTTTGAGCACCAAGTGAATTATGGTTGTCCATAGTCATAAAGAAAGAAACAGAATGGACGATTATCTGAATATATGTGCCTGCAATACTATTTATTTACAGCTATGCATTATAAAGGCAGTTTTGTTAAAACATGGAAGACGGATCCTGTTCAGCCTGTTTGGCATGTCTTTCTGTATGAATTGAGAACCTCAGGACTACTCGAATGCACTCCACAGGACAGAGGGAATTTTCTAGCTGAAGTTAGTTTGTCTCTGCTGAAAATTTCTGTCAGCAATACACCTCTACAGTTCAAGTGAAAACAAGTTACGCAGCTGTGACCAAGGGCAGGGGTTTGTAGCAAAGCGTGACATGTAATTTCTGGTGTGGGTCTCCTTTTTGCTGGGGGCTATGGACCTCCTTCAGGCAGAACAGCAAAATCAAGAGTGCCCTGCAAGTTGCGCCAGAGGAGCGGTGTGGGCGACAGAATGACTCAGGGACATCCTTTGTAAAGTACAATTCCTGCCTCCCATCCTTCTTGTTCGGGTGAAGGGAACAGCGTGATTTGTGGTGTGACCCGTCTCAGCAGCAATTTACTTCCCAGTAAAATCTCTGTCTGGTCGCTCCCTTTCGCCAGCCACTTGCTTTCGCATGCGGGGACAGGGGAGAGAGGATAGCGCAGAGAGCAGTGTGCAGGGATGCAATATACTGCTTGTAACCACATAAATATCTCACACCGAGCCATTAGCCTCCCTGTTCCCATCTCTCTGAATAAGGAGGGGTTGCTTGTCCCCTTGAAGGGGACAAAACTGAACTGCAATTTAGTCTTGGGATTCTCCCTGGCATTTTTATAGCCAAAGCCTGCTCTGCTACTTACTCAGACTGATGCTATAAATCTAACACACTTTAAGGGCCACATTTTCGGTGTCATAAACCATCATATCTGTCCATTTTTCAGGGGAACCACAGGGCCTTTATAATACCTAGAGAAAATCAGATCTTAGGAGGTGATAACATCTCTGCCTGAGATTGTTCAGACATTATTGGTTTCTGGAAAAGCTCAGAAAAACATAGTAACAAATATAAACATTAATTAAAACAAACTTTCCAGCAATCCTAACTCCCATGTCTCTAACTAGTTTTTAGTCTTTTAACTTTGGGGAATTTGGTTTTGTTTATTTTTTTGTTTGTTCTGTTTTGTTGTTGATTTTTAATTTTACCCTTGACTGTTTTTCCTTACAAGATGCCACTCTTCTCTTTTTCAGTTTGTCCATTTCAGAATCATCTTTTAATAGGTTGTTTTGGTTTTTTTTTAATTCTTAAAAAAATATGCTTCTTGTCTTCAGGTTATTTCAATGTACTTGTTCTTTAGGCCTAGGAAACATCCTGTTTCTTACCTTAATCTGCTCTCTTTCCACTTACTCATTCCTTATCAATGTTTCTTCCTACACAATTCCAGTACTGCAAGCAATTCCTATCTTTCTTCTCCAAGGATTACTTTCCCCATCTCTCTTAATGTTCCTCTGTTCTTGTTTTCTTGGGGGTTTTTTTGTCACTCTTAGAAGGAAAGGTATCCTTCTGCCTCTGCTGGCAGTGTTAGAATGGATAGGTAGAGAAGGAGAAAATAGAGGGAGAATAACAGCTGTGTGTTTTCCATATACACATTAAAAAAATCTTATTTAGGAAAAAGAACGAAGAACTAACAAAATTGCTTTTAGCATCACATTCAGTCAACTACTGTTCAGGAGGAGCTGGAAATGCTGTAAAGGAGCGTGACGAAAGGTTGTAATTCCTAGTTCTCTCTCGTTCTTCATGGTCTGAAGCAAGTCTTCTCCGAGATGACAGACACCAGCCCCTTGGCTGTGAAGGATGCCTGCCTTCTGTACAGCAGACAGGGAAGAAGGCTGGACTGTACTCGAGTCCCTGTAACGTTATTTTGATGCCAAGCCCTGAAAGAATAGGCTGATGGGAACAGTGGGCGGTAAGACGAGCTCTCATTCGGGGCCAGCACTCTCCCCTCATGGGTGACCGTGCCGGCTGGCACTTCGGGGGGATCCTGCCGCGGGAAGGCTCCAGCTACGCCACACCAAGGCGACGGTGGGCAGCAGGGTAAGGCAGTCCCTCGCCCCAGCCTTCTGAGCAGAGCAGGACTTTCCGAGCCTTGCAGGAAAGAAGTAATTTAGTTCCATCCCTGTGCCTAATGGCAAGACCGTTACTCCCGAAAGCATTGTAGCACATCCAAGTGTCTAATAAGTGGCTTTCATGACGTAAAGAAGCTGAACTGCATAACGTATACAGATCTTATTTTGGGGTACCAAGGAACATGAAGATTTCCATCTAGTACACAGACCCTGACACTGATTAGCAGGGCCTAACCCTGTAGACTTTTCTTCTTGTTTGTACCACTCACATCATTAACCCCTCCAGTGCCCTCCCATTACAGACAGCCCGCTACATATTACTACCCCATTAGTTTGCGTGTCTAGAGTCTACAACAAAATTCTGAACAAAATTATTGCTTCCTTCTGCAGAGCTGCATGTTACTGCTCATCCGCCTGTTTTTGATTCTACCCTGCACTTCAGAAACATCAGTCTCGCGGGCCTTGGTGATGATCAGGTTTCCTAAGGCTTCCCTTAAATGATCAGCAGAGAGAGAAGAATGAAAAGGCAATAATATACAAAACTGTCTTCTTAATTGTTCCATCCTGTAGTCGTTATTTCCGATGGGATCTATTAATGCCAACATTTTAAAAGCTCAGAAGACACAGAATCAGACCGCGATACGGCGTGTGACACAAAGTTCTACCCGTCAGGAAACCGAAGGGGGCGGGAGGAGAACGGAGCAAAAAACCAGCCTCCTTCGCTGGGGCAGCCCAAGCAAAAGCCATGTCTCAGCTGCAGCCCTTCAGTCAGGGCAGCAGAGGCAATGCTCCGGCAACATAAGCTTGGGCATCGTATCCCACAGAGGGAATAAAGAAGTAGCATCTTAAACTCTACCTCACTGCAGCTTGCTGCCAAAAACCAGTACAGAGCATGCTGGAATAGAGTTTCTTTAATCCGGGCTTGCTGGGGAAACATGCTGGAAGAGAACATGTTTCCACTAAGCGCGGCCACCCTTTATCTCTTTTGAAGATGACATGGTTTGAGATAGTTGGCTAAGTAATAAAATTTGGCCTCCACTGGTTAAACTGAATAGAATTCTCTAGCCACAGAAGACAGATGAATCATAAAATACATTTTAAAAAACTGTTCAGGTTAATAATTCTATCTTTTCTGGACAGGAAGTATCATTATGTGATCATACTCATGTTGGGCCATTAGCCTCTCCCCTTTTTCTGAATATGGAGGAATGAAAAATAGCTTAATTATAGCACTAGGAAATTACCTCCCTTTCTTAGGGGAGGGGGCGTACAGGACAGGACAAGATGGTCTTATAATCACAATACAAAGTTGAGACTGTAGGATATTACCTTAAAATATTTATTCTCAGTTATTCTCTCAGTTCCATTTGCATCTGTAATAAGTAGCATGTTCAGAAGACACCCAGGTGTATGGAATGAGAGTAGAACTTGGAAGCAGGAAGGTACAGGCCTCGCTTCTGAACTTCAGAGTTGCATTTTCTCTCATGGCTGCAAGTTGTGACTCATGACTGATGTGAAAATGTGCAATATTGACATCGTCTGTTAAAAATGGTGGGTAAGAAATATAAGTGCTACATATTGATTCACATATTCATTCATGCTAATTTGTCTCTTTGCAAGCATAGCCAACTAGCTTGTGTTCCGCTATCTCTAGAACCATCTATACTGATTATTAATCAGAGTTTGCAAAAACCCTGTATCTCTTTTTTCCCTATTCACACAGCCATTTCTGAGAATAATAATTACACTACTTAGCCTTTATCTAGTGCTTCTCATCTTTCAAGTGCTTCACAAATATTAATTCACTAATTAATCTCCCCCACAACTCAGATTACTCCCATTTTACAGATGGAGAAGCATTAGCAGAGAGGGCAAGTGACCCGCCTGAGGCCATGGAGAGTAGAGAAAGGGAAGAGGACTAAGGGGAAAGATGCTTATAACTAGAAAGAAATGGAGGCAGATGGGACAATTATGGTGATGGTTCAGCAAATAATCATAAGATCCCAGTGAAGAATTTAACACACCACCGGAGGGCAGGCAGTGCTAGCCCTACTATGTATTATATAGTCACTCAGTATGCCAAAGGACCCACAAATAAAAAAATTGAACTGACAAATAAAACATATTGTGCAGTTTCACAATTTTTTTTTTTAAAACAAAACACAGACTGTTCTTGGATACTGGCAAAATATTAAAAGTAATCATGAGCACAAAACTAAGGTCAGGAAACTAGAAAATTCTCATTTATTGGGCATCTCATTTTATGTAGGGCTATCTGTACTCAAAATTGGATCAACTAAATGCAAAGACTGTCCAATACTAGTGGCATAAATTCAGCTAGAATTTTTATGCCTGGTTCATTTTGCATCTAGGGAGGCTGACAGCATACTGTCTATAAGACTAGATCTAGATCTCAGATATCGTTCAAACTGCATGTAACAAAATAGACTTGCCTCTTAAACCTTGCCTTTCTGCTTTCCAACAAACTCTGTTTAATCCTCTAAGTAACCCACTTGCTTTTAATCCAGATCTCCCAAATGATTGCAGGAAAACAGACACTTCTACATTAGGACTATAGGAGAATATGGGTTAATACTATTCTATGATACTGCTGGCAGGAAGACTTTCATTAAGGCTGTAAGAGATATATCATTTCCCAGAATTTAGGACAGCGACTGGGGATGGAAGATATCCAAGCTAAATCCATGAATTGAATGACTGAGTGATCTAAGAGCAAAACCTGTTCTCCATGTCACAGCTGATAGGAACTTGGGGATTGGTTTGGGATTGTGGTAGAATCCTAACAAGTATACTACACACACCTAGCCAAATCAAAAAGCTCCAAATGATTACAAAAATACTGAAAGTACTTTATGCTCCATCCAGACTGGGAACAAACTAAAAAAGCACTGAGACCTGTACAAAATCTACCAGATGTACAAACAAGCGGGTGCAGTTGAGATCACTTTTGCCCCGCGTTGAGAAGTTTTGCTTTCTGCTCCGTTAATATGGTAAATGCTTGTTCCAGTTGCACTTTATGCACATGTTGACATTTTGTATATGATACTGTATTGTGCTGATCAGTGAGGACAGAAGCAATGTGGTGAACCATCTATATACTCTCATATTCAAACCTCTCACCCTACACTGATATCCAAGAGTCCGGAAAGTCCCAATAGGAATGAAGAGGAGACAGGAGGAATGCAAAAAAGCCCCTGTTAATTGCAACCACTCAAGTAAGACACATGCTGCAAGGTGCAGTGCCGAAAGGGGAGCTCCCACTCCTGTACCCTCTGTGTTTCTCTCTCGTTACCCCTTTGTCTGGAGATGCCCTTAGAATGAAACATATTTACATACAGAATAGATACACCTATCCTGTATCTTGGAAAATTATCTGTCTCCCAAGCTCTAAGAACCTGAGAGAAAACTATTATTAAAAAATAAATAAAATAATCAAAATAGATGTTTCTTAGCTTCTGTAAGATTTTGAAAGTAAGATAATAGTTTTCTCTCTTTCCGAGTTCTACATCCTCTTAAAATTAATTCTCCCTATAAAATTTATTGAAGATACATAGTCAGGAAAAGTTTTCCTGTAAATGACGAGGTGGGCTAAAGCCTTTATGGGCACTATTTTGAGGTTACTAACACAACTTTATCGTGCCTTCAGCACTTGTAAGCCTTGCAGCCACTACTCACGCTTACCAATCCAAGCACGGACAACAGCAAGCAACCTGCCACTTGTGATCTCAAATTTCCTAGTGGTGAGAAACAAATGGACTGGGAAGGGCTTCTGCAGCACGCTGTCATCGGGATGACACTATTAAAGTTGTGATTTCATCCAGCGATTAAATTTTTATTTAGCTCCTGCGATACAACGGGATTTACGTTATCACAAAAAAGTAACGATCGCAAAACTTTCGTAACAGAACAGGTACGGGACTGACGAGAAGGACGTTCGAGAATGCCACGAGCACGTCACGCCACAAACCCTGCGTTTTGCCTGTGAAGTTGTTAGGTTTGCTGTGCTTCGGCCAGCCCGCTGCGGGTCTGGGCACGGCGACAGAGCCCTCGCGCAAACTGGGAGCGGAAAGGACTTCGGCAGAGCGGAAAAGTGCAAAGAAATCAAAGAGCCTGGCTCCGCTGTGACGGGGCTCAGCGGGGAGGAGAAGAACCTTGTTTAGGCAACAGACATAAAAATGGCAGCGATACGGACCAGAAGCCCCGAGGTTCTCCCCAGGCGAGCGCGAGCTGCTGCAGCTTCACCTCGCATTCCCTTCCTTCAGGGTATTTCAACCCGAACAGGAAGATATGGATCTTATTTACGTGTTTCCAGAATTTTATTCGGAGGCTGCTGAGCAAGGAGGGAGCTCAGAAGTGCTGGTTATAGAAATGTAATTACTCTTTTAGGAACCAAGTTCTTTTAAACAATTATTATTTATTTATTTTACCTAAATCCATGTCAAAAACTAGGCAGTGCTACGCAGTTCAATGCTGTAAGTTAAATGAGTAGCATTCAAGGTAAGACATATACTGGTTCTTAGATGTTGGGACCTACAAGTAAACCAGCTTTACGTATCAGATCATCTTTAATTAAAATTTGTTAATACAATCTGAATGTTGCTAATGCTAATATTTTGAAGTACTTAAGGTTATTCTAGGCTAAGCAGGAAAGTGTCAGTTTTCTTTTTCTAGCAATCTTCTTGTTTGCATAGGCTTTAGCTTTGTATTCTTCAACTAGGAAACAGTATGTAATTATTTTGGATGTCTTCTTTTATTGCTTAATTAAAACTATAGAAAATGCCATAAAGTAAACTCTCTCTATCACACTGACATTTGTGCAGCAGCTCATTTGCAATCAACCGAAAGCATATTTGTCCTATGTCATGAATGATATAACAGACACAAATTATTTATTTATGATGATATTAATAATAAAATATTAATTTGTTGAAGAAAACACTGTATTAATAATAAATAATGCTGATCTCCATGGACATGATGCCAGGATGAAATTGCTTTAATTTGGTTTAGAAAATAATTAAATACAGACTTACACTCATAGAAAAGAACTCTACTGCCCTGTAAACAGTGGTAAAATACGTATGTTGGGACAACCTTTAAGTAAGCACCTGCATAAGTAGTCTGTTGTAATAATGGATTAATTTACTGTGCTGTATCATTAAGCATTAATTCTGAAATTGCTATTTTTTCAGAGAAAAAGTTCTGTATTAATAAAAGACGTGCGAAGTCTAGAATTCAAAACCAACACACGAAAACAAAACAGAAGAAAGTGTCTATACTTTGCATTGTTTATTTTGTAATTTGGGAAAATATATGTGTGAGATTAACAATAAATCCACACACATCACTTCTTCAAAATCCTCAATCTTCAAAACAGGGAATCAAAGAATAATGAAATAATGGCTAGGCCAAGTCAGAAAATAATCCTGTATCTGAGTATAACTATGGATCTAACACAACAGGTTCATAGGCAATGTCGGCCGCAACTGACAATCTCTAAAATTAAGTATATGTTGTTGTTCTTCCAAAAGGTTTTTGCAGTGTTTCAGTCAGTTTTCCAATAAGTAAAATGCTTATGAAAGTGGCCTTCCTGAATAGTTGTGCTGCTTTTCAAGTATTTGGGGCTTTCCCATCGTTTCACCTTAACTTTTCATCCTTTATATCTAAACTTGCTCAGAAGGTAAATTATCTTTCTTTTTGCGCGCATCTTTTTCCAAACTGTTTTTTGAAGTATAGAGGAAAGCTACAGCACCAGGGATGACACCTGTGCCCTTTAACATGTAGCACAACGCTGTCTGCTTCTATGCCACGTTCTCAATACTAAGAGGTGTATTTCCAGTCACTTCACTTCCACGGGGTATTATATACGCTAGCGATCTTTTCGTGCAGGTCCCATCCCACGGAGCTCAAGAGTATCACGTTTCGTAAAACATCAGACACAAATATTCATGTTCCAGAACTTGCAAGTGATTTTATCCTCAACAGCAAGCAGACTGGGAATGGCTGCAACTCACGCAGATCTCGCCGAGTTAGTCCTAATTAGCTCAAACACCAGTAGGAGCATAGCGGGGCACAGAGAGCTAACTTCAAGCTAGCTGCCCCAGCAAAGAGTGAGTGCTTCGACTTGTTTCACTACGGTCTCAAAGAAAGTCGTTCCAGGGAGTTAAGCGAGATTATTTACATGAAATTTGTAGGCCAATAGATTGTGGGTTGAACTTGCATACATTTCTTCAAGAGACTATCCTTATTTGTGCAGATAAGAGCCCCCAAAAATTCAATGAGCTCATTAAATTGCATTTTAACATTTCCAAGACTCACTTCTAATGTTCTAATCATGTTCATAACCATATTTACTCAAATTATTCATCAATCATAACTCTTGAACAAGCGAAAAAGGCACTGGTTATATATATATATATATACATGTAATTAAAATGAGAAACTTCTTAATAACTCATTGCTAAAATATGTGATATACATATGTACGCATAGATGGAACTATTCATAAGAAGCAAAGGTGGTGTACAACATCATAACCAAAACCAAAGTATTCAGAAGTTTTCAGAAGTTGTGCTTTGGTGCAAATGTATTAATTTTCACAACTAAGAGTCCCATTGCAAAGAATGCTGCAACGTTCCCGTATGCCTTGCAATATCATTAAAACTGCACAAGCCTCTCATGAGTGATTTCATTGAGTTAGCACCATCATAATTAATCATCTAATTTAATGTAGTCATTTAGGCTACTCATAGTCCATTATTAGAGAAGAATGTCAGTAAGTTTTCCTTCACCTAAACACAGACATCTTTCTCAAAATGAAATTTATCATTCTTGGCTGGCATCTAGCTCTTCCCACTTCGATTATGAAAAGATCATAGACAATTTGCTAAGACCAGATGCCAAAATCTTAGGCAGTTGATATTAGGTGAGCAGAATGCCACCATTACATGCCACAAGCTTCCTTTAGTAGAAGTGTACAGAAAAAAATACTTATTTTTTAAAAAGATACACTCCCATCAGGTCCTTTGTCTTTCCCTGTCGAGTTTTTACAGCTGCATTCCCTAGCTTATCGAATACACATTCCCACAGAGTCTTATGAGCTAATATTATGCCACATCACTTAACTACAATAATGATTAGATAATACCTCTACATTGCAAACTAACTTCAGCTAACCAAAACAATAGCTGATAAATAAATTTTAAAAAATGAAAAGCATAATTATTATTCTTTAAGATCCCAAATGCACGTTGTAAATTACCAACATAGTCTGGGCACACCATTCAGTTAGACAGATGTAAGTCTTCCACAGAGTGGAATTTCAGCATTAAGTTTCTTAACTCAGTTAATGCTATCTAAGTCTATGGTCAAACTTTTAAGTAAATGGTCTCCTTCTACTATTTACTCTTTAAAGAATTTCTTTTTATCAAAGCAGTCTTACCCAGATTTTGAGTGTTTCGTAAATATTTTTCCTCTATGATCCAAGCTGGAGGAAGGAGTAGAAGAAGATGAGGAATAAAGTTGCATAAATTCACTTTCATATCTGAGATAACTTAGTAGTCATTAAGTCATTTCTCGTAGGTATGCTTTTTTTACAGAGTACATTTTCAGTGTAATTAGCCATTCAGTCGCTACTATTTCTGCCTCTAAATAGCCACGAAGTCCTGCTATGCGTGAGGTAACCCAAAAGGCAGGACTGATACCAGGGGGAAGAGAACAGACGCAGCCTGGGTGAGTTGCTGCGTTCCTGAACAAAAAGAGGCTTATGCTGCAATACCCCCCAGAATAAATCCCTTCATTTCATAAAGGAGAGAAGAGCTGTGAAAGATAGCTATTCCAATTTCACAGCTAACCGTTCACGTCAGTCAGATGTAGATGTACGATAGCTGTTCCCGTAAACAATACGAGTATGCCATGTTCATTTTTTAACTCGCACTGTAAACGCCTTATCCTCAATTCGGTATACAGTGCAACTCCCATAATTTATCATTGAACATAGCTGTTAGGCAACACGCAATTTCCTTCTAAGATCACGGTATTCACATATTCCACTTTGAAGGAAATAGTAGGTAAATGTTGTTAGATCACATTCTTTTACTGACAGAACAAAGACGCCAGACCTTTCCACTGAACACAATGTCTCTTCTGCTGAAAAAACCTGAGATCTATTCTCTGCCACAATAACAGCCATGACTTAGTGAAGCACAGAGGCCTCCTATGAAGCAAATACTTCCATTAACTACAACCCCTTTGCACGTGAGATGTGGAAATTTTCCAAATACCAGTCATTTACCAATTAAAAATCAAAAGGTACCTTTGCTACAGTACACACAGACACGCGTGTCCACGTTCATGCAGCGTACGCTTTCCATAACTAATACACTCTCCGCAGCTAGCTTTGACTTTGCATGCAAAGGTGTGAGTCTGTTAAAAACTAAAATTATAAGTAGTTCAAATTTAATAATTTTTTTAATCAGACAAAACTGAAAAAATGCCCTGAAAATTCTGAAATAAATCACACATATATTTTTTTCAGTTTTTTCCTGATGGATCACAAACTGATTCAAAGATGAGGCACTTGCAGGTTGAAATAGAACCTAATTTTGAAGACTTGAAACCTTGAAATAAAAATGGATTTATCTTGCATGCCAAAGTACTGCCAATTAAAATAAATAAATATTTCCCCACATTTTGTCAAATAAATATCGAGTAGCTACCTAAATGAAAATTAATTAATACATAGTTTCTTATCTATAAATTATTCTAAAACATAAAATGGTAATTTGAATTGAAGCCACTTTTAGGTGTAGACTATGGACCTTAATTTATATAGTTAGAAGGAAAAAATCTGGTTTATAACTTCATTATTTTCTGTTGCCAATATAGGATATATAAATAACGGACATCACAGTTTTGATATTTTTTTGTTTTTAAGAGACAAGTAACTCCTGATTATTTCAACTAACACTCAGCAAAGAAGCAATGCAGAGCCCTGTGTGGAATAACAGAGGCAAATAGCATATTTCTTCATTACGCAAGAGTTGAGAAATATGAGCAGGGTAAGGTAGCAAAGACAGGGTAAGAGCTGTTTAAACAATATCTTGTCAATATCTTATTTTCTGAGCAAGTTATCCATGCCAGCTATGTGAAAAAGCAGCTACAGAAAATAAGTGGCATGCCTGACTTGTCATTATGTCAGCTGTTACCTTTTCTGAAACTAACATAATTTTACTTTTATGCCATTTCATAAAGTAAATATTGTCATCCCAGGGAATTCAGGTTACATGCAAATTTTTAATAAATACATTAAGAGCTTTTCTGTCAGAAAACATATGCCTAAAATAAAATGCTTTGAAATTTGGTTTTCTTATAATTTGTTCTGACAATTTAAGTGTACCTGAATCTCCAATATTCCCATCTTAATATTCTTAAATTTTTTATATCTTATGTTTTGTTTCATATTGTATTTTAATTGCATTTATAAACATTTTAAGAAACTGAAATCAAAAAAAGTGGGTTTACGGTTTGGGGTTTTGTTACAGTTTCTTTTAAAAATAATTTCAAAGTTTGGCTGATTCATTCATTCCTAAGTAGGTTTAATACAAATTCAAAACAGTTATCAGTTTGATTTCAGTTGAGATTTTTCCCTTCATATCTGCATTGTCTTGAAATAACAGAAACAAAGACGCCCATGGCTAAATTCCCGTTCGCTTAAAACGGGTCAGACTTTCACCTTCTGATGCTTATGCTATTTTACCTTTTTATGCCCTCCACTGTAAGCACTAGGCACTGGTCAGATGAAGTCAGTGGAATTAAACAGAGATGGAATTGGCATTAACACGGTTTGCTATTGTTTACCCCAACAATACAGTATGGTTATGTGGAAATAAAAAGCTTATAATGAGAGCAGAGTACAGAACAACAGGAATTCATTCTCCTAACAGTGATTGTAATGTTAATGGGACGCTGTGCAAACACAACCCACCCCATCACAATTTAAAGAATTTAATCATATGTCCATTTCCAGTTGCAATTTACTTTTCTTCTTACTGTAATAAGTAAATTCACATATTATGTGTGAATTAAAAACAAAGAGAGAACACCTGATCACTCTCTCTAATCTCCCCGTCACTGTGCTATGTGTGAAGCAACAGATATATAATATCACTTCTGGTTATAACTCCAGCTCAATACTGGTAACTCTCTTTCTGTTTCCTGATGTTCCATTTCCAGGCACATGAAGGACAAGAAGGTGATCAGGAATAGTCAGCAGGGATTCGACAAGGGGAAGTCGGGCTTGATCGACTTGATAAACGTCTGTGGTGAAACGACTGGCTTGGCACGCGAGAGCAGAGCAGTGGATATTGTCTCCCTTGACTTCAGTAAAGATCCCATAAGGTCCTCACAGAGAAGCTCTTGAACTAAGGGCTGGGTGGGCAGACGGTGAGGTGGATCAAAAACCTGCAGAACAGCCAGGCTCAAAGGCTGGTGGTCAGTGGCACCAAGTCTAGTTGGAGGCCAGTAACTGGCGTACCCCAGGGGTCAACACTGGGTCCAGTTCTGATCAACACTTCCATTCATGATCTGGATGATGGAGCAGAGCATACTCTCAGCAAGTTTGCGGATGACACGAAACTGGGAGATACACCAGAGGGTCCTGCTGCCATCCAGGGGCACCTGGGCAGGCCAGAGAAATGGGCTGGCAGGAACCTCCTGAAGTTTGATGAAGACAAGCGCGAGTTCTGTGCCAGGGGAGGAACAGCCCCATGCACCGGTATATAATGGTGACCCACCAGCTCTGCAGAAAGGACAGCTAGGGAAAGAAGCTTTGCAAAAAAGGACCTGGGGGTCCTGGTGGGCACCAAGTGAAACATAAGCCTGCAATATGTGCTTCGCAGCCAGGACAAATATTGGCATCCTGGGATGCATTACACAAAGTAGTGCTAGCAGGTAGAGGGAGGCGATTCTTCCCGTCTACTCAGCACTGGTGAGGCCACACTTGGACTACTGTGTCCAGTTCGGGGCTCCCCAGCACAGAAGAAACCTGGAGCTACTGGAGAGAGTTCAGTGAAGGGCCACAAAGATGATTAAGGGACTGGAGCATCTTTCATACGAGGAGAGGCTGAGAGAACTGGGACCGAAGGCGCAGGGGGATGTTACTACCGTGTATAAACACCTGAAGGGAGGGTGCAAATGAGATGGAGCCAGGGTCTCTTCAGTGGTGCCACACGACAGGACCAGAGGCAAGGGGCACAAACTGAAATGCAGGAGGCTCCCTTTGAACATAAAGAAGCCCCTCTTTCGCTGTGAGAGTGAAAGCACTGGCACAGGTTGTGCCGAGAGGTCGCGGAGTCTCCATGCCTGGAGACACTCAAAAGCTGCCCAGACACGGTGCAGGACAAGCGGCTCTCGGTGGCCCTGCCTGAGCAGGGGATTACATCAGACGACCTCCGGAGGTTCCTTCCAGCCTCAACCATTCTACAGGTCTACGAACTTCAGGTATTGACGACAATCTCTCCAAAGGTGTGACCTAAGAAAACTGAGGATCGGAATGCCAAAATGCTACCATTTTGCTGACACACACCAAAAAAATTACATTCCGTTTGCGTCATTTAATGTTGATTTTGGCAGAATGAAGGACCTCCGGTTTTGGCCCTATAAAGACTGAGATTTAACAAGAGCATTTCATACCAATATGGTCAGTTCCAACAAAGGGATACAGCAAGTACCAAAAATAATACTGCAAGGACGATTGCCAAAAAGCACACAGAAAATGTACATTTATAGATACCGTTATACATAATACTATATAGCCAAAGAATTTGTTGTTTATATATCCATAAGACAGCGATATCTTAAAGCAGGGAGTCCTTACAGGGTTAAAATACAGCAAGATTAAAATACTAAGAGCTGGGTGAATAAAATTAATCTAAATTCAAAGATCCTCCCAATTGTGACCCAGGAACAATACCTGAATTACATCATTCAGTTTTGTGACTTTCTGAAGCAGCAAGAGATGACAACATGACATTTTTTAATAACACTGCAAAAGTGACAAGCATAAAGCATTCAAATAGAGGAATAGTTTAGGTCTTGAGGCAGCAGCATAACTGAAAACAAAGACAAGATGCTGTTTGAACACATATTCAATGTACTCCAAAACCATTATTTCTTAAAGAAAATAGGATGTCTGTGCCAGTCTCCTGCAGTTTTACTGCGTCATTTTGTTATTTGACATTTCAAAAAATTGTTGTGCAGTAATCGACCCCCCCAAATATATATATATATGTGTATCCTACAAACTCTATTCATATATAATACAAAGATATTTGATTCAATACAGTCCTTATTTGCTACAATATTCATTTATCTGTCAAATAATCAGCATTAAGCCTTTCTTTTGCTTTCTGGATTTTCTTAAGAGAAATCCCCAGGGCAGCTGCAGAAGGGAGCTGGCTAAGCTGCGCTCTACAGTTCTGCAGTTACACCACTATCAGCATCCCAGCCAGCAAGCTCAGAGCTGGCTTTGGCTTGTTTGTGAAGAGATGCACGCACATCTCTGAGCCAAAAAGATACTATGGCTCAGCTTTCCATACAAAGACATGCACCATTTTCTATATCCCACTCGGGTGGTCTCAGGAGCAAGCAGTAGCTTTTCTTTACAAGGCATCATTTTAATTGTCTTACACTTCCCCTTCAGTGGGTTCAAAGGACTTGATGCTACTCCCAGTATTAACACTGCGGTTGGTTTCAGTCTGGCTTCTATAAGCTACTTCTAGATGAGGGGACAGGTGAGCACTGAATCATGTTACACCTGAAGTTGGGAACCACTGGTGATCCAGACAGAAAAACGTTCTGACACTGTTTTCCAACGCGTATATTAAATGGAATCCTATAATTTAAAAATATAGTAAGCCCTTGAAATTAACTTCAAACCTTTCAGCAGCCTCAAAAGATATGCTTATGCTATTAAATTAAACAGTGTCTATGAATGTTCCTGGGCACTGGGCTCAATCATTCATACCACAAAATTATTAGAAGAGTTTCTGGCATGCTTGCAGCTTCAGTGTTTTCTTGCAAGCTATTCCCGTGCATGACTGAGGAGGTACCAAAGGACAGCGGGGAGTTTGCATGAAACCGTCTTGTTCTGGAAGCTAAGGGAGTTTACTTACATTGCTGTTCTCTGCTCTTTAACCTCAGTCCCAGACAAGCATAGAATAGTTTGGGTTGGCAGGGACCTTTAAAGTCCATCTAGTCCATCCCCCCGCCCTGCAATGAGCAGGGACAGCTTCCACTAGATCAGGTTGCTCAGAGCCCCGTCCAAACCGACCTTCAATGTTTCCAGGGATGGGGCATCGACCACCTCTGGGCAACCTGTGCCAGCGTTTCTCCACCCCCATCATAATGATCCTGGTGTGTTCCATCTGTTGATACAGACATGGCCAGAGTGACCAAGATCTGTAAGGAAGACTTCTCCTAATGATGTCCCATCAGGATTTCAAATTAGGCAAAAGGAAGCTATCATGGAGAGTACATTATTCATCTTACATAAACTTAGAAGAAAATGTAAAAAACCTCTGCTTTTCAGGGCTGTCAGTCAGGCAGATATCTAAAGCCCTAGTAATACTCATGAAGACAGAGAGACTCAATCAAAAGACATTCTCAGCAACCCTCAACGTATCAGCAATCACTAATAGACACAGATACAAGACATCATGACTGAAAAACTAATCCTTGTAGTAAGTAGCAAATTTACATACCATTTAATATAAGAAATCCACCAGACAATGGAAGACTAACATTTAAAACACAAAGGAGAAACAAGTGGTTTGTAACATCTACACCATATGTCTTGCATGTGTTCTCAGGCTGCTGAATAGCACTTTACACTGTTTGCATTAAAGATCTCCAGTTCTGAGCGGTCTTTCTGGAAGCAGACATCCTCAAAATATGATGTCTCAGGGCTGCCAAATCCTGCATTTGTCTTCCATATAGACAAGTGCAGAGGTACCAGTTATTCTTAAGTTCAGTTCCCAGAACAGCTCGTTTCCAAAGTGGAATGGGGTGGGGCTGGGTTTTTGTTTGGTTGGGTTTTTTTTTCCTCCTGATTCACCAAAAATCTATTTTATAGATGGCAAGCCCTGTATCTGTTAGTCATTTAGGGGAAAATGTTTAAAAAGATCAATTCTCTCTCTGTTTTTTTTGTTGTTGTTGTTTTGTTGTTGCTGTTTGTTTTGACATCTTCAAAGAATGTTACTTACTTGCTAACTGCCGTTACTGATTTCCATCCCATTAGTCAAGAGGGATGCCATGTCTCATAATGAAACAGAGAAAAGCATAAAACTCTGCAAGTGTTTAGTGTTTCATTGTGGCAGACAGTACTATGGAAAATGAGAAAAATTTTTCAGATGAGTAAGAGCCAGATCCAACTCTCCTTAACACAGGTCAGAAAACTGCCACTGAGAGCAATTGATTTTGGATCTGATCCAAAACAAGTTAAGAATACAACGGAGTGTCAACAGCCAAGCTACAGTCACTATTTGCCAGCTACTCCCAAGATGGGAAATAACCAGAGGTATCATTGAAACTGCAGCTATCACGGAACTTCTGATTAACTTCTGCGTTTGCACTAAAAAGAGTTTCAGCGCTATTTGCGCATCTTAATTATTTGGGAGCATCACCTTCTGTAAAAAGACATTACTTTTAGTTTGGTGATTACAGCCATGTCTTTGACATCAGTAAGTACTAGATTAATGACGGAAAATTGCTTGTAAAACTGGTACTTTCCATAATCTATGTTGAAAACATTTCAATGCCAAACAATTTGAGGGACTCGTATTTCATGATGAAAATGTTTTTTAATAAACACTTTCACCACACTCTAGAAATTGCTTGGGCCTTCATGGTGGGATAATTATTGATTCCTTTCACAAAAAACTTTTAACCTTCTAGAGTAACAGACATCCTAGAATTAGAGTTCTGCAAACCTCGTTATTTCTGTTTCAACATTTATCTTTTCTACCAAGGCACAGAAAGAAATTGAAAGTTCCATTTTGCGAAACAAAAAAAATTTCGGTATGTAACAAATTACAATATTCTGAAGTTCCTTAAATTGAAAACCTTCAGTCTGATTCAAGTAGACCCAAAGTACTTCATTCTGAATCTGTTCAGTAGTAGTAAATCTCCCTCAGTACTATATTTTTTTCCAAAGGAAATAAAGTTTGGGGGTTTAATGTCTTTACCTTTTTAAAATGTAACCAAGATCAAACAAGCAGGAGCACACATGAAGAGTGAGAACAGAATTAAATAATGTTGTTTAAATCAACTGCTTAGAATGCAATATTTCATTTACATTTTTCTGATACATGCTTGTGTCAAAACGAAAAGCAGTATGTATGTGGAAAAACTTCAGTGACCAGTTTATTCCATTAGAAAATCTGCTCTGTAAAAAGTGTATTTTTTTCTAATTCCTAACTGTGATGCTAAATTATACAATATATCTTTCAGAACTAGACTTCTAGAACGAGACGGTGGAAAGTCAGATTCATTCCTGGACCTCCCATTGGCTTCTAAGATAATTTGGGTGATCTGTTTTTCTATTTCTGACTCGGTTTCTTTACCATAATGAATATTTTGTATAAGATTACATATAATTTTAAAAGTAAAATAACTGTGTTAAAATTGGTGTTATCTAGTTAGGTCTACGTGATATATAGAAATAGCTTTGTATTACAGTCTTTATTAATTTTTACATCTTATTAATAATAGATTGTTGCTCATGAGAATATTAAAAAAAAATACATTTACTTCAAGCAGTTTTGTTTAACAATTGACCAGAATCTTCCAACTAAAAGAAAAGACTGCTTAAAAAAAGGGAATACCAGTACGAGTGACTGCTATGACCCTTTGGATTCTCTACTCCAAGCACCACCCTCCCCATCAGTCGGAAAGCAGCAGCCCGAACCGCCGACTGCTGCTTCCGAGTCCGGCTGCGCTTCCAGCAGCCACTCCCCGTTCAGGCTCGCTGCCCAGCAAATAGCCAATCTTCCCCGGGAAACACTATCAACAGCCTGTTGATTATTTTCAGGAAATTCATGAGAGCATCACACTAACAGTTTATAGAAGAAAATTCCTCTTCGTATGCCCCTGGGGATATATCTATAGAGTAGCAGTTTCACTGCAACAGCTTTATTTCCAAACCACAACATCCCCATACTGTCAGGCAAACTGGTCCACTAAGCCTTCTGAAATCCTTTTCTTTGGTGATATTCCCCTACCAACTGATAACTTAGTTTAAAATATTTATCAAGACATGGGAAAAAACCCCCAGTATTTCCAGTGTAAAAGAAACAATAGGAAGATTATATAAAATGTGAACTTTAAAAATATGCTACCCTCAGTTACATTATTACAACTTTATTCTACCTTATGCTAGCTAAATCCCAATGGCCAATATCACAAATTTTCCTGCAACATTATTTTCGACTGCACAGCTCCACAGAATCAACTATTACATGCAACACCAAAATAATACAACTGCAAAAAACTATATATAAATATAAAACCACTTAGATACATATTTCTTGAGTTAACATATCTTAAATGAAGCAGATATGGAAAAAATGTTAAAAGAAAGAAGAATTTTTCCAATCTACACAGGCGTATAACCCATTCAGAGTAAGATTCCTAACCAAAGTCTGTTTCAGAAGTTTTTAAAATTCATTTGTACTGTGTCTGCCTTGAAGCAAGACCAGAAGAGTCTAGAGCTGATGTGAGGGAGTTGTGGGGACTCTGGCAATTCTGAGTGCTACTTGCTACGGATTGCTCAAACCCTTTCTGCTCTGAAAAGAAAGGTAAAAATAAAATTTAGAAACTAAACAGTGTAGATTTCTTCTCATGGATATTTCTTATCCTTCTGCTCTTAGCAAAAGTCTGTCTTGAAATAAATGTGAACACTGAATTTTACTCATAATTTGCACATTCATTACTGCACCAGATAGAAGAAAGACATTTCTGTTCTATCTCGGAGACTTACAGACCTATGATTCAGGAAAGGACTGAATTACATGCTTATGTCTTCTCTTGCCCTGGATGCAATGAGCTGAACAGCATTTTTGAGTGGAATATTTGTCAAAATCAGATACCTGCCTCCAAAAATCTTAATAAAAGCCCAGATAAATTAATACCTTGAAAGTAATCTTTCAAATAAAATTACACCTAGGAGCATCATAAACCAGTAGTAAGTAATGATTTTAAGTGACCAGCTAGAGTTCCTATAGTGATTAAAATTTCCTTCAAATGGCAGAATTGCATCCTGGAATTTAGCGCTCCTAAAAGCATCCAAGATTAGAAAAAGAAAAAACAAAACAAAACAAAACCAAACCCAAACCAAAACATAAACAGTGAAGTCTTAAAAATGTGTATGTATATAAAAACTTCCCCTTTGGGATGCAACTAGAAGTCTGAGTGTCACACTTGAAACAAAACTTAGCCAATAAAAGCAAGCAGATAATTTCATTTTACCCCATATGGCAGTCAGCCTGACTATTCATATTACGAAAATTATGGGATCATGTTAACCTCCTCAATGAAGTACAGTCTTATTTCTACTCTTATTTCAAATTCATAAAAGTTTCAAAGTAATTGTTCAAAATCTTACCCATCACACCTTTGAAACAAACCTACGACAGTACAAGGAAAGCATTACAAAGATGTTGGTATGGAGAGATGAAAGTGTGATCAATTGGATTTGACAAAACACAAGACGTAGGATTATCTTTGATAGTTCAGAACATCTTAAAAGGATTCAATAGAAAGACATATTAGGCTAACAGAGCTATGGAAAAGCAGAGGATAAAAGCAAACCCCTAAATAAATACAGTAGCTCCTTTTGCTTTATCCTAAAGTATTTGCAAAGTCTAGAGCATGAAGTACATGGTCACCGCGCTCAAGCACCGATAAGACAATGTACAAGTCTGAAGACTGGGCAGTAAGGGTACCGGCCCCGGAGCAAGCTCAGCTTTAAATACCAAGTTAAAGGTGGTGCGGCCCTAGAACGGATACAGTCCTGGACAGTTGCTGTGAACAACTTATCAAATGAAAACTACTTCAAAACCCCTAAAAGGAAAAAATAGCTAGATACACACACAGTCCAAGTTCCAATAGCGAACTGGGATATTCAAGGACAATTCTTGATATGCAGATAATGTATTCAGCTGCGGATTTTTTTTGAGATTCATGTCTGATAACAGAAGAAATAAGTACATACATCCTGTGCAAGTAACTGTTTCCCTCCCTGGTCTTGCAGCATGCTCACTAACTCGTATTACCTCTTTTTGTACTTAACAAAACCCCCTCCACCTGCCCATGGGAGAGTTCACTCATGGAAGATGATAAAAAGTCTAGTTGTGGAATATGGAGTGTGGATATCTAACAAAAGTGAAGTCATCACACACAACGTTTATGGAATTCAGTATGTTATGTTATGTGTATTTGGATAAAAGGAGAATACAACTGCATTCAATGCAGGACAGCGAGTGAAGAGATGGATCCATCCATGATAAGAAAATCACAAAATTCAGAGATCTGTAGAAATTCAAATAGATGTAAAGTTCACATAAGTTGCACACTTTGCTTTCCCCCAACTCACAGACTGTATCGGAGTAACATTAACAGAGCCCCAGCTAAGAGAATACTCTGAAGCCAAAGATCACATTGATCATACAATCCAAGATTCCTGCCAACCCTCACAGTGCAAGCAGGCCAAGTAAAACGACATTAGCTCTCTAGTAAATCCATGCAAGCTTGTACGTGCTTTAGATTTAACCCATGTCTGCGCATCATCGGTCTGTGCATTCCTCTACGAGGTCACATGAAAAACAATTAACTGAAAGACACAAAGATGTATTATCATAAAATATGATATTTAATGTATTTTTTTTACGTTCTATTCTACCTCCTTAGTTTGTTACTTGCATCAACTTTGACATCTTAACATTTAACTTCAGGTAGGCAAACACTTCTGAAAAACTCACTGAACATAAGGGAGGGTAAGAGAGCACAATTTTCAGTTTGTACATCTCTGAGTTTTGTAGATAATGTGCTGTATTTAGCATGTACTTGGTAGTTTAAGAAAGTTTCCTCATAACATTAAAATCTCCTTGAACTCAGAGGTGTAGGTTCAAATGAGAAAAAAGGGATTAATTGCTGGGTTCCCCAATCCAATCCAGTGTCTTAGAAGAAGAGTCACTGTATTTCCCTCCGTGCAATTAATAGTGAAGGAGCAAGGGCGGAGGGGAAGCGTTTCCTGCTAGTCCAAACACAGGGAGCACTTCAACCTGGAACATCCAGAAAATACCATCCAGGAGGGAAGTAAACGGATCGGACTCCTTGAGTTCTGAGATTGAAGTAGCCCACAAGAGACCCACCAAGTTTCTGCATATAATTAATTTAGACATGGATCAGATTTTCAGCTGAATTCAGGCAAAGTGAAAGTACGATCTACTTTGCTTTCAGACTGATTTGTGCTGTCCACCACCAAGAGTCTGATCACAATCTAGGTAAAATTGTCTCTACAGAGAAGATGGAGCTCAAGGCATCCATCTCTGGCTTCTTACGTTCAAAGTAGTGTTATGGGAGAAAGAACACACTATATACAGGGAGCCTAACAAATAGATATTAGTCTAGTTACAGTAACAGTAACCTTCTAATCCAAATTAATACAGAAAAAACCACTTTAAACCATGCCCATTTCTCTTTTTATCTAGGTGCATATTTTTCTTATGTTTTTAACTTCAGCCATGGCAACTGACCTTAAGAGAAAAGTATCCTAGCTTTTGTTTTTCCCATATTGAGATAGGGTAGTAAAAAAACCAAACCAAAACAAAATCCAAACAGAGCGAAGCTATGCATTACACAGCTAATACCCATAGGACCGAAATAGATTGTTCATCCTTCTGTTCTACCTGTTGAAAAAAAAACCCACAAAAAACCTGCAGCCAAGACTGCTATGAAGAGCTCTAGCCATCTTTGTCAACCCAACCAAAGCATTTCCTTCCAAAGGAGTTACGTTTCTGCTGATATTCCAGCTAATTAGCAGCATTGTTGCTTTCTCAATACATTTTGCAGTATCTTTTAAAATTACTTTACTACTAGGTAAGACTATTTTACTTGGTGTGCTTAAGGAACTGCTCAGTTTCTTACCCTTGGGTTTCGTCTCTTTTTTGGAGCAAACATGTACAACTTGGTATTTTAACTGAAAAAAATCAAGCACTTGCACCTAAACTTTTACTTTAAAAACTATCATTTCACACAAAACCCCTTTAACAGATTAATGAGAGAAACGGAGCTCAAAATCTACCTTTATACTGAAACCTTGTTTTTCAAAAGGACCTTAATGCTCATCAAAGCACTTTACAGAAAAAAAACCTATCAGCAGAAAATAGGAAGGGAAAATGTCAATGGAAAATTTCAAGGTTTTGCTGAACTGACCCCAAGGCCCATGTTTAAAAACCAAACCCATAACGTGTATGGGATTTTTTTGTTTTTTTAAACATATAAGTTAATCGAACTCAAGTGTACATAAAAAACACAACCTTTTCTTTCTTTTTGTCAGTGAGCAAATAGACCAGTTTAAACCAGAATGGCTATCATTTGTATTGCAAATTGTTTTACTGTATGGTATTGAATATTTTCTATGTTAGAATAATTTTTTAACTGAGCTAACTAAGCTTGGGCAAGAAGGCATGTTCAAATGTTTCAGGTTAATATACAGCTTTCTTAAAAATATGAAACTAATTTCAAATCAGAAGTACAATTAGGCCTGTTCCAGAGTGAATGAACATTAGGACATGCATGCCATTACCTTAGTTTACTTTTTAAAGAAAACAGTACTGTGAAGAACCATGGGCTGCATGAGACTTAGTGTGATCAGAAACAATCTATATATGGAAATAATTCCTGAAAAATGAGTTAGAAAGTTAAATAAAATAAAAAGCCATTGATGACCGCAATCTGCTGCAGCGCTTTACGCGCCCTCGGTAACTGGCGCGTAGAGAGCGGGGCGTATTAGCGCACCGTCAGACTGACTGCTGACCCGCCTAAGTGGCTGCTATCCCACCGCTTGCCGCCACTGCACCAGTTCTGCTGGTTTTAGTATTTACCTGACCACTCTCCATCTCACCTCACGGAGCGATCGAAGATAAGGACAGAAAACAAAGCAAAAGACTGAAGCACCCTTTGTGCGGAGTGCAATATGAATATGTGCAAATAATACAAATCTGGTTCAGCTAACAAGGTAAATAGAGTCTATTCAAAACTATCACAAAAACAACCCTTTTACAGTCATTTTTTGACCATAAATGCCCCTTAGGGTTCAAAGAGAGTTTCAAAGGTTTTTTTCTTTTTTGCTTTTGGTTAATCAATACAAATATATTACTAAGAAGAAAATGCATCATTGAGAGGTTTGCACATGGCTTCTGGCTTAAATGGAAAAATACCATTTTTTTTAATGACATCAGTTCAAAGTGTAAATTTATGTTTATAAATTAATATACCTAATATATTCTTTAGAGAATGCCTGATTTGTGTGTCAAGATTAAATCAAGTTCTCTATTTTTAAATTTCATATGTGCAGCTGACTATCGTATATTCTTCTCTATACCTTTTTAAATAGAAATATAGCCTAAGGAACTAATCGTCCTCTAAGCCTTTCAAATAAGGCTGTTCGTGTGGATGACTTGCTTTGAAGGGAAATATTTTCTGCACATTGATGTGTGCTGGTTAGCGTTAGATGGTGAAAGGGTGAAAAAAAGCCGAGTTGCAGAGCACAACGGCGTGATATATAAGTGGAATTTATTTCACCAGGGAAATGAGTAGCTGCAATTACTCACATGTCAGTCTTGCAAGATAAATTACATTATTTGTACACTTCAAAAAAGATTTATCTCTTTACTACTATATTTAAAAAAGCCTAGTTTAATTGTTCATTTCTTAATTCTTCATGTTTCATTCCAGCTCCATACACCAACCAGATGGATATAAAATGTAATTCATTCTATAGCCAGTCAGGCTCCTTCAACCAGAAATATCAAATTTAAAGTACTTATGAACCATGAATTCTTTTGTAATAATATGTAAACATCCTATCATCTCCTCTGACAACTGACAGAAAATGCTTCACATTAAACTGAAACATAAAATTTATGCTAAAATGTGCTTTCTTAGAAACTTGGTAAGAAATAGGCTTTGTATGATGTAGTTAAATCAGCTGCTTTTGTTTTTTTCTAATACTTTATATTTTTGTTCAAACACATGATCATATTTGATTCCTCTCCTTGTTACGAAAAGGCTTAATTTTAAGTATTTTCTATTAAATTAACTACTAGAATCTTTATTGGTGCTAATTTCACACTACTTTTTGCATGTAGGTGTGACTTTTGCTTTCTCCATTCTCTGAGAATCATACCCTAACAAGGTCTGCATTTCTGAGCAGCACACTCAAAAAATAAGGAATACTCCGTGCATACGCACATACAAACAAAACATATTCCTAGCAGAACCTCAGTCCCTCCTGGTTTCCACAGAATCCTGCTGTCTCTTCCACATGACTTTCACTGGAGATCGCTCCCAAGACACTCAGCACAGGCAGTCACCCCACAGCAATTCAAGCAAAACTCATTTACCAGTGAGAGATTAGGTTAGGTAGTTACTAGGTCCAGATACATATAGCACCAAATTATCAGATGCTTTCTTAGGCCACTCCTAAGACATTTCAAGAATCAATAAAAGGGCTGAACTGCTTCCTGTCCTCTCCTATAAAACAACCCATGTCTGTAAAACTTTGCTCTGAAAAGCCCTTCAAGTCTCAACCTCTGTTAGCAGCTGAATAGCTACCCCAAACTAGGAACACTGCTCAAATAGTCTAAGCAGACACTGTAGAGGATGTTACTCTTACATCTCTTTTCCATTGCTTGTAAGCAGACCCATCTCCTTGCTTTCTTAAGCTCACACGAAACCAGTAAATCATGGCAAGCAACTCGGTAAAATGGAAGGGCGCAAAGAGAAGCGACAATAGCGAGACGTAAAAGCACTCAGAACGATTCGCACCATCCACAATCCTCTCTCGGATCACCTAGACTGAGATTAGAAAGTAGATTCATCTCCTTCGCATGCCTTAAGTTTTCTCCAGAACATCTCTAAACATAGATTATCTGCGAACAACCAAGATGGTGCCTTCAATCATCGGGCCATGACCTAGCCAAGCTGCCTCATACAGCAGAGAAACAAACTGCAGATGATCCTGGTCTCTCACATAAATGTCACCTGCCATGGATTGCCACCCATTCACTGCAGAATTAAAACGTAGTTCAGACAATTGTTCAGTTTTCTTTCTCATGACAAGGTAAATTTTAGTCTTTGTCCTTGTTTGACTCAGAGGCAGCTTCGCTTCCAAGTTTTATCAGAGTTCAGTTCATATATTTACATATAAATTTGGTGATTGAACAGGTGAGAAATGAAAGATGTACCTAATTTCCAAGTGCAGTCTGCAAAATGTATTTAATATCTGCTAATATTAATATTTTAAATTATATTTAAAGAAGGTGCTTCATTTTAAATTCCTGAAATCTTTCTCTGTAACACAACTCTTGCAAGGTATCAAGAATAGGAAATATTTGCTGAAATGAAACCAAAAGCCTTTTATATGACTTTCTGGAAACAGAAAGAAAAATACAGAGAGAGAGAAAAGAACGAAAGAGAGAGTCAGGGGGATTGTCACCACAGACAAGGTGAGAATAATCACCCAGTATGTGGCAAATGTCAACTTCAGGTCCCTTATTCTATTGGTCTTTCACATCCTAAGCGAGAGCTCCCTTACAGCCAGGCGGGAATATTTTGGGGTCAGTATCTCTCAGCTGCCCTCACTGGAGCTGTTCAGATCATTCTGTTCATATAGTGAAGCATTTTTGAGTCATTCAAAATTTGATGGATCATTATAAAAATGGCCCTTTAAAAGCAAATCATTACATTTAATAACAATTGAAAAGAGAATCTGATCTTGCATCTCCCACATAATAGGTGAGCGAAGATGCTCTTTTTTTGATCTAAACACTACAACCTGGATTTCAGAAAAATTCTCAAAATAGGTATGCTGGCATGAAAAGGATTTTACTCTGATGAAAAGCACATTTTCCAAGAAGAAAAAGCATGCAAAACTCACAAACTGTATTTAGTTAAAAAAAACAAAAAGAAAAGAAAAAAGAGAGGGAAAGAGAGACCAGATGTTTAACTGATTCAATGAATATTTATAAACTATGTTACATGTTTCAGCACATAAAATTAGGAAGCCATGCTTCAGAAACAGTTACAGTGTTTGATATTGTCTTAAAAATTGGCAATACTTCAGATTACACAACTGAATGTGATGGATAAACACAGTAGTGGTATTTTAATGTAACATGGCTAAAAAGCATTCACTCTGAACTAATGTGTGTCTATCCATCTCCTTCTTCATGATTTCCAGAGTAGACACTTTCAAAATAATTTACCATAGGTAAAGGAAAAATAAATATTACAAATGTCTTCATAAAATAAAGTGCACTTGAGCAAGCATTAAACTAGATAAAAAGCACAGGATTGTCCTCTACAATGAAAAAGCTTTCCTTTCTACAGGCTTGTAATATCATTTAATGCATTATGATCTGTGGTGAACTTTTGGGGATGATTTCTCAAACATCAGGGTGGCAAAGAACATGCATTAACTAAAATGTTCTAACTGAGAAGTAGCACTGTAAGAAATGTTTATAATTAGGAGTATTGTTTTGGAATGAAAGAAGAGATTGCAATCCAGTCTTATTTTACAAGTGCAATGTTTGTATGAGAGAAGAACTGATTTTTAGAGAAGGTTGGTTCTATTTTACTTAAACATTTAACCTCCCTGTATTCCGGTATCCGACTTGGATACACAAGTGGATCTTTTTCATACTACATCATGTGTGATTTCGATTCCTTTGGGGAGATTCTTCTGCACCAACGCTACTAGTGCAGAGCATCTACACAAGCAGTAACAACTGAACTTGAGAGTTAAAACTTAATTCCAGCTTTCTAAATTAAAGATGTATAGTCTATACTGGAGGAGAGGGGAGGATGAGAAGAACACTGTGTTCTGGGATGCAGCTTTTGCTGTCCACTGGGGAGACTGAGCTAAAAATAAGGAGCCTGGAGTTACATTCCTAGTAAGAGTTCCCATGGAAGACAAAGAAGGCACCTTGATGCATTCTGGATTGGAAGAATAAGCTTGGTTTTTGACTCAAACGGAAACAAAATTATTTAAATTCCATTTTCCCCAATGACATGTTCCCTCAAACCATTTTTCAGTAAAATTTATTTCTTGACTTTATACTCCTGTGAAAATGATGAGAAAACAAACTTCCAAGTTTTCTAACTGATTACACACGTGCAAGTTACGGACCCGCAGAAAAGAGGGACGGTCTGCTCAACAGCGTGAACGACTGCCCTGTGGCATCACCGGGACAAAACGCTGACAGAATTTCTAAGTGCGCTAGGTACTAGAAAGACGCGAAAAGAGTCTTCACACTTCGCAAGGCCTTTTTTGTCCTGTAATATTGGGTTTCCTAAAGGAGGTACTTCTTAGTGGATTGACTGAGCCTTTCCGACAAACCTAAGCTGGAGCGCTTCCCTCAGCGTTCCAGGGAGCCGCTGGGAGTCAAAGTGGGGTGAAGAAGCCCCTGAGTGCTCTCCAGTTTGCTGCCATTAATCCCCATTAGATCTGCACTGAAGAGCAAGTCAAACAATATGCTGCTGAGCTGACAGAACGTACCAAACTGCCTCAAGCAGAGAATTCAGTGGAGCTGATGATACTCTAAGATTGTACGTAAATGTTGTAGGATGCTCACTTCCCAGACCAATGGAACCTTAAAGCTGCAATTTAAAAGATTTGTTAGCTTGCTGTGTTCTCAACAGAGGGTGTTAGGAAGTAAGAACGGTTCTCTTTTTAACATTTAGTGGTCACTAAGGACAGGAAAAGCTCAAGAATTCCCCTTGTGTTCCGCTGTACAAGGTCAACAGCAAGGCCATGGAAACAGAAAAAATAAAGGAAATTATTAAAGAGAAGGAAGGCATGCTGATGAAAGGTGTCAGGGAGGTTACGAAAACAGTTTTCCCGAGTTGCTATGAGACACCACAAAAAGAAGGGTAAGATATTAGAGTAGAATTTGATATGGTCTAAAGGATAAACAGGCCAGAATTTGCTGAAGCATGTGCAGAAATACAAATACAGAGAGATTCTCACCATGGCAAACCCTCCAATTTCGCTCCTGACTACAATCAAGAAAGTGCAGATACAGGGAAAGAGGAGAAAACCGGCAATTAAGAGGGTGTCTTGTAAATGTTAGCTTGTTGTGGCTATTCACAGAACAGTTCATCCAGCATGCTGCTTATTTATATACTCCCTCAGAACTCTGTATACTTCAAATGTACAGAAATGCCAGACCAGTAGATTTAGATCTAAAAGCTAACCCACTTTGGATAAAGATGGGTTAAAAAAACCCCTGGACCCAGGTTGAAGCACAAACGAGTTTTACCAAATTTTCACATTAATTACTGTATTTCTGGAAAAAATATAGAGCCTATCCTTAAGACAAGCCTGTGATTACACATTAAATAAGGGTGTGGCTAACACAGAAAGCTGTCACCATAGCCACATCTGCTGCTTGTCCCTTATTCTTCATAATCTTCTAGTACTTTTGAAGAGGTGAAAAATCACAAAATGTTTTAATTGATTTGGTCTTAGATTTCCAGTGATAGAAAATTGATCTCTAAGGTGCTGTCCTTCTATTTTCATGTAACAAATATCACTCAATAAATCATGACCTTGTGTTGTGGTTTAACCCCAGCCAGCAACTAAGCACCACGCAGCCGTTCGCTCACTCCCCCTCCACACCCAGTGGGATGGGGGATTGAATCAGAAAAAAAAAAGTAAAACTTGTGGTTTGAGATAAAGACAGTTTAATAGGACAAAGGAAGGAATATAATAATAATAGAAGATACAAAACAAGTGACGCACAATACAATTGCTCAGCACCTGCTGACCGATGCCCAGCTAGTCCCTGAGCTGCAGTGCCCCCACGGCCAACTCCCCCCAGTTTATATAGTGGGCATGACATCCCATGGTCTGGAATACCCCTTTGGCCAGTTTGGGTCAGCTGCCCTGGCTGTGTCCCCTCCCAACTCCTTGTGCCCCTCCAGCCTGCTTGCTGGCTGGGCAGGAGAAGCTGAAAAACCCTGGACTTAGTCTAAACACTACTTAGCAACAACTGGAAACATCAGGGTGTTATCAACATCCTTCTCACACTGAACCCAAACCATAACACTGCACCAGCTACTAGAAAGAAAATGAACTCTGTCCCAGCTGAAAGCAGGACCCACAGGTTGCCCTCTGACCCTCCAGATCTATAAGTTATGACTAAATAGATACGTCTTAGTACTTTGCTAATGGGAGAAGATAAAAAACCAGTGGCAGTTTTCTTCATAATGCATGTGGTATTGGACAGTATGAAGTAATTAGAAAAGCAGTCATGGTTTCTACAAATTGGATAATTATGCACTTCTGGCTGCCCTGCTTTCTTCTGATAATTCTTGGAAATTCAAGTCTTATTTTATCCATGATTGTTGCAGGACATAGAAATGTAAACGACTTTGTGTTATTTATGAACTTTCAAATGGAACAGGTTTAAGTTTCTGTGATGCTAATACTAAGAAGCCCAATTAATGCTTCTGATGAGTGTCAGTAAACATAAGCTTAGAAATAATTATTTCAGACAACTAAAAAAATAAATAAATTGGGATTTAATTCTGTAATGGTCTGAAGTCAATAACTAACAATGAAAGCAGTTTAGATAGATATTTGCACAAAAAGTACTGTGTTTGGCTATATCATTCATCCTTTCTCAGCCATCTGTGTTCTTATACTCAGAAATCATCTTTCAGCTTTCCAGTAAGAAAAATCTACATAGAAAAATTCACCAGTAATGCTATTTTTGTTAAGGAGAATAAATATTGGGAAGGTTATGAATGTGATTTTTGGGGTACCAGCAACTTTCTTGCTATGGTGATTTGTAATATCAGCTTGCTTCACAGTCCAGAAAGAAAGTAGAAATGTTGACAGCTGACAAAATCTGTTTTACCCAGCACTGAATTCATTGACTCCTAAAAAAAAGAAAATAATAATCCTAAGTGCACTACTTTAACTGAAAGCTAACATGCAAATGAATGCATCTGACATCCTTTAAAAAACACTGAAGAAGGAAGAGAGTTCATGAAGGTGATTCTTACAAAGAAATTCTATGAAATATAATGGAATTTGACAAACTTCTGTAGACTTCTAAGCAACTTAGAGAAAAAAAAGAAAGAGAGATTCTTGTTATCTTATTATGTAGAATGGTTAAAAAAATACTATGACAAGCATCTCATTTCCTGAACATTTTTTTTTGTTTCTGAGACCTTTGGAACCCATATTTTTGTATCAATTTTGTATGTATTCAATTTCTTTTAACCCCAGAAGAGAAATCAGTACATGTATTGAACAGGTTGTGCTTGCAGAAGGGACGAGAGCTTTAAGTGGTCAAAAAACCTGGACCACAGTTAAGGCCACACTGAGTTTTTATTCTACTAGCAGTATGTAATGCACCTGATAAACCCTCTCAAACTACGTGTTAGCATGCATGTATAACGTTGCGTGTTTATTTGTAGGATCAGAACCTTGCATTCTAGCATTTGGAAATATATCCACACTAAAATTATTTTTCTAGAAATTAATAATCACAGGAACAGGCATAGATGCATAGATGAGCAGCAAAAAAGCTTCTATATCAGTCAGCAATGATTAATAACAGAGCTCTGAAATCCTAGGAATATAATAGTTTTCAGATTTCTTATTGCTGACATGGATGACATCTCATGGGTTGCATAGCTTGGCATGGTGGTGCTTATAAAGTTCGGTTACCCTAGGAACACCAGTAAAGATCCTTTAGGATTTAAAATATACATCCTACCAATCTTTTCTTTCTGAAGTAATAATGCCTTCTTAGTCATTTGATAGAATTATTACTATGAAGTAATATTTAAATTAACCAATACATTAATCTCTCCAAACCAATTAAGCTATTTTGCAATAAAGCAAATAATTAGGTTGAGAACACACAGTTTATTTATTCTTGAAATTAAAACCTGACACTATAAAGAAATGAGCAAGTGTTATCAAAAACTTTCAGTTGTGAGCTAATCAGTGTTTAACTGGCTGTAGAGCAGCAGTGCAATCTGCAGTGAAATCTGTTACTGAACATGGTGCTATTAAAAAAAAGTCAGTTAAACACGAAATGCTACAGAGAACTGCAATTATGAAAGCTAAATCAGAGTCATGCTATTCTAAAGAGTAGTCTTTTAAAAGGATATAATTCTAAGGGACTGCATATTGCACAGCAAGTATCTGTGATCTGCAAAAGGCTGCAAAGTAAACATTTAAATAAGTGGTTAAGTAAGCAGCTGCATCCATGCGAACATTTTTTCCCTCTGGATTTCTGTTTCAAGGATGAACTCTGTGTGGATTGCTTGACATATAACCAAGGCAAAATTCCTAAGGCAGACTTTTCTGCAGTGTGGGACTTTCCTTTTTCCCTTGTCTGTTCACACAAATCTAATACAAAATTAATGCTTTCTTCCTCTTATCTTTCTGTGCTTTGGTAGTAATTAGGCAGCACATTTTAAAAATATTAGAGGGAGCTAGCAGATAATAAAACAAACAGCATATATGAAAAGAACATGTGAACACTTAAACTGTATTTTCATTGGGCCTTTGGACCTATGTCCACATATAAAACATGGGTTCTCTTTATCTGAAAGTCAAATACATTGAATGACTTTTTTTTTTTTTAAAGAAAACCCAGTAAACTCAAACCAGCAGATTTTGTCTTATTCCCAAACTTAAAATGGATATTTTGTCAAATCATTCATTATTTTTACACTTCAGCAGACTGAGAAAGCACAGTCATTTGAAAAATCTTCTTCACAGGTGCTACAGAGATGACATTGACAACATATTATTTTTGCTTATTAGCAGCACTAGTTATTTATTGGTGCTTAGAGAACAGACACACGGAATGAACAAAGTCTACTTTATTTTCCCAAGATCCATAATGTATAATTTTTTTCCTGAATGAGCAGACTGATGATTTCAACATGGAAAATGTAGAGACATACGCTAGTTTTAAACCAGCTGGCCTGGGTACCAAGAGCAGGATGGACATGACAGCACACAACTCGGTCTGGACAAGTTACTCGAGCACTGCTCAGGCTACCAAAGATGGTTTTTCAGCTTACGTTGAGTTCTTCGGTCTTTTAGCTACTTTACCATCATCACCTATACTAGATTATTGAAAGGCAGTGTGCATTTTTGACAACAAAAGGTATAATCATGCTTTGACGGCAGGGTAGATTTCCCTTGGACAATACTGTCCGGTGTACTCTGCGCAGAGACAGTGGCCAAGCTCTACGCAATGCAGTGGACGTTACGTTTCCTCCCTTCCTTTTTTTTTTTTTTTTTTTTCCTTCCCCTCCTTTAAAATGGCTCAACATACAGTGAAGCTACCATGACATGATGGGAACTTCTGCAGTTTGGTTATCTGGCAGACCTGTAGTGAAATGACTTAGGAGAGCCTTTAGGAAGGTGCTGCTCACCTCCTGATGAAAGGCTGGGCAATGCTTATATATATGTCAGAATATCAACATGTTCTGTGTCAAAGCTGACCACAAATTCAGTCTATGTCCTGGGTTACTGCAGTAAAAGAAGAGATTAGAAAACTTGGAACATGGTGGGACCCTCTGACTTTGTTTTAACAGGCAATATCTTGTCAAAGCTGCCAGAACCCAGGTGACCCAGAGGAAATATGTAGACTTTGTTCGATAAACAAGGGTAGCTGAACAGCAATGTTTCTTTGTGGCTTTTTATATAAAAGCATAAGATGCCAAACCAGCCCACCTGCTTCCCAAATAGCCATTGGAGCTTTTGTAACCTCTGGAAATGTTTCTACGTGGCATTCTCCTAAACCTGTGCCCTGCCAATACGGGAGTGAATTAATTGGACACAACTGGTGCTTCTGATGGGTTTCATGAAACAGCATACTTGGGATTTCCAACTGCTTGTAGCAGAAGCACATAGCTCTGGCTGGTGTTCGTTGAGAGTGGCCTTAAGTGAGCAGCAAAGGTCAGCAAATTTAAATTGGGCCTGATGATCGAGGGGATGAGTCTCTGCAGAGCCAAATACACCATCTGCAGGCAGAGGGAAGGGATCTGAAATTTAAAGTGTCTCTTCTAGTGAGAAAACTTAACATCAGTTAACATCAGTTTTGTCATTACTATATTTTGTCTTCTAGGGTAATTTAGAGCTTTAAAAATTACATGTAGGAAATGGCTTTTTATTTTTTAATATTCGGGCTTGTCTAGAAACATATATTAGATATGCAAATTTGTAATATACAAATTTAGCACTTGATAAAGGCCTATGTGAAATAGGTCAACTTAATATGAGGTACAGAAATACCTACTTGGCAAAAATACAGCTATGTGTAGTCCCAGCTTGTGCTCCATTTTGCGTGCCACTTGGAGTCATTGCTCAGCTTTCTGTACAGAAAATGCCAATGATACAAGCGCCGAACTGTGGTAGGGAATAAAAATAAGAAATACTGTTTTGTGGATTTCATTTTCAGTCCATTGAATTAAGCAATATTTACAAAAACTGAACTCACACAAGAGTGGTGATAATAGCTAACAGGCTGCTAGACTGCTGATAGAATCCAAGTTTTACGACTTTCAGCAGCACACAAAATGTGTAGCTATATTGCACAGTTCTGTTAGGTCACTTCTCATTCTTTTCAGTTTTATTGGAGTGCTGAACACCTTAATCCAACAGTAGGAATAATGCAGCAGTCTTATTTGGTGATGGTGCCTAGGTATTTCTTTTTTGTGAATAGGATCTAATCTGTCATAAATACTAGTAATATGCTTTTAAATAAAAATAATGAAGTGGCACTACCTGAATAGTATCTGAAACGTAGAGAGCAAAAATATTGTACAGGAGTTATATGCTATGTTAAGTTTCTCAATCATAAAATAAAGTGATTCAACAGCAACAGAAGCACAACTGGCATTTCGTGTCTTGTTCTTGTCTGCTAAAGACAAAGAAATAAACTCATTTGTAGAAAGATGTCAGCCTGGGATATGATTTCCATCATGTTTTCTCAGAAAGGCTTTCTTTCTTGTACCTGCAAATTCATGTGCGTGACTTCTACCCAAAGAATATCATTTAAGAACATCTGAAATAAAGTGGGTAATGTATATATTTTTGAATCATTAGCTTCCCCCAAAATGTACATAAGTCTATTGCAAAACATATCTTCTCATAACTGTCTTTCTTTCTCTATTAAGTTTTACAGTAAGTAACAAAAATGCTTGCTGCTTTTCTAAATTAATTTTTCTGCTCACCATTTTTCCTTCTCTCTTCACATTAGATTCCCCTAACCACTTCCCTTAATATTATCACCAGGGGAAGAAGGATAGGAGAATGTAAGGGTTACAAGGGAAGTCTGCATCCTCTCTTATAGAAGGAAAAATTTTGCAGGCAACCAGCAGATTCTTCTGAAATATCAGATGCTTGTTATCTGATGCTGAATTATCCTCCCAATGTAACAACTTCATTCTTTGAGGCACTTAAATATGGAAGGATTGGAGCGTAGTCTCCAGCTGAATATTTTAATCCCCTGGGTCACAGGAGGACCAACTGCTTTGCTTCAGATGTTAACAAGATCGAAGGAAGAAAGTAAATGCTCATTTCCCAAATCCCAGATTAATCTCCCAAACACTGAAATGTTCCATCTTCACGTGTAAGACCACAGCGTAAGCAGATTGTATCAATGGACCAAAAAGGACTGAAATAGTCTTTGAGGGTATTGCAAGTTAAAATCTGTCAGTGGGTTGACATGTAGGCTCCTAGACCTCTCCTGGGAATTTACCTTAGGAACTGGACGGGAATTTGTTGCAACTCAGAAGCTGTGTAATGGCAAATAAAAATAAAACAAAACCCCAACCAGGCAACCAACCAAATAAAATAAAATGAAAGAAATAAAATAAAAAAACTTGAGACATCAGGTTACAAAGCCAAAATGGAGCTTCATACTGAATTAGCAGCTGCCTTTTTCTCTGGATCTGCACACAGAAACCAGAAATTTCTGCTATTCGTATCACTTATTTCCAAGTTAGTTTTGTAGGTACATCATTGTATGAGCCTAAGTCCCATCAGATGTTAGTTGCTATACAAATAAAAGGCAATCATTGTATATTTTCATTTTTGTAATACTTCTAGAATTGCTTCAGAAGCATAATGTATGACTTCATGAGGATTTCACACAGCTGCCTAAATCTGTTACAACAGCTTCAGAATTCAATTTATGCTGCTGCAGAATTCAAGACCTCCCTTGCATAAACTGTGTGAGTCTTGTTGCTTTACGTGAACTGTGTCCAATAATATATAAATGGCCAAACAGAAAAACTTTAGATTTGTATTAATCATTAAGTAGTTATTTTTATAGTTTTTAAATGAAGTTGACTGTCTCATTTGACAAAATGAAAATTCAGATTTTAAAGATGACTCAACCTCAGCAATGCTAAAAAAATTCACAGTTAGTTTTCTGGAATATATCACCTTTATGTGCACAGACCTTTCTGTAGTCTTAAACTACACTCACGTCTGCCAGTCTTTAGAAAAAGTTTTTCACTTACTACTATAAATATCTCTGACTCTATTATTTTTAATTTTCAACGACTGACATTGTAAACAATTCCTGTGTGCTTGCTTCTTGTCGTTCTATCCCTTATACTCTAATTAACCCTCAGATATATACAGATTGACATTTTGAGTCACATGCTAGCTGAATTTGTTAATTAACTTTCAGCTGTTCAGTTACTCGGCACAGCTTTCAGTTTTTCAGTCAAGTTTGGAACCAAAGCATTGTGAAGAGATTGCTTATCAGAGCATCCAGTCTAGCCGAAGACTTTTATTGTTTTGGAAACTCACTTAAAACAACCAAAGCACTACAGACAATCTGGACATCATTCTGCTACTTACTTCTTAAAAATACCTGTTGTTTCACTCAAAATCAGCGAGTGAATATGGTCATATCATTTTAGCTGCCTTCTCTGAATATTATCCAGAATTGGCTTGCTGCTCTGCCATGAGTAAGTGAACAATCTCAGAAACTGTTCTGACTTTGCGTGAGGCAGATGGCAGCAGTACCAAATCCCAGAAGACTTCCAACTGCTGTCATGACTATAATCACCTCTGAGCCAAACAAATATTTAAAAAGATGATTTTTGAGAGATGCGCTTATTTAGTACAGTGTGAAGAAGAAGAGAGTGAGAAAGTAAGTTATAGAAACCTCAAACTCTTTGAATCCCTGGCCAGTATGTTAACACAGCTTTGATTGAAAGAGCTAAGCATTTCCAACGCGGTATGCAGGGCACTAATCCAATGAGATAAGCTAAAGTAGAGAAACAATTGCCATTCCCTTCCAGATGGGAAAAGACCAAATAGTGGGTTTGTTACTCAGAAAATGGCTTTGCAGCAGATGAACGTTCCAATTCTAAAGTGTCAAAACTGCCACCGAGTGAAATGCCGCTATTTGTAGCAAGGTCTGAGTTTTGTTTGCTACCATATTTTAATGTCCATAACAATTTTCATCAGATTGTCCTCAGTTTTGCTCTGCATTTAATGAACTGGGGTGGATATTAGAGTGCCTAACACTAGAGTGGGTAGAAGTTTGTACTCCCTTTCATATCGCATGAAATAAACCTCTATAGGGAGAGATTCACAGCACCTGATTTACACAGCAGGTGTCATCTACAAAAAAGGGACTCAGATTTGCCTCTGTGTACTATCCTAAAGGAGCAGAGTTTCATTGCTATTAAAGGAAAAAGTAGGAACAAGGCAGAAAAACCTCCCCTTGACCTTTTCAATGTGACCCTGTGACAGGCCCAAAGATACATGGAGGATAATAAAGAAGGTATTGAAACACAAAGCCTGCTTTCAAATTTATATATCAATTTTAGGCATAGTCCTGGACAAATCCAGACACATCCTAAAAATATTATTATTATGAATAATAATTCTCTAGAAGATTAAACATTAGACAGACGAAAAAGTAACTTGCTGCAGGCTGAGACTAGCTGAATGAAGTGACCAGTTTGCAAATCTCTGGGCAAAAGGCATCATAAGACATCTTTTCTGGGTGCCATTTATTTGTGAATGGTTGCGTAGCTAAGTTTGATCCAGAATGGCCTAGTTACATTTTGGATTTTTTATTCCTGCTTCCTGGAAGCTGGTCTGAATAGTCCTTCCATAAGCTAAATTTCCAGGCCCTTCTTCCCTTTTTCGTTATTGTAATCTTTAATGCTCCAAATATCAGGTCCCTGGATATCTTTGACAAGCAAACTTGTATCCACATTCCACTAATTTCAAAAATGAAAAGAAAAAAAAAAAAAAGGAAAAAAATGCAAAATGGAAACCTGGCAACTTCTACACATTCTGTAACCATCTGACCCCCATTTATTGTTACTTCACATTACCCATGTTCTGCCTTGGCCACCCCAGCCTATTTTTCAGTGTCAATGGGAAACCTACAGTCCACCTTACTGCACCTAGGTAACATGGACTTTTGGAGGCAAGAGTAAATTTGTACACAGCTTTTTGGTAAAGGATTTGGAATCATAATTTTCAGAGGAAATGGGAAGAGATGGGCTGCCATACTTCTCCCAGGATTCAAGCCCATGATGCATGCTGGTTTCTTCTACTGACAAAGGCAGCTTCTCTCCCCTTCAGTGGGATAGCACGAGAGTTGGGAACTAAGTTGTAGCACCCTGTGAATAGTTCTGCCTGTAACTGTTTTACCCTGCACTTTTCATGATCTCCTGGCATGCATGTTAGATGTTCCTTTCAACTAAATAATGTTCTTCTGTTAATGTTTCTGGACTGATGGGATATGGTGGACCGTACATTGATGGCAGAGGCTCCGTTGACAGAGAGGAGGCAACTGAAGTGTAATTTTTTAGGCTATAAAAAGAGGAAGTATTAGCAGGCCCTAGGCAGGGCAGTGGTCACGTTGAGACACGTCTGCAGAAAGCAGGGGACAGTTCTCAGAAGTGTAACAAAATTATATTCCTTTCACAAGAATGATTTTGCAAATTACAGCTGCATTATTTTTGGCAGTTTTTCATAAAACAGAATGGCCTTGCAATGTGAGATGGCTCATGAACAGCTGTAGGAATCCAAGTATCAAGGCTTAGTGCTGGTGCACCCCTGGGTGCTGGTATAATCGTTCTCTTCACCTCCCAAAGAATAAACATTGAGTCCTAAATCCTTATCATCACAGGAAGAGGAGCAAGCTGTTTTAGAAACCAAGGATGTCACGCACAGCCCAGATGGCATGGATTTGATAGCAGTGGACTGCCCATTATAATCCACGGCTGAGATTAGTTCTCGCTCTATTGCTGCTTTTTGCCCGAAGTGTGAGCCCCTTCCCATCAGTCATTACTCTGCTCACACATCCAGATCATATTCTACATCTTCCACTCATTCATCATCATCCACTAAAAGTTCTGAGTTTTTACCAGTCCCTAACCCTAGCTCTAATACTCTCAGTGTGTCTTGTCATGTGCAGACCTCAAGGATAGGAAATTCTATTTCCAGTGCAGGGAAATTTCAGTTTTATTACCATGTTCTTCTGGGAAACGACAACGTGAACAGTCTGTGGTCTGGGCTGAATCCACGCGCCTTTGCAACATGTACTTTAATTTGTTGTAGTAGCGGTGGTAGGATGGTACAAGGGAATCAAATAGTGAAATAGTGGGTCTGCTTTCCAGGATCAAGGTTTAGCCTCAGAAGCCAAAAGCCGATCACCCGAAGGAGCTCCCCGTGGACATCTCACGGTGCAATAGGACTGGCTTTCTACAAGGCAAGAGGAGGGAACCAGTGGAGAACAGGCAGCAACGCAACCTAGACTACATGGGGGGCCATTTATGGCAGGACTCAACATGGTCAGTGCCTGAGGTGCTGGAATAAATTAAACAAATATTGTGTAAATATGTTTACATACCATTGATTGGTTCAGATTTCTTCTGTCTTGTTATGTACCAATGCACGATCTTAGTGAATCTAGAGGAAAAGGAAGAGGAAGAAGTAAGCAAAAGCTTTCTTGTCCTCTTCCTTATAGTCTCCAAATATACCTTTTATTTTATCCACCTTCTGAGGTCAAGGCTAGGAGAGTCCTCTAAGCTTTCTGAGCTTTATGCAAAAGTAATTTTGGAAAACTTGCAGAGTGCTCATATGTTCTTTTACTTTTCTTAAAAGCATTGTGATTTCATCCAAAGTTTATGCAAGATAGTAAAGCTGATTATATACCACTCAGATGAATACAGTTCTGCTACATAAAGTTCATATTTCATACACTTGGAACACAGGGAATATGAATTCATAATGATTACTGCTACTTCTGAACACTAGTGTGGTTGCAGAAAGCACTTTTTTATTATCTACTACTTTAATGTTTGGAGACCTTCACCCTTCTAGTAAAGTAAAACTAAAGTAATACAAACCCTCCTCTTTAAACTGAAGTGTTTTCTGTTGAAATGTTCCTAAGTAGCAGAACCAAAAAAGATCACCATCAGCAAACACCATTTATTCAAGCCTTAATAATTCCTGATTCTTACATCCTCCTAATATTGAAACAATGATGACTCAAAACCATCTTAGATTCAGATGAAGCATTTCTATTTTCAAGAATTATTTCAGTAGGAATTTTTCACTGGATTCAAAGCATTTCATCATTAAGTTTTCTCTGAGTCTTCACAAACATCTTCGGCAGTAATGATATAAATTTGAACTTGGATAAACTAGTATTTTTGTTTAATAATTGTAAATTATTATGTTGGTTCATATTAAAATCAAAATATGTTCCTTAAGAGAGAATATTTTGCTAAATTAGTCACTCTTCCTTTTTCTTTAAAGTAACATAGTTTGTAAAGATTGGACTGAGTTTTCTTTAAAGATTTCCATGCTTTCTCTTTTCGACCAAAGAAAATCAAATGACCAAAAGTGTTAATTTTCAATAATAACATAGAGACAATGTCTTTGTTTATATTTTCTGTTGTTAACTTGATGCAAATTTAGAGATATATAAAAACAGTTTTGCTGCAAGGTTATGCTTGATTAGTCTTATTTCTCTCATGTCTCTTGCACTTTTCTAACCCTGTCACATTCCTGAAACTCCTTGAATTCAATGAAAATATCATATGCTTATTTATGAACTTATAGATAAAGCTCATATTTCTCAGGCATACTTTGTAAGGGCAGATCCCATATTTTTGTCCTGATAAGAAACTACTTTGTCATAGAACAACTTCCTTACTCTCCTTCCATCTTCTTGCTGATCCATGCGTCTTCCAGCACCACCTCTGATATTTGGATTCAGTCACTCTTCTGCTGTCTTAAAATAAATGGAAATCTAGTCATACATTACAGAAAATGCAACGTGTCAATTAGAGCATGTAAACCAGCTGAATTTAGTATTATGTGTTCTGTAGCACAACCTGAGCTAGATATACATATACCTCAGTCTCCCATTCATATATTTAAATAATTGAATTGCAGCATTCAAAAAGCGTTACAAAACTAGGAAAGAAACCTCCATTTTAATTACATCTGCAAGTTAGTTGTCAGCTTACCTTTACACATCTCCAAGCTCCCAAGTTAGTAAGTAAAAGATAGTGTCCCATGTGAAAACAGTATTTAATATTTATTTTTTTATATGAAAGTATCTGATTGAAAAATTCATCTTTCAAAAGGAGGGAAAATGCACATAAGAAATAATGAGGACAGTTATTTCTAATTAAATTAATTGCCATAGGCAAAGGAATGTTTCTGCAAATGTTGATCTCTTAAGTGTAAACCTCCCTAATACATGAAGTCTCATTTCTGATGTGTAGCTCATAGAGCTCAAGAGAGTGGTAAGAATTCAGGACCTCTCGTAAAAAGGCCACTATTGATTTTCTATGGGTTTAAAAGAAAGCAGATCCTGCTTAAAAAAAAAAAAAAAAAAAAAAACAAAACAAAGAAAAAAAACACAGAAAAACAAA
>JAVJGG010000030.1:7487100-7526172 GCA_035590195.1 Aviceda cuculoides
AAACTGCTGATAGTTTAAAACTATTACAGTGAATCATATGATTGCTTCGCATCCAGATTTATTTAGCCTTACTACACTTAGAAGTGCTCTGGCACACTGGACCTTCCTGGGAATGACTGGTATTTGAAGACTTTGAAAATGAAAGTCCTTTTCACTTGAAGAACTGTAAAGAAATACAGTTTTGAAAAAATCTGGATGTCCCTGACAAGCAATTGTTTCTGTATTAAAAAAAAAAAAAAAAGGAAAAAAAAATTACTGTTTTGATCCCCACTCTTGTCTTATGGTTCATGGTGGGAAGTGTGTAGTCTTTAATGAAACCAATGACCACCTGGAGAAAAGCAGTTGTAATAGAACTGTTCATCAGCCCTCATTCAAATTCCAGTAAAACAAAGTTAGCAGGTTTGGGAAATGGAGGCACTTAAATGTCTTAGTCCCCAAATCCTGACTGTGACTATCCACCATGGCTACATCTCTAAGCAAACAGTTTTGGTGCATTCTTTAATGCAAGAGAAGTGCACAATCATATAATAGTGTGACTAGAAATACTTCCAGAGATGGAACTGCAAGGGGCTAATCATTTGCAAGGAAAAAATACTATTACAGTTTTCAGGCAGCGCTGTGGTTATAAGCACAGGGAACAAACTCAAGCAGCAGATCTAGTGTTGCTAACAAGGAGAAACACAAATAATTGCCTCTCCAAATTTATTTTGGTTACAATGAGATTTAATAAAATCAAGTATAGCTAAAGGAACAGCACACTAATCACCTAAAACAGTGAAGTGACAAATCGTATGCCTACACAAAGCACACACAAACTCTCTCCATCACACCAGAAGCATTTGATATGAAATAACAAAGTTCTGGAGTTATAAATCCTGCATTAATACAGCACGGCATGATCTAATAGGGCTTACTATTTCCAGACCATTTCTGCCCTGTGACCCAGCAGCTCGCAAACTTGCTCAGGATTGCCACAACCTACGTGAGTAGACGTGACAGACTATGCTGGTGTAGAAGCACTGTGTTGAGCTGTTGGGAAAAAACTGCATTTAAATAGCATGCTTAGTGCATTCTTCTACATATGTATCTTTTTATCACCCTGGCTGCAGTCTCAAATGCGTATAGTGAAGCAGGTACTGATCTCCATGCAGTTCCTTGGCAAATCCAAATACTGGCAGTATTCAGATGTTCTGTAACCATCTGGACATCATAAAACAGTAACCAAGGAAATTAAATTGGACATAACTTGCCAACTAATTTGATCAGTTCAAAGCTCAGAATAGCACTGCAGTTTTTCCAAGAGGTGACATCCAGCTGTGTTACCAATTGTACTTTCCAGTACCGTACTACAGCATCGGGTTAAACCCATATTCTGCAACAAAAGAGTTGATAGTGCCTAATTCCTATGTTTACAACTGTAGTACTTGCTTTTGAGCAGCTCCCTAATAAAACTGTGACATCTGTATTGGCTTCACTTTACTCTAAAATACCACTACATACAAATATATTATCAAACTTAGTTTTCATTCCATATTTTTAATAATCTAATTTTCATTCTGCATTTTTAATAGGTGAATCTGGTGTTATTATTGTTCAAAAAAAAGCCATGCAGATTCAGCAATAACAAAATTTGTCACCACTTTTAGTTATTCTGAGTAGGTTTTGTCATGTGGAAAAAACCCAAACAACTCAGATAGTAATAAAAAGCTTTTTTCTAAATAAGATCTTTATTTTTTTAAATGAGGAAAAAAATGTTCATATGTTTTAAAAAGAATAGATGAAGTCTAAAGAAAATATTTGGATTTGAGTAAAAAGACATTTTATTTGACATATAGTTGACATTTCAATTTATGAAGAATCTTAACTTCTTTATACTATCTAGGTTTCTTCATATGCTTCTAGTGTTGAGGAAAACAGTAAGAATCAGAAGATCAGTTATTTGTACAGCTTTCACTGGTCATATTTAGATAAGTGTCCCAGAAAGAATAAGTACATCTTTTGCTCATATTCTTTATCAATGTTTCCTATGACATACCACTTCTGTTCATACAAAATACAAACCTTGGCAGACTTTGTTAGATTTTACTTCTTTAATTTGCTTATCTGTTCATACCCCCCCCAAAATAAACTGTAATTCAGCAAGCATCTAATAAAATTCCCTCTGTATTATCTCATCTATATACTTCTTCACTAAACTTGAGATGATGGAAAGGTGGCATCTGACCTCAGATTTGGATTCTGGATGCAGGGTTCATTAATGCTTAGAATTAGATTTACCTGCATACATAAGACAACATATAAGCTAGCTATTTCTTATGATTAGTGATATGTAAACTAATATGTAGCACTTTCAGCTTTCATTTTTTTAAAAATTGCAAAATGTCTAAAGACTCATGGACTCTTCTTGCTTGCTAGGCTGAGCATATCCTTTAATAATGTTAACAACAATAATAATAAACTACCCAAATCTTTCTCCCACACTACCAAGATGATGAACTTGATTCACAGGATAAAGAGGAAAAGTCTAAAAATCATACACAATACACTTCCATTTGGGGTAAAATAAGATGACCGATATTCAGATTCTTAACCTGTGTAATAGAACGAGTGAGCTAACCTTGCACAGACTGGCAAATGGCTGAAAAGAGCTGTATAGTTTGACATTTGAAATCATGCTTTTGTGCTATATTTTCAATGCTGCAATGTTTATTACAACCCCATTTCCATTTATCTACATACTGGAGACAATAATTATCCACGTAACTACAGGATTTAAACCCTTGTAAGACTGAAAAGCAATTAAGTTTGAACATTTGGTATAGCATTTAGCGCACATGTTTCCTGATCATGCTACCACCAGCGAATACCTGCTTCAAAGGAATACTTTCTTCGCTTGCCACTTACTATTCCTTTATATATTGTTTCAGTAATGATGACAAGGACAAATTATTCATTTGGCTAAAGGAGAGAATGACTCTTTTTTCCACACTATACTCCCATTTCACACCGTGACAAGTCCTTCCCAGGCCTGAGAAGCCATGCCCGTGAGCCGAGCCGTGCCTGTACCCACAGTGCGCCTGGCATTATCCCTAGACTCTGCTATAGGTACATTTTCTTGATATGTAGTATGTTACAAGTCAAGTATCTGCTTTTCTGCTCAAACACAATCAAAGCCAAACTCTACACACGGTGACTGTAATACCTGAATTTGTATTACTACAGAACTGTTATTTCCACCCCCTGTTTTCCTCCTCCTTAGCTTTCAAACAGCATGTATTATTATGAAGACCTTCCTTTCTCCTCTTAGGTGCACAGGAAATATTAGAGATCAAAAGTAATTATGTCAGTTGTGTGTAGAGCAGTGACTGAAAAGGTATAAAAATCAACCACAAAAGAATTTACATCAGCCTAAAGTTTTGGGCAGCTAAGTTTTCACTCGTGTTACATTCGGATGTGGTACTTGTATTTTAATCAGAATCTTCTCACCACCACATCACAGAGTTTCAGAATCACAGAAGGGTTGAGGCTGCAAGGCACTCTAGAGCTCATCTGATCCACCCCCTCGCTCAAGACATCTAGAGCCGGTTGCCCAGGACCATGTCCAGATGCCTTCTGAGTATCTCGAGGATGGAGACTCCACCACCTCCTTGGCAACCCGTGCCAGTGCTCCATCACCCTCGCAGTAAATAAAAAGCATTTCCTGACACTCAGAGGGAACCTCCTGCGGTTCAGTTTGTGCCCACTGCCTCTGGGCCTGTCCCTGGGCACCACTGTGTCCACTATCTTAAACCGTCGATGTCAACAGATTTACCATTTACACTTCTACCTGGAACACAAGCAGAAAAACTTTCTATGGTGACACCACAGCTCTGCAGTAGAGAAAAGGCTGCTAAGAGGGCCTTGAGAAGAAGTCGGAAAATACCTCAAACACACATGAACGCAAATTAACACGTGATACACAAATAAAACAAAGATAGCAGAGGGGGACAGGGGAAAACACTTTGATAAATACGTCTGGACATTTACTTGGTACCCTGCTACTTTTGAAGGGGCAGACCCATAGCTTAATCTGACCTATCAGTGATCTAAACAGACATGGTATCAGACTTGAGGGAAAGGGTCTGATATCAGACCTGATGATCACAGGGCTAGAGAACCTGCCCTATGAGGAAGGGCTGAAGGACTTAAGTCTTTTCTTCCTGGAGAAGAGAAGGCTCGAGGGGACCTCATTACAGTATTGCAGTACGTAGAGGGTGGCTACAAAGAGGACGGAGGCTCTCGCTTCACAGGGAGCCACGTGGAGAAGACATGGGGCAATGGGCACAAGTTGCACCAGAACAGGTTTTATCTCAACATAAGAAAGATGTTTTTTACAATAAGAACAATCGCTCACTGAAACAACCCCCCAAGAGACATGGTAGATGCACCACTGGAGGTTTTCAAGATGCAGTTGGAAAGGGTGCTAGATAATCTCAGCTAGGGTCTCTTTCCCATGAAAAGTTGGACCAGACGACCTTTCAAGGTCCCTTCCAACCTAGGCTGTTTCATGACAGCTCTGAGATACTACAGCTATGGCCTTATAATCATACAACTGCAAACTCATTTTCCATTAAAGTTTATCTATGAATGAAGATATGATGAGTGGCAAAGAAGGCTTACTGTTCTTCAGTGTAGACATGAGCCCTGCTGTGCCTGCACTGGTACAAGAACTCATATACTTTCTTCATTTTATGTAGGATTTAAGATTGCTGAAAGTTTTTCTTTGTGGAGTTTCAGATGTGCTACATTCTTTTTTTCAGTATATAAATTTAATTTTCAGAGAACTTCTGATCCTACACTTCTCTTAAAATAGTATCATATTGAATAATGAGGCTGCCTTTAGTTACCCCCTATGACAGAGCAACATATCTAACCTAGATTTAAATTAGCTAGCCAGAATACTGTAAGCAAAGTAGGCAACATGGAAATCAAAACAAGGAATCAGACCTGCCTGAAACATTTATTTTTTTTTTCTGTTTATCCCACTGTCTGCCTGTGCAACCAGTACACAAGCTAATTACTTTAAATATACCTACTCAATCGAATTTTATACTATAGCATAGCCACAACAGTGACTGCACGACTATAGCACTTGCAGTAATAAGAAAACTGAATAGCATTCTTAAATGGTTTTACTCTGTAACAGTTAACAAGTTATCACTAAAAAAGCAACACTTTGTATACTTAAGAATAGAAATAACTCATATAGGCTTTCAACATAATAATAATAATAATAAAAAACCAGAGAACACAAGACCTGTCTAGCACCTGAATGGAAAGCACAAACGAAACTAAGTGCAGATTTTATCTGAACTTAGAATTCTACTTTAGTAGCATTCTTTAAAAAAATCAGTCATGCCTGAAAATCTGTAATGCAAATAATACAAATTATTTATTTCAACTTCACATGTGAAAACAATTTCAGGTCTAATAATCAGTGGGCTTTTGATAGAATTTCTGTAATTGATACAACTCATGTGAGGTAAATATTTACAACATGGCCATTAAGCTCATTTTGGATGAACTTGTTTTAATCTTTGCCTAAACCCATCAAAAAGAAACAGTACATACAATATCAGAAATTAATAAAATATTAGAAGAGTAGATTTCTTAAGAACATTCTTTCATGGATTCTATATTTCAGAGCCTTGAAAATAACACTGATTAAATACACAAACAAAAAAATTATGAATGTATTGACAAATTAATTTTAAAAGGGACTACATGGTCTACTGAAACCACAGGCTTTATTTTTATTGTGTATGTGTGTGGTTGGTTGTTTATTATGCAGTTAATAAATTCACAAAACAGATCCATAGTTTATTAAAAAAAAACTTCAAAGACTGAGGAAATAGATTTTCTCAGAACATTATTTTCTAATAAAGTTTCATTTGTTCCACCTGTTTTTTGAAAGTCGAGCCCTTCCACTCTAGAGAGTAAAAGAAACAGAGTCATTGCAGACAGGAAGGTAACATTTAACCAAAAAATATGTACCTTACTTAGACACATTGTAATAGCAGATTTTTCTAAACCTTAATCCTATTGGGATTAAGGTCAAATACATGGCTAGCATATATTGTTTGGAAATAAAACCAAGGACATTAGTCTTGGCTTTACATTATTCTTTTGTTATGAAGGCAATAGGAAAAAATACGTGCTTTCAGACCTTGTTCAAGAATTTTCACCAGTTTAAGCAAAACTGATTTTTACAGCATGTACTAAAAAAACCCCACAGCCAAGCAGTACAGTCATAGTAAAGGGGAAGCTACTTGGCACAAAAAGAATCTTACGGAGTCAGTTTTGGGTCCATGAAGCTGCGGAGGCAAGGGAGAGCCCTGGCTGGAACGACCACCTGCCCGCCCCAGCCCTCCTTTTCTCTCGCACAGTAGGGATGGGAATAATGGCTTTCTGCAACTCCAGCATGAGCAAACTGGGCAGTGCTGCCATGGCCTAGAATCAGTGTCCGATATTTTTATCATCCCAGGCAACTTCCAGCTTAGCCTACACCCACAAACAGCCCTGCAGAGTTTGTAGGATTGCCTTCTGTCTGGATCTTGTACTGATGCATAGTATTACAGGACAACAAAACCCCCACCCTTTTTTCAGTCTAAATATTTTTACATTATTATTATAAAGGAAGTGAAATCTCTTTCCACTAACTACTTAGTCTCGGATAGGTGGAATGAGGAATGGACGGGAAATTAAATAGAGATGTGAATCGCAGCCCTGCTCAGAATATGACAAAGGCAGGCTCCCACCTTCTAGTCCCATAGGGACTGAAGAACTATAACTTGTGACCTAGCACTCCTTTGCATTCAACGTGATGGGTTTTTTCTTTCGCTGACTACTACCCCTGTAACTTGGCAACAACAGGAGTCCAAGAGAGAGGTACACTATGCCTATCTCTCCCTTTACAGAATTTTGCCTGATACCATACCACAGACACATTTTCGAAGTTTCACCAAGAGGCATGAAGGCTATTTCTCCACCATCCTGATGCTACAAAGGACTCTCATATTTTTCCTCAGTTTGTTTTCTTTAAATTTTCTCTGCATTGTTTGGGTTACACAGCCAAAGTTGCACAAAGATAAAACTAACAGAGCCAGGATACCAGAACAAAACCTCATAAATCAGTGCACAGTCCCTGAGAATCTAGCTGTGTTAATACATCATGGTAAATGCAGTTTACCTCTTGAAAAGTTAAAATAAAGAGTATAATTTGTAGCAGGATAATCTATCTTTCTAGACTGTGGTCATTCTCCAAAGACCCCAAGGCTCACTCCCGAAGTGCTCCATATAAGAAAGCTCCAGAGCACTCCGAGTACTAGCTTTCCCTTCCCATCTCAGTCACCTAATATTTTTGTTAGGAATGCAGAAGGAAAGATAACTAATCCTGTGGTTAATACATTTTGCTGCTGACGCCGAATTCAGAAGAGATAGCAAAGAACATCACAGTAACCCTTGTCATCATACAACCTTGTATTTTCTGTCAATAACAATACAGTTATCACGGTGCTGTTCAAGGTTCTAACGTTTTGATTACATGTAATCATTTGCAAAGCTAAAGACTGTTATGGCAACCACAGTAGCACTTAGCATTTTTCATCTTCAAAGGCTGTGACAGGCATGAGCTAATTAATTCTCATAGCCCTTTAGTTCTGTTTAGAGGGCTATGGAGAGACAAATTCTATCCTGACTGTAAACAAGCCCAACGGTCTCAGCTTTACCACTAGAGCTAGAGCGGGCTAGTTAACACGTTACTGTCCAATGTCAGAAAGATTATTTTTGCTGACATCCACAGCAAGTTATTTTATATGGCACATCTGAAAAACAAGAGATAGTTAAGTCTTGCAAAGCAATGAACCCCTGGTTTTCAATCTTGTAAGTAGTCTAATTTTTCAAGGCTGTGAATGATCCTACTGACTGCAGCTTAGAAGCTTAAGCAGAACTACAGATGTTTTACAGGTCTGGGAGTGCAACAACAAGCACTTGCAGGATGAGGTTGACTGTGAATACACAGCTGAGGACAAAAATACAGATTGTTCTGGCATCTAATTCTAAACTTGTTCTTTTAGATTGTGCTCTCTCTATTAGACACCCCAAAGACAGCTTGTCAGTTCATTACCTTCCCTTTCTCCTCTCTATTTTACTGGGCATAAAGGCAGCAGGCATATACTTGAGACGTGCCCAGAACCATAGCCATACACTTTATTTTACACACTACATGCGCCAGCAACTATTAAAACCTGATGGTGCTGAAAGGCTGTGACCATTATACATCTAGTAATGCACTCATCACTGCAATGCTGTCTGAGTGTTTGGCTGCTATATACTCACTGGTTCCAGAAGAAACATAGAGGAGTCCTGCTTCAAACCTGCTGGTTTTATACGTGAACTGGAATAAAGAATCAGCCCAGTGAATCAATATGCAAGTGATTCTTTTCTTAGAACGCTTCTTAGAAAGCTTCTTTGAATAAGATGGGGAAAATCTAGAAATTAATATACGATGATCCTCAGACACAGATACACATCAGTCTACCTTTTATCTGCAGGGAGCTGGAGGTCTCCCATAAATTTCACAGACCCTAGGAAAAGAAATGACTACCTAGCCGTCCTTGTACCCACACCCCCCTCCCTCCATCAGCAAGCATCACATCATCCCTCTCCTCTCTCCTCTCATTTCTCCCCCTTCGATGGCCACAGTTTCCTTAGGATGTTTAGAATTTTCTGGTTTGAGCCACCCACCAGGTGGTGTGAGATGCCTGGGTGAAGGAAAAAACACAGATACCTTTTCATCCACCATCAGCATTTTCTTTTAAGCACATACAAAAAGTAGGAAATTCCAAGGAAGACTTACCATCACTGTAAGACTGATACTAGCTACATCTTAATCACAATACAAGTGCAATATGTATCTTGTCTCCCTTTGCAGCTTTTCAGTCCCTATATACTAAGTTTCATTGCTGTCTACATTTCTTCCTTGAGTTCAGCCCTCTTATTTTAAAATTCCTCCTTGAAATTCATGTCTTTTCTGACTTATTTACTCTTCTTCCAAAACAAGTTATGATGGCTAAGAGATTTCCCTTGGCTTAACTCAAGCTCACCATTCTGCCCAATTCCCGTGCCTGTCTCTTTCTGCTGTAGGAATATATATAAGCCAGACTGGCAGCTGTGCGTAAGGAATGACAGATCTGCTTACCTCCATTAAACCTGAGTTAGGTATACTTGCCTTGGCATTTCTGGAAGGATAAGGTAGTGATGTGGGACTCTTTAATAAAAAAAGTGCCTGGGGTTTATCTCCTCAGCTGTTTTCCACAGCTGTAGTGAGAGCCCCAGGCTGAAGCCCCTTTACTAGACGGGCTCCAGTGTGCAGTAACCCCTCTGCTCACACGCTGCAGCTGGGACCTGCAGAAGACAAATGCTGAACCCTCTAGACTTCCCAAGAAGCAAAGTACACCTCAGACCCCCACCCAGAAGACAACCTAATTTACAGTTTAGCCTGCTATTAAATGTGTAAAATGTGAATCATGTGAAAGCTGAAGCCAGTAAATCAAAAGCTATGCAGATTCGTATCTTGTATTCATTCTTCATAGATTTTATAAATTAAGACTCTTATACAGAATTACAGTACAAGGAAGCTTTATGGAAAAGCTAGAGTGCTCATTAAATGAAAATGAAGAGTATGACTACTTGAACTCTAATTCAGAATAGCCCACATGAGGAAACACTAGAGGTGAGAAATCTGCTAGGGAGAATTCCTTGAATAAATAAATAACATTTTTTCTCTGATACATCTCTGGTATGGATTCAATTTCCTAAGTTTCAGTGCAATTTTCAGTCCCTAATACATTGCAGGTCTAGCAAAGAAGCCTTCTATGCCGAAAATAACACCGGTTATTTTAAAATAATCAATGCATCAGACAGATAGAGCAACCACAGCACAGTGGGCCTTGAAGAAAGAGGTTAGCCTAATGTTCTACAGCTCAAGGGAAGGACAGATGGTATTTATATTACCCCTGAATATGAATAAGAACACTAAAGGTTATAGGGTTATTCCATTAACTGGATCCATCACCGGACAGCATGAAAATTGTATTATGTTTCCGGACAAGGTCTTAGGAGAATTGTAACAGGTCCATTGATGTTATTTTTGATTCTGTCTAAATTAAGTGAAGGGTTTACATTTAAAGATTTTTATTTGGCCATAGATCAATATTCAATTGCATGTTTCAATTTATCCTGTCCTGTGTACTGTAAAAATTTTCTTGCTGTGATTTATGGGAATATTTAATTAGCAAATGCTATACAAGTAACTGTTTGTCTTACAAATATTTGTCTTACAAAAACCAGCTGCAAGTCATGTGGAAGTACAGCTTCTTAATAAGACTTTGGATTGAAAATTTTAATTTCAAGATACATTAGTTTGGGAAGTTATCCTCTGAAAAATACAAAGATGCTCTCAGTCTGTGTCCTCTGGCCTCTTCCTGTCCAAAACTAACACAAGGTATGACTGAAAGTTGTATGACACATGGAGATTAGTTAGGAAGACAGTGGTGATATAGTTGGGTTATGATCTGGCTTGGTTTAAATGACAGTCTATGGCTTCTGGAGATTCCATCCACAGAAAGCTTGATTGCTCAACCATCAGTTTTAACTATCAAGAATAAGACGACACACTATGTCCATGAAAATGTTCCATTCAGGTTTTCTGGAGACCAAAGTGAAGGTGGGAATCTCCTTCCTCTCTAGCTGTTTGATCGCTTGTGGCGTACTGGATGTTTTGCTCTGAAGCTAACTCTCCTGTTCTCCCACACCATCTCCTGTGCAAGTCTACACTGGTGTACAGGCAAGGGGAGTCTGAAACCACACTTCTCAGGAGAGAAATGGGAAAGCTGTTCTGGAAAGTCTGTGACGGAAAACTTAGGCAGGAGGAAAGATGCTCCTTCTAGATGATGAGAACAGTAACTCTCATTACTGCTCATCGGTGGTAGTGGAAAGCCTTACTCCTCCTCCTTCCTTCAGCGGCAACTGAAAGTCCTCCATCCTCTCTATTCCAAACCCATCCTCCATCAGAAGCAACACTCCAAACTGCCACATCACTAGAAAAGCACGTTGCTTTAGGAGATGGATGGCCAGAGTAGACAGCATGGCCACCACTACTAGGGCAGTTCTATTGCCTCAGATAGTCCACTCACCTGAAAATTTTGTATTAAAAAAAAAATAGAAAAGGCATATTCTAATCCATAAAACCAGAGCTAAATAATAATAAAAAAAAAAATCTTATCATTTGCAACCAGAAATAATCTATTTTATCATATAGGTTGAACAGTTACAGAAAATCTGTTAATTCTTTTAAATATTTGAAAGATGCTTAATTCTGACAACAACCAGGCATCCAGAAGTTAAGGACCATGCACAGGTTCACACCTATTACCCATGGAGAAGTAGAATTACACTGAGAGTATGACATGTAATACCTCTATGCTTTGTGGGGCAGGCAAGGTCATTCTGAAATTATCACAAAGAACTGACACAGAGGAGGTGGGATATGAAGCATTCATTCTTAGTAACAATCTCCTCTGTCAGGAGGAAAGATGTGTTGCTCGCTTTGCAACTAAACTAGGTAAAATCCTAGTGAAGAGAAGGCAGCTTTGTAGTTGGCGTGTGAGTTAACATTTTTTTTTTTTTTTTTAATGCATGAAACTGGCTGTTAATGGTATATAGTCTGAATGTCAGGTCTGCTGCAGTCTGTTTCATATAGCACCCTAATACCTACAACTATCCAAAAAGACTCAGGAAGAAATATATAACATTTATAAGAAATTTATGGATGACCTATGATACCCACTAAGAATTTCCTGAAGGAAAGTAACCTTAAGATAGAACAGTCATCTCTGCTTCCTCTGACTTTTTCTGTACCCCTAGCCCAGGAGCACTTGGTGGAACAGCAAAAATGAGAGGCTATTGTCTTCTTGGATAACATTAAATTCTGTCAATTACCATTTGGCTTCCAAGAACCAAACCAATTCAGAAGATGAAAAAAGCCCAAATTATGCTTTCTTTGCTTTCTCATAGGTGGGACAAATACTGCTTTACCACACCTGGTCATGCAGCTTTTATACTGGTCACCACTTCAGTTTAACAGTCCATGTTAAATACTGACTGTCTCCTATTTCTCCTTGGAACCCATACCCCAATTTCCCTGTATACCTCCACCACTTTTCAAAATATCAATGCTCCAGTCTTCTTAAATTTAGAAAATGTATGCTGTCGTATCTGTAAATACTATAATATTTTGCTACTGAATATCAAATTCACAATGTACTGGCATGCCGATTACACTTAATAAACATGGTAAACTTTTTAGAAGTTTTCCTATATCCAATAAATCAGACATTCAACGGAGCAGAAGTAAATGTGTATTTTCCTAGACAGGCCATCCATTTAGTTTGGTGTCAAGACTAGACAAAACACATTTTAAGAGACTAAAAGATGAAAAAGGACACAGTGAAGCCCCACAATCAAAGATGATGGATAAGTGTCAAAATAAGCAAGGCTCTTAGATGCAGTCTGCAAAATCCTGTAGAATTTCAACTTTTTTTTTTTTTTTTTTAATCTTAATTGTGATTTAGGGGGAAATTCATAAGTTCAAAGTTAGAATATAAGGATGGCTGTGCCAAGTCCTTTGAGGCATAGAGTTGAAACTCCTATTTTGTCATCATCCTTCTTCACCTTCAGCAACATCTGAAATAAATGCAGTTTTGTACACTGTCAACCGTTTTTCTAAATTAAGGTAAGATATATAAGTCTGGAAAATACCTTCAAGTTACAGACAGGGTAAACACTGTATGTCACTCAAGAGAAAGTTTATCTCTGTGGGATTTTTTTAATCTGGATGGCAGGAAAATTTCAGCGCTTTCTTGTGTATAGTTATATTTTAACAGATAGACATAGGAATTTAGAAGGCCTAAATATAGGTTTATTTTACACGTAACAATAACAAAAATAGTGTACCGTAGTATATCACATTTCAATCATCTTATTTTATAGACAGGTCACTAAGCAGTAGTATTTTATCTAAGATTGCCATCTCACAATACAGATAATATCAGATTATCTAAAAGTATGGTTAACAGCAGACCAGTAGCAACCCAACCTTCTGTTGTCAAAACACTAGCGCAGCAGAAGGTGACTGAATAGCGCAGGGTTCTACTGTCTTAGATTACAATTGTGCAACAGTAAGAATGAAGAACATGCAGAATAATACAATACATTACTAGAATTACTACGGAAACACCAAGAATGATCTGCAGGATGGCTGATGTATTATAGACATTTTAGGTATTTTATAGGCTCTTTCATGCTACAGTAATTAAGAACTTGGTCGCATTTACTTTTCCGTGGATAAGGAGTACAAAATTATCAGACTTCTTATACTCACTATTATTCCTTAAGTAAAGGCTTGAAATACTCTAAGAAAACTGAAAGTACGAGGAACCAATTTTGTCAGGGCCAGACTACACCACAGCAGCACAAATAGGAGGCTACATAAAGGATATTTGTTTCACTGCATTTCAGACACCTGAATTAGCAGGCAAAGTTAACCAGCTAATCTCCTAGCAAAGCTTGAGAGGTGTAAAAGCCTTCAGTATTTATTGGAGAGAGTAATTCAGAGTACCTCCCTTTCTCTGTCCATCAGTTTTAGGAATCTACTAAGCTAGACCCAATTGGCTTCTTAAAACAGATATTTAAATCTAGGCACTACACATACACATTATACCATTGATCTGTATTAGGGTCTCAACTCCTCCCACAGATAAAATATTGAATGAGTGGTGAAAATTATTTATAATCATAGCTTAACATTCCAGATGACCTAACAGAGAAACGTAATTACCTTTCATTCAAGATAAGACACTCCAAGCTAATGAGCTAAGTCTTCCATTAAGGGTGAACAAGTCAATGCCTTCTTTCAGAAGAGTACCTTCCTGGCTAGGCTCTTTTGCAAATATGTTACCTTCCTTTAGGCAATGAGAAGAAGTAATAGTAAGATTATTTTGAATTATAAAAGAGTATTACTGTTTTATTTCCCAGGTTTTCCGATGTGTTTTCCAGTACTAAAAGTTATCATTTTAGGCTGAAGGTTTAAAGTCATTGCAGCATTTCTATAATCTGCAAAGTACTTCACATTTTAATCTCAGTTGGCTTCATAAATTCCGTATCCCTACATTAAATAATAAATGCAGTTGAAGAGCAGGTATTACAACTAATGGGACATTTGACACTCTGGTTTCTATACGTTTTTTTGTGATGCCTCAAGCAGTTCTGCATGTTGTACATCACAATACGGATGTGATCATTAAAACGTTCAGTGTGATCAATGGTTAATTAAAGCTTCTTATAGTAACCAGTCATACTAACTTTACAATGCTGATAAATCCCCAGTGGTCTGGTTGTCCTTTGTTTTCTAATTATACCAACTCTGTTCTCTTTTTACAAAAGTTATCAGGTTCCACTAAATGAGTACCTGTATTTTTATGACATGCAAGCAGAGCTAATACTGTGCTGATGGATCCACTAAGCTTTACTTTGCTGTGTATGTTTACAAACAGTTTCATACAACCTTTTTAAGAAGAGATTGTTCAGTGCCTGTGTAAACTCATTGCATGCTGCTTAAGTTAAGAAGTGTAACAATACAAATAACATTATGGCCTTATTAATCTCTGGCTAGGAAGTAAATTTGTTTTAAGGATTTTAAGGATTTCAACAGACTGTATTTTTTAAAAACGTACTTGAAGCATATTTATCTGCTGAATGTACTGTTTTAGAAATCTCTGCTGCTAAGTTATCTCTTTGTAAGTTAGCAGCATAACATTAAGCCTGTAAAGACAGGTCCTTTGGTTAATTATAATCATAATAATTCTTCATGCTTTTTTTATTTTATTGTTCTCTTGTTCCAAGCAACTAAGAAAAACATTTAAGCCTGTGCTGAGTCCTTGAAATCAGCTCAAATCATACTACTGGATTTAGAAGTATCTTATATCCATACCTAAAGTCAAGCAAGTGTTTCTTTGTTAATAAGTAGAGAGAAGATTTCCATAAGCTTCACTATACTTCTCAATTATGGACTTTAGCTTTTAAAAAAATTACAGTCATGAAAGTCAGGTTAAAAACAAATTCATGGAAATCACTTTGGTTTCTCCTGATCAACTGTTCTTTTGATTTCCCCTCATTTAGACATTCCTATTTATTTGAAAGGTTAGCTGTTGACCTGAGCTCGGTCTTTGTCTACAAGATACCCTCTGAACAACAACATTCATCCACAGTATGGGATCATTTAAAAACTAAAACAAAATGTGATGTCAGAAAGGACAGGAACATTGCTGACATTACAATGAACTTGTGAACTGTCTCCTATATTAAGGATGTTCACGTGCATGTTCTCAGTTAAGATCGAAGGCAATCAATAGCCATAAAGAATGTCCCTTAAATGTACGATATATCTGCCACCTGCATTAAAGCAGTTTTTCTTTCTAGAGCTGAAAAAAAAGTACAGAAAACACAGAAAAACGGTTAGCACTGGATGTACAAGAGTGGAATGGGCAAAGGCTGTTCAAAAGCTTGGTGAACGCTTTTCACTGTAACTGACCCTTTCCACCTACTTCTGAAACAAAAGGACCTTGTTCACTCTTTATTTTAGCTACCTGTCAACTTAGGAGCAAGATGGTCTTCTACTGTGTTAAAAAGCCTGAGTCCTTTACTGGCTACATTGGAAAGGCTTCCTTAAAAAGAACCGTTTGTTGTTGTCTTCTTTTGCCATAATACTGTCAACTGTGCAATTAGGTCATACTCTGACAAAAGAATTCCTAACTCATCAAATTTGTTCCAACAATTTTAAATTGATCTACTCTTAGTTGAAATTACACATACAACTACTAAATGCACTCTAGGCTCAAACTCTTCCTGTTCAATGCAGTCAGCAAAAGTACTTGCAGAACCACTATTTTAATGGTAATTTTACTGCTACAAATTTAACTTGACTCGAATTTATTGACCCAGGTCTTCAACCACTGTAAAAGAGCTTAAACCCCAATAAAATTAATCGAGTTATGGCAATCTCTAAAAAAAGTGAAAAACTTGTTTGATATTTTACCTGTAATATTTTTGCTATTGAATCATTTCTCTGTCATAGGGACAGACTGCTTGTTTTTTGTTTTTGTTTTGTTTTGTTTTTTTTCTCTGAGCCTAATGAAAATGAGATCTTCAAAATGAGGGAACAATAATTGAGCTCACAGATAGGTTGTGCTTAACTGATTTTATATTATTTCATTTCTATATAGACCTGGTTTAAATCTAATGAAGCCACTAACACACACGCATGCAAAATCACTTGTTTGATTTTTGGGCTCACCTTTGGTACACCAAGGCTAGTTTCTTTGGAATAACCCACAACACAGGGCATGTAGCAGAATCTCCTAGTTGGCAGTTCAGAGGGTAAAACAGGACCTTGCTCTGAATCTCTCTCTAGAGCAGAAATTCACAAACCTACTGGGAGTTCTCTGAAATGTATAGGTCGTCCAGAAAACACACTCTGTTTCGATTTCACCATGTCACTGATTAAATCTGTTGTCCACCTGCATCTTCAACACTGTGTGCAGTTCTGGCCCTCCCCTCCTTCTGCATCTCAAGGGCTTGGAGTTGAGCGAAGAGATGGAGTGTCTTCCCTACAATGAATGCCTGAGCGAGTTTGATCTCTGCAGCCTGTTAAAGTCTGAGAGTTGTGGTAAAATTTTATAAAATTAAGTAACAGGAAGAAGAGGTGGATAAGGTTCAATTACACACTCTCTTTCAAAACAAGAACTAGGAATAATAAACTAAGCTAGGAGGAGCCAGGCACAAAACAAATGGTTGAATCGTGGAACTTCTTGCCAAAGCATATTTAATTGCCTATGTTTCACGAGGGTCCAGGGGAGACTTGAAAAGTTCATGGAAGGTGAATCCACAGATGGTTGCTAAATACCTAGATAAAATGCTCATATCAAGAGTCCCTGACCTGAAAATAGTTGAAGGCTGGAAAGGCATAAAATAAGAATACCATAGAATCACCTGAGTTGGAAAAGGCCTTTAAGACCGAGTCCAACCATAAAGCTAACACTGTCAAGTCCACCACTAACTATGTCCCTAAGCACCACATCTACACATCTTTAAATACCTCCAGGGATGGTGACTCCACCACTTCCCTGGACAGCCTGTGCCAATGCTTGGTAACCCTTTCAGTGAAGAAATTTTTTCTAATATCTAGTATCTTCTCTGGACACGCTCCAGCACCTCCATGTCTTTCCTGTAGTGAGGGGCCCAAAACTGAACCCAGCACTCGAGGGGTGGCCTCACCAGTGCCCAGTACAGGGGAACGATCACTTCCGATACTGTCTTCTAGGCCTTCACATTTGATCACTGAGACAGAATATTAGGTTACATGGATGTGAGATCTGACTCAATATCGCCATCCTTACACCTTACTGAAAGTGTGCATGAACCTAAACTAGCAATTCACTGTTTTTCATCTATTCCAAATATCACAAGGGAAGAAGAAACATGAGAAAGTGCTAACTTTCACTGCATTTCATCAATTGTTCTTATTTTTTTGTTATGTGGTAATTTCAATCTACCAAAAAAGCATTGCACCAACTGCTTCATTTTCACGTTCAACTTCAAATAGAACAAATAGAATAAATATGCAGCGCACTTACTCCTCTTACAACTTTTATTTAACAGAGCTCTGATTTTCCTTTTGAATTCATAAATAATCATCTAAGAAAAAGACCCAGAGAGGGATTTCTTCGCCCCCATGAGTTTCTAAACAATTCTACAGCCACATAGTTGTGATAAATGTCAATAATATACATCTGCCGTGGTTCCATCCTTTATGGGTTAAATGTGGGATGGAATTATGTTCAGATGTAGATCAATGCTGCATGTCTTTCCATTTGTTCTGTCATATTCTGGAGTGAATTAAAAAAATTCCCACTGGTCTCCTTTTTCATTTATTCATTTAATCTTCTTAACACTTTTCAAGCCTGTTGCTAACATAATCAAGAGGAAAAAAACCCTACATATAGAAACTAAATAAAAGTCCTTACTTGGTGAAAAAAACTTCCAGAGTGCCTAGCAATCTTTCCAGCTGGCATGAGATGTAATGTATAGCATACAGCAACCCAGCTCTGTCCTTTACACCAGAGAGAGATTAGTTGCTCCACGCAGACTATAAACTACAACTGGCAACCTTATACAAGAACAGGCAGCCGCAATCCACTGAAACGGATTCAGTGCCAAATTCCTCCAACCAGCCTTACGGCCAAGGGACCAAACCATAATTCCTCAGGTAAATACATTCCACTAAATGAGCCCTTTCATTTCAGGCAAATAAGGGGAGCAAATGAGAGCACAAGAGACAGAAACTGGAACATAGCAGCAGCACAGCAATAGCACCCCACTTCCAATGTAATTAGCAGTCGTTCTGGAAAATGCTAAGAAAGTCCGACCAAGCACTTTGCATTTGGAATTAATACCCAAGGCTACATCATGGCAGGAGTCCAGAAGAATAAAACAAGGAGTCTGAAGGGTGGAAAAGCACAGGCTATGTGAATGCTGCTTTCTATTCATGAAGCTGGTTAGACTCGAGGAAGACTTCCCTAGAAAACTTTGCTCAGTCTTGCCTCTCAGACACCACTGAATACATCTCAAATGGCAGCACAAATGGTAGTTACCTGCTGCTAGCCCTCTTTTCGAGGGTATTGCTCCCTACTTAAGACACCCGTGTAGGCACTATGTACATTTACAGCATGAGCAGCATCAACCAAATATCATTTACTGGCCAAACATCATCAAATAACACTTAGAAATCAAAAAGGCTGACGGTTTTTCCAGCACAAAGACATAGGTAGCGACATAAATTATGCCACTTCACAAAATGACCAACCTGCAATTGAAAAACATTTAGCTTGCCTCCCTCTCCCTATCCATTCATGTTACAATACAAGCTTGTTTCCGAGCACCTCTGGCCTTTGATTTCAGAAGGTGCCAAGAGTGGAATCTGTTTAGTTTAGTCACAGTGACCTACGGTGCTCCATTCCTTTAAACGCCCAGATTTGGGCAGGAGGAGGAGGATGGGTGCTGCTTTGTCTGGGATGAGGAGGAGCCTTGGGAGGAAGGGGAGCCCACTCCTTCCTGCAAGCAGCCAGGGTGCCTAGGTGCCAGAGAGGTTCTCTGGGGTGCGGGAGAGCAAGGGGCTCACGGGACAGGAAAAATGCTGCCTTGGGAGAGCACACGGCGGGGAAGAAAAAGGGATTTTCGAACATCCAGGCCTCCGAAATGGGAGTTAGTCTCTTTCAAGGGACCGACAAGATTCCCTTGCACGCACTAATCCCGTCTCTGAACTTGGACTACTAGCAAGCCTGGAGGACAAGAGAACTCCACAAAGGCGGCAAGAGAAATTTCTGTTTGCAAGCCCTCCTAGCTTTCAGTCATGTTCTGAGCTCTCTACTGTAAAAAGTTCATGCTTCTAGTCTCTGTTCTAATTAAACCAGCATTAGAAATTCCAAATGTATTCAGTGTTTAGGGGATGATAAATTCAAGACTGACTCCAGTCCCATCAAACAGGCACTAAATGATATTTCAAAATATGGCCCAGAGTCTCCTGCTTTCAAACTAGCACTAAAAATGGAAGTCTGGAAATCCTGTGAGCAGCGCTACCCCCCTGTGACGCCCAGTTAGGGCTGAGACAGGCACTGCAATAAGAACCTCATAAAGAGGAAGTTTTTGCAAAAGATATTCCTGAGACACCGTTGGACTTGCTTTGTTGAAAGAAAGAGTACTGACTAGTTAAAGTTGCAAATTTTTTTGCTTTTGAAATCTCCAAGTAATACTTAGTGAATAAAAAATTTTAAAGTTTTTTTTTTTTTTTTTAAAGGAGGATCAACCCTTTAAACACATGCACACACAAATGCATGCACACACAAGACTCCCCCCACCAGGGGGCTACCAGGTGATAATCTCCCAGCTGCTAGAAAACATTTTTTCTCTCTCTCTGTATATGTTACCAGCTAGCACCATAAAAGACACAAAAGGATAATGAAGATGTGGACCAGAAGGAATCTTCTGGAAAGAAGAGAAAGTCCTCCCTACCTGGAAGCAGCTTTAAAAAAATTACTTCGTCGCAGTATTTCATGCTACGTGTTTTCTGTGGCACACTTTCCCAACATGCCTATCAGAGTTTAGCATTGAGCATGACTGATAAAGTAACTAGAAACAGGGTCTAAAAAGTAAGTAGAAATAGGAACAGTTGAGAACAGAAAATGGGTTTATATGTTTGTTTTCCTTAAAAAGCAGAGGTCTATATTTTCTCCTTAAAGTTCTGTTCCAAAATCATTAGCATATGAATTCTATTTTTTTTTTCCTAAAATTTGACCAATAAATTATGTCTGGCAGGACTCCCAAAATAAGAGAACTCAAGGTGTTTAACCTCTTAGAAATCTGAGAGTTGACTCTCTGAACATTTACTCAAACAGTAGGATTTTTAGGAACTTTATAGTCACAGTGATAACATTATTTATTTTTACAAATACCAGTTGAAACATCAGAGAATAAAAGGGTACAAGATAGCATGAGGAAGGACAGATGAAGGATTTTTCCAATTATAGCTACCACTACATCTTTACCATCATTGGTACATTAATTATTATGAGTTGCACATTTTGTCCAATAATAGTGTCCAAAGAAGTATTTAAGATTACTAGGATTCGATGGTGCTAATTTAATTTGATATAAAATTAATTTATTGTGAATGTTGGAAGACATACAATTAATCTTCTGTCCATGGAGAACCTGCATTCAGTCATAATTTTCATCCAGCTCCAAAACATGTGTATGTTGTGTTTGACTCTACAGTTTCTTATGAAAAATACGTATGTGGAATTTTTCTAATATTACTGGAAGCAGTGACTGAAAGGTTGACTCTGTAATCATTACCTTGAATGACTCTAAACAAATGCAAGTAGAAAACCCAAGGAGAGTTATCACATCTTTTGTTCCCAAACAAGAAGTAACTAGGAGTTCATCAATGATGAAGAGATATTCATTAATATTAATCTAAAATGCATAAATTATAAAAAAGTCCCAGGTATACAGAGCCCAAATAATCATTCACGAAGTTACTTAATACAATGAGGAAAAACACATATTGAATTAGTCTCCTTAAAAAAGTCCAAATATTAAATCTGCATTGGCATCCCTATACTATTATGCTACAATAAGAAAAATCTGCAAGAAATAAACTATCTCTAGCAGGTAGAAGATCAGAAGTAATTTTTTAGCCAAATTAAATCCCACCCCCTCCCCCCAGTTCAACATAACCCATTCTGCTTAGAGTTCCCTTACTATTCAAAAACTGATGTGAAGAAATACAAATTTCCTTTCAGTGCCTGTTCTATTACAAAGGTAACACCATTTAATTACCTAGATTATAAACTGCTATTCTCTCTTGAACGGTGAATCTATCACTTGTAGTAAAGTATGGAATATCAGATGTTTACTTATGGTCAACAAATTTTGGCCCTAAGTTTGCCAAGTTTAGGATGAAAAATGATTTTAAAAAAATGAGATTACAAATTCTTTGTGAAATAACAAAGACAAGCCACAGCGCTGTTTGTATACTGTTGTGGTTTAACCCAGCACGCAGCTAAACACCACACAGCCGTTTGCTCACTCCCTCCGCAATGGGATGGAAGAGAATCAGAAAAAAAAGTAATACTCATATGTTGAGAGAAAAACAGTTTAATAGGCCAGAAAAGGAAGGGATAATAATAATAACGACAAAAGAATATACAAAACAAGCGATGCACAAGGCGAGTGCTCACTGTCCAGTGCCCGATGCCCAGCCAGTCCCCAAGCAGCGGGCCACCACCCGCCCCGGCCAAGTCCCCCCCCAGTTTTCTTGTTCAGCATGACGTCCCACGGTCTGCAACACCCCTTTGGCCAGTTTGGGTCAGCTGTCCTGGCTGTGTCCCCTCCCAGCTTCTTGTGTCCCCCCAGTCTCCACTAGCTGGGAAGCATGAGAAGCTGAAAAATCCTTGACTTAGTGTAAGCACTGCTCAGCAACAACTAAAACATCAGGGTGTTATCAACATTCTTCTCATCCTAAATCCAAAACACAGCACTGCACCAGCTACTGGGAAGGAAATTAACTCTATCCCAGTTGAAACCAGGACAATACTCACTTTTCTTTAATCATAGTTTCTAATTAAGCATCAAAACCTCCAGGAAGCATATTCGACTTATGAAAATCATGTGTATCTTGCAAAATTTTGAGACACATAGAAATCGTTCCAAGAAAACTGTTCATTTTTTTATGAAGCATATACTATTCAATGTATTATTTTTAGTAAAATCGCTTGCCTACAGTTACTTTGGCCAACAGGGTGCATACTCAATTAAAAATTTATTTATACCATAGGCTAAACAACAAAAGACATGAAGATACAGCTGACTCATAAGCTTTTTCAGGATTTTTGAAGCTAAATACTAGAGAAATTTTAGAAAAGAGGAGAAAATTAAACATTAGCAATAACATATGACAGAGGTTTGCTATTTTCCATTCTTCCAGAGAAAGCCAGGAATAAATGTCATTAAACGGCTATAAAACCATCTACCAACCATGCAAACACATACATGTTCTTAAACCCAGTGAGGACTGATCACAGTAATTAAGCTGAATGCAGGCAAATTGGGTTTAAAAGATGTATCAGGGAAAACATGATCTAATATCTATATTTACTAAGGAAAATTAAATAACATGGAGGTTGCCTAGACCAGCTGATATTGGCTGCCTTTGCTCTTATCCTTCCATCTAGTTACTTATGATTCACAGTGCCTAAGAGGAGAAACAGAATCACAATGCTTATAAATAAATGCTGTATTTCAGTGCTATCAAGGCTAGTACACGGATGGAAAGATTTGTGCAGCGCGACCCCAAACACAGTAACTTTTCTTCATGTCACCATTCCAGTACCAGTAATACCATTAAAGTGGGGAAGTTTCCTGCATACCTTTTTATGGGACTAAGTTCCTGATTATAACACTAGTCATTATGAAAGGATCTACTCTGTGTTCTCAAGCAACCAAATCTACCAGCACTGGAAACTCAATTATATCATGTGTTAATATTTCATAAATTAAATTTCATAAGATATACTTGGGTGAACAGAGTAACTAAATTAAAATTTGATTTATAATTAAAAACTTATCAATCATTTCAAGAACATTAGCACAACCCACATTACTTATTTGCTACTCTAGTCTCTCCAGAAATTGTAGCACAACTTGTCAGGCAGTATTAGTCATCAGTTCTCTGCGCTAGACTATCTTTGTGGCAATGCAGAGAGCATTTAGAATGGATTGGTAATGGCATCGTGATTTTTTACATTAATGATATGCGTACTACACTAGAAAACTACAAATATACGGAGAAGCATTACATCTTAAAATTATAAACATCTCAAATTTTAAATAGGTCTGTATTCTAGTAAGCTATGTATGATCATCAAGGAGAGAATCAGGGCAAAAATGGCAAGAAAGACAAAGACATTCAGAGAAAAAGATAAGAAACATTTTATAACAGCGTCTGTATGATTGCTTATCCATTAGGTCAGAACAGAAGTAACTGAAAGCACCATGATGTCATTAGAAGTCTTTCCAGAGTTAAAAAGTAGAAAAGTGGGGTGATTTCAAAATATGAATCATTATTTCCCTTATTATTATAAAGTTGACAATACCGATACATTAGGCTGATATATTTATAGATTCCTCATTTAGTATGGTTATGCTGTTAAAGTTCAGATGATAGTGCAGTGTTTATAAACAGATTATCCATACTACAGAGAAGAGTTACTTTCCTTTCCTGTCAATACTGCTCTAGGAGTTAGTCATTTACAGACAGAGTATGGTACGTTTGGTTAAGCAAAACTTTACTAAATTTGGAGATAAGCTGAAGAGTGAGCCATTTCTCAATGTGACTTATTGGATCAAAGTCCACAACACTTTGTCCATATAATTTCATACAGATAAATATACTCAACTTTATCAAGAAGTATTAGACTATACTGTTAGATCAAGCACTTCTTCACCAACAAGATTCCTAAAAAGAAAACACTTCTGTAAGATGTAGTTTATTACATTCTGCTTCTGGTAGAAGGACCAGTGGTATTAAATATTAACACTTAACTAAAACTCTGTCTTTTTCCCAATGTAAAACTTGAAGAAATTTGATTAGCATTAACAAGCTCAAGTGTTTTGCAAAACATGTCCACAAACTTAGGAATCTAACGGACTGCTTGTAGACTAAAAAAGCGATAAAGATTAAAGTCCTATGCCTTTTTTCCTGTCTGTTCATTGTTTTGAGCTCATTGAGAGAAAGAAAGAAATCAAATATATTCTCCATTCGAAAATATTTACATCAACAACTCCTTAACCCAGAATTCTGCTTAGTAGTCCTGTGAAAACTCGAGAGGTGCCTGTTGAACGGTTTTACTCAGCAGTTCCTACCTAGCTCCTTGCACAGGACGTCTCTTAGCAACTACTCTGTTGCTCATCCGTAAGGGTTTCTCGTTCTTTGCGACATAATTAGAAAGCTGTGGGTTGTGGCAGCAGTAGAGGACCCCAGGCCTTCAAGTGTATGACATAAAGGTGCAAGTCCCATATGCTCATTTATACAAGGGCACTGAAGTCTCCTAAAGAAAATCATTTTCTGGTATTGCAGCTAGGAGTAGAAATAAACCAATCGCTCATTTTCAGAGTCTGCACTACCTTAGTAATAGCAGATCCTGAAGTTGCCGTATGTGTTGCTTAAATGCAGAAGGACGGTAGAAACGTGAGCGAGATATCTGGCAGGTACATCTGTCTGTCTCCTTCCACAGTGCCTTCTCAATGTGCTCCTCTTCACAACCACCAGTTATGGCATTTCACACGTACCACTGGTTTTGAACTAGGACAGTAGTACTATTTCTCCATTATATTACCATAAAGCATGAGACCAAAGTTTAAGATATCCTTCTTGAATAAAAATGTGTATACTTTTGCTTGACTTCCAGTGAGTATAGGGTATTTCACTGTCTTGGTGCTTTTGAGAACCATAGGCACATTATCTAGTTCTATCAACAGATACTCATCTGCCCATTCCTCCTTTCCTCATAGCATTTAAATGCCTTGTAATCTGGAGGGAATTAATGCTCTCGGTATCTTTGTGAGGCAAGAAATAAAATTGCCCTTTCGCACACAGAATAACTAAGTGTTTCTGGCAGATTGGAGAGTTGAACCCATATATTTTTAATCTCAGACAAAGTCTTGTCTCTGGTTAAGTAATTATTAAAATAGCTGAAAAATGGATAGGTGCTTTCATCTGAACCCACCAGAGTAACCCAACGACGTTTTATGAACACATATAACGTAGGGCAATTTGCTGCAAAAAACCTAAACCAAAACCCAGGCTTTTGATTGCAATGCAAATAATAAGCAAACAGGTATACCTTGGTATTTGTGCTGGGGTTAAGTGGTATAAGATTGGTATAGGATGGCAAAGGACAAAAGAAGAAATAAAAAGGAACCAAAAATTCATCTGTTTGGGAGCAGGAATAGGAAACAAGAACATGACTGAACCTCACAGTCAGAATTTGAATTTGGACATTGATAGCGAGTAAAAATGGCTATAGCTAATGCTTTCATTTGGATTTGTCTTCGTCTAAAGAGGGGAAAATTCAGATTCCAAGTGTAAAGAGTATTAAAGGACGTTAACCAGAAAATAAAAAAGTAAAGGGAAATCCTTAAATAAGATTATGCTTTGCAGTGAAGAAACATTCATTAGTATGGTGTTGTAGGAAATGGAACATTTCTAACCTTAGAAATTTTGAAAAGCACAAGGGGGAAAAGTGGGTATTTAAATTAATACTATTCTGTAGGCCAATTAAAATGAAAGTCAAGCTAGTGAATCATAACACACATTTCTAAAATCCAAATCCGTACAAATATGGCTTTTTTTTTTTTCCCCAAAAGGATTTTTACAGAAGATTTAGTGATTTAAATTTTTTATTTCTAGACTTCTTCTTACAGTTGAGGTCTCTGGCAGTGAAATTATAAACAATCCATCCTGTTATTGTCTTTATATTTGTAAGTTTTATTGTTTGTTTGTTTTTACACATTACAAAATAGTGATTTTTCCAACTATGGAAGCTTAGTCTAAACTCTGGAATCTAACTGGCTTTCCTCCATTCACATGTTCATTAGTATTAGTAGTCGTATGTTTATTCTGCAAGTCATGTAAACCCCTCAAGCAGACATGCCTAAACCACTGTTAACAGTTATTCCATCCAGAGAAACAGTTTAAAATAAAACAGTGGTGTCACTTTTTTTCCCATCAAAAATGCAATGGATTTAATACTATCTAAATATTTCAAAGGAACGTATCAATTTCTATTCTCCTGCGCCCCAAACTTTTTCAAAACAAGCTAAAAAGCACCAATTGAGAAGTTCATTCATTTTCTTTCAACTTCTCATATCGCTGTTGTTTAGGTAGTTCTAATATGGTACAGAATCTTAAATTTTAAATATTCTACATTTTTATGTTTCTTGTCTTAGACTTTCCTTTCATTAATAGCTGACAAATAAAAAAAAGTAAATTTGAAGAAATTTCTTGCAGGAAATTTCCCCCTCTAATTCACAAACAACTCTAAGTAAAAAGAAAATGAATCCGAAATCAGAAAATACTTCTACTGATATTGCAGTATTTGAGTCCAGCTCTTTTTTGTTGCAGTTACCTTTGATATCCAGCCAAAAAGGTAGCAAAAAGCAATTTCAGAAACAAATTATCACTAATGAAAATCACTCTTGTTACAGACAAAGAAGCAGGCTGTGGACAATGGTGGATTTTATTTTTATCTATTCTTTCAGAATGTCTCTGGCGATGCAATACTCTAAGACACAGTTAGGAAGTTTTTTTTATTATTATTTTTAGTACTATTCCTTGGGTTTTTTATGTGCTAATATAGGGTTGCAACAGTATCACAAAAGAAAAATAAGAATGTACTGTTCAGTAATATTAACGTACTGCTTAGAAAAGAGGTATAGTTCTTAATCCAAAAGGCTGAAAAAATTATTTTAAATAACCCGATGTTTCAAAACTATTGCATTTTACAGTCCTTGTCTCATAATCGATAATTATATGTCTGCTAAACCTTGAGGGAATGAAGGTGTCTGAAACAAAGAAGTCACTCAACAAAGAATTTAGTAATCAGGAAAATGGTTGGTACGTGAAGACTGCGTTACACCCAGTCAAGTTGTTCTGTCACTACAGACGCACTGGAGATGGTAGTGTTTGGTGTCCAGCTAAGTTCGGTGCAATATTTCTTGAACTCTGAGACGTTAACAAGCGCTACTTCAACATGGTACGTCAAGAATAGATTCCTGTTCTACCCAATTAAACAAAAGTTGTATTACTTAGGACCTGACAGGTTTTTTAAAGGACAATCTTTCTTGCCCAAATCACAACTGACAGTGTCCCGCTGTATTGAATTAGACCTATCTCTTCCTCATCTCACCTATGAAATACAGCAGGAGGAGGAGAGCTCATATTCACATTTAGCTATCTTTGAACAGAGAGAGCCCACAAGAATATTTTGTCCATTCCTGGGCATACAGGTGCCATCATCTATACATTTAAAGCCTTTATGAAGGAAAAGGGAAGCACACTAATTCCGTCCAAAGATCATGCCCATGCTGCTTTGAGGATATTTGCTGCAAAAAACTTCAAGCCAATACATACAGAAGGTGGGATATCCTCCTTGGAGAAACTTAAGAGTTCACCTTAATTGTATGTTTTCTCCACTGCACGTGATAGAAGGTTTCCCATGTGGTATAGGACTGTATTAAGTTACACACCGGGGTGCCAAATATCTCTGGTTATTAACAAGCGTAGCTCAGTGTTGACTAGGTTCCAGCGGTTCCTGAGAAATCCTGAATAATACACTTTGTACACCTGGCACATTAAAAAAAAGATCTCATTATATCCCATTATTGTAATGGGCAATAGAATGCGAAGAACATATTAACTACAGTACCAATAATGAATATAGTGCATGATGTAGTGAGAGCAGTTTGCATTTCAACTGCTTTGCATAATTCTTGTAAGACTAACCATAAAAGTATCTGGCTGTACTTTTAAAAAATTGTTTTACTTATTCTCTCTTTTCTGCGTAATTTTGCAATTCTAATTTATTTCTGAGTTTTATATGAAATAATGACATAGTATTTTAAAAAGTAGTATTTTGGGGAGTGACAAAATCTTCAACTACATCTAGCACTGGGCTTCTTTTAAATATTACAGTCTATGATCTGAAGAAAATAAAATAGCAAGCACTGTTATACATCTTCATATGGCAGCACATGAAAGAAAGTGGAAACAAAATACATTTAATACTGTATTCGGTTCACTCATGAATGACTAAACCATTTCAAACATTGACATTTAAAAACCAAAGTAATATAACTACAAAGAAGAACACATTCTTTCCTAAATTATAACTTTGTTTATAATGGCGCAAGAAGTTTGAAATGGGCTAATCTTGTTTGAATGTTTGGTTTGCCTCAGCTGGAGGGAGAAAAGAAAAAAAAAAGTGAAGCAGCACAATCAAAGGATGTATGCACTGATGATGTTAGACAGTGATTTTCATTCCAGAGACATGCAAGAGAACTCGGAAGTCTTTTTGAATCATGACAACCTTGTAGGGAAAAGTGAAAGCAAAAATAAAATTCAAAATCCAAATATACTCAGTGGTTGGACTAGCACCATACCTATTGAATAAATAGCATTATAGAGAGCATCAAATGAATGAATTGTGGTAAAAATGAGATCCTACTTGATTTGCTATGCACCATTAATCAAGACTAAACACTTCTTAAGCATGCAAACGTTTGGATCACCTTCTCTTCACATTTTGAAGAGGTTTTAATAAACCCACAGAGTTTGGAATAGAAGAACAGACTAGTTAGAACTCCCAGAAAGAGGTTTCTATCTGAAAAAATAAGTGTACTAACTGTTTCTGAAGAGAAATCTGAAGGTGTTTCAAGGTTTTTCCTAATTCCATATAGCAAGTAATGTTTTTTAAGACTGTCAAATGGGAAGTAAACATTGCCAGCAAATAAAGAGGGGTCAATGGTCATGTCAGTCATTAGAGTGGTACATCCTTTTATGTTGCAAATGCTGACCTGAGTGCACTCCAAGCATTATAACTGTCATATCCAATATACAAACCTGAACTCTACCAGTGGAATGAAGTCATTGTGACTCTCTTTACACAAATGCAAGAGCTCTCAGAGTAGATCATAAAATTCTGTATTCAGCTACCTTAACAGCGGATTTTTATTTCAATGATCTGTAACAAAGGAACGATTTTGTTCAGTTTGCAAACCTATCTTAGTCTACATGCTATTGATTTCAGTCAGCTGAGCCATGAAGCATGGATAGTGAAGTCTGTGCACCTAAAATAATCCTCCTTAAGCACAGGAGGAAAAAAAACCCAAACCCTACATATCTGCATTACGGGAATGTGATTTACAACCTGGCAAATCAAGTCTAGCTTTGGTGATTGTGCAAAACTAACAGTAGGCAAGCTCTCTCATATAACATTCATGATATTTATTACATGGAGAATGCTAACACAAATTTTTGCTTGGTGAGATGAATTAGACATTTGAAAGAGATCACCTTCCAAATTGCCTTTCTGTCCTCAGCTGTGTAACTTTAAAATGGCTGCCTTTCATATTTCAGTTAAAGACAATTTTTTACAGCTTAATGTAGCCCTCTAAAAAACATCTGCTAGCAAAGAGCCAGTAGCTATGAGGACAGCAGTGCATTATGTAATGCCAACTCTACTATATATTCAAGAGGGAAAAGTGAGATACCCATTTATTTTTCCAAGACGTGACTTCAAATTTTAAGTATTTATCAGATTCAGCCTGCCAAGTTCAATATACTAGTTTAATCAGGTAGGGAAACATAAAAGAATATTTGATATCTCAGTGCAAAGTAATCTTTCCTTTGTACGCCGTTTTCATCTGGATCAAGATAACTGAAGCAATCTCATTTGATGCCAGCAGATAAACTGGCTAGGAGTTTGCTTCTTCCTAGTATATCTATAAAGAGGGAAGCACTGGATTCTGGACTCTTCTTCTTTCTCCCTTCATCCTCCACCCAATGGACATTATATTTGCAGTGCTGTGGTAGATAACAACACTTCATATTATTTTGCAAGCTAAACTCTTTAAAGATTTCTATTTCTTTCCTCTTTATTTTTTAAAATATTCCCATTTTCTTACAATTTACTTCATTTTTCTGACCTTACCCTCTACTGTGTTTTTCTTCAGTAGTAGTATCATCATTTCAATACTGCCACTGTTGTTGCTATTGCTACCATTCAATGTAGTTCATGAAGACCGACTCACATTTATTTCCTCATCGTTTTACAGTTATAGCCTCTTTTATAGGTATACTGCAATGTGTCTTTCATACCTCTTTCTCTCCAAGTTTGAAATTTCTAGTATGCTTTGTTTCCCTATTTTGGAGTATAAGTCATTTCACATTAAGAGCCAGACGAGTCATGTCAGTACTGAGCTCTGCTGTATCATAATGCTGCATTTATACTTGATAGCATACAGTAAGTTGTAGGAACTTAAATGTGCTTCTCTCTTCTAATATGTTTTCTTTCCTGGTTCTTATTCTCCATAATTTATTTTACTCCCCACAGTTCACATTAATCTAGAATTTACCTGTTCTCAGTTCAACTTTGAACTGTCTGTTGTCTGAATATCCTAACTCCATGTTGCTCAGCTTTTTACCTTTTTCAGCTGTTATATTATTACACATACAATGTGTTAACACCGTTGCCTTGTTCAGGGGTCTTAACTTCCCCTACCTCCTAAAGCTAAGATATTCAGTATGTTCAAAAGTGACGTATTTCTGTACTACCATTCCATGGGGTACGATGAACATAGAGAAAAGAACTTCCTTATGGCACAGAGAGCAGTGACGTTGACTGAGAAAAACACAGACACTTGCACAGAAGTGGAGGGATATAGCAGTCCTCTAGGGTTTTTTAACATGCAAAAGTTCCTTTTCTAAGACATAAGAAGTTTCTCCCCAGATTCTGCTAGATTCTTCCCACAGGTGACTCTGTAAGATATGCTACAGTGTTTTGGACCAAGAAGTCCAGTATTTTGTCTTCAGCTTCAGCAAGATAGCGAATGCTAAGAAAAGAAAGAGAAACAGATCGAAAACGGAGGGTAGTATCCCTTCTCACCTATCAACAGCCAGTGGCACAAGGATTATCAGATCTGGAGGTTGGATCCAAAGAATTGCATTTAGTGGACATCATGGGAATCGTTCTCCATGAAATTGCCATTTCCCTTCTAAACCACTGTATGCTTTTGGTTTTATCATTTGCCTGGTAATTTCACTTAGGGGCCTTTTACTTTTTTTTGTTTAATGAAAAACATCGAACAACCATTTACTTATTTTCTCTATTTAGCTTAAATAACACATAAAGCATAAAAACAAGCTTTTAACATGAGCTGGACAGAAGCATATTAAAAAGGGTTAGAACATAGACAATCTGTGCTCACATAAAGCACAGTCAGAATCACTTTTCTTAAAGATTAATAGTCAATTAAGATATTTATGTTCTCGACTACTTGACCAAAGTCATCAGGCTTGCTGGGGAATATGATATAATCAGAGGTCATATCAAATTCTTAACCAATTATTGCATACATAAATAAAACTGTAAACAAAAATCCTTATTAGCTGACTACCATTTGTGAGAAAAAACATTATGGTTGCACAAGCTAATTTCTTTGTATCAAACTCTTCCGAACGCAGTTTTGCAAGTTACCTATTTTAGGGTTAGCAGTTTCTCTTATTTCCCTTATTTGCCGAGAGAAAAAAATTACCGGCATGATACTGCTTTAATATTTTAAATGTAGATTTTGAAAATATAAATAAGAGTTAACAGCTATTTTCTATTTATGATGAAAAGTGTCAAGAGCTTGAGAAAATGGCATAAAGGCAAAAAACATAATTCCTGATCAAGAAAACAAACCTGCTTAGTGATAAATGGCCAAAACAGCAGTTGAGAAGAACGGAGAAGGGATATCACTGAGCCAGAATAATTTTTTAAACAAATTCTACCTAACTACACTGACAGTGTAGCACATAGGCAGAAGCAGATCCCACTTAAAGGAATATTACTTATATAATAATTACGAAATAATGTCTTTTTCCTCCATACAAAATTCCCCCCATCCCCAATCAAAAGCTTCTTAAAGTTTGGCTCATAAAGTCAACATAGGACTTGTTCTTTCATGACTGTAAGGACAGCTACTGAACTCTCGGGTCCAAATCTTGCATGCTATCAGGTTTCTAGGCACTCAGCAACCAATCCGTCATCTTTACTCCAGATATAAAAAGTTTTACAACCTTTCCTTCTCTAACTAAGGTTTTCTATCCTTTCACTACGCTTCTGTGCTGGGAAATAAACCAGGAGCTGCAGGAAAGCCCTACGCAACCCTCCAGCTTAAAACACTTAGAACTTGTATAGCAAGTACTTTATGCCCAGTACAGCTGCTGGCAGAGAAATTGGCTCCGATCTTACCTCCCACGTCTCCCGGAGCTCAACCGCTTCCGCTGGGTAGTTGTTTATTTCTCTTTTCCTTTCATATCCCTGACCTTTTTTCTAATGTGTTGAGCTGAGTTTGGAGTCACAGTGATGAATGAGATGCGATGATGAGAATCATAGTGAGGGTGCAGCGTGCAGGGCTGCTTCTTGGGCAGCAGAGTAGCAGACGGGGGGGGGAAGTGGAAATCTGACAGGTTTAGCTCGCTGACAGCCCATGTTTATAGGCTCTGTAAAGAATACAGATGAGACAGAGGAAAGGCAGAGACGACAATGACATAATAAATCTTAGCCACAGTGTTTTCAGCCCGAAAAAGTGAAGAAATAAAATCAAGTTTGGGATGCTGTTAATGGTTAGGCTGTCACAGAATCGAACCTCTTCACTGTCTGCTTCTCTGGGTAAGATTAATAGGTACACTAGACTCCTCTGTACAGTACTTCTGCCATCTGCACAGAAAATTGCAGCCCTCTCTCCCCTTTGACCACAAAATACTTCAGGTAATAAGTGAGTTAGGCACTCTAGTTCCAATACACACGGTGATATATCTGCATACTTCTCACCAATATACTCCAAAATACCTAACAGAGAAACTTTATTTAATGCTTGGAAATGCTTTGAAGATTTAGAAAAAAAAAACAAAAAACAAAAAAAAATTTAAAAAGAGAAGTGGTAAGAATAAGGACCAGCCTCCATTCTGAAAGCAGCAATCAGCTCCTCAGCTGCTTCAGACACCGTGTCTGTTTGACTTCAGTGGGGCTATGCCAGTTTATATCAGGTGAGGTTCTTGCCTCTAGTTTTCATTTGGGAAAAATTCCAGGTAAACTTTGAGTAAATTCCAAACCTCTAAACAAGGACTTCAAGATTTTATCTAATATCAAATTTTTAAATGTCCAGATCTTTTTTTCCACTCCTAAGTCCCAGGTACAGTAAAAGTTTCCTTCACTCTTTTGAAAATATTCAGCATGAACATGACTTTTGTGATGCAACCTCGTCATCCACCTTACCTCCAACAAGCTACATCTAGCAGACTTTTTCAGAGCTGCCCTCATTTCTCAAGTTCCACTTATTCCTGTAAGAGCTACAACTTTTCACAGTTCCCACTTATGAAAAAATAAGACCAAGAATGTAAACCACTACTGTAAAATACTTTCATTATTTATAACCTGTTATCATTACCATCACCAAGCAACAAAAGACAGTCAAAGTAAGAGCAGTCTTCTACCTAATTACCAGCAAGGATAATGCAAAGTTCCTGCCTTGTCAGAAGCCGTAAGTCTGTATCCATTTTCATTCACCCGAGTCCAGTGCTAGGAAAGGGATATATAATATTCACCTTCCTGCCCCTTGCAGATTACCTTATTGTTGAATGTAGTAAAGAGGAGTGGCCATTATACCCAACTGAACTAACAGAAGAAGTCAAAGAGCACATCGTGCACTCTAATTTAGACAAAAGAATGTTGTGGAAGACAATTAACTCTATCCCAGCTGAAACCAGGACAAGAAACACACTGAAACACGCATTTTTTTCCCACTGTCTTCCAATAGTAACATCTACTTTGAGGCCAGCTTTCATGCTTTTAGTAGCTTATTTGCTAACTGGAGGCTGGTTTGGCCTCCAAAATTATGCGTGCCATCCTCTAGGTCTAATCCACACAAGGCTGACTGACCCGTCCATCGGCATGCAAAAGCGTAAACAGCGAAACCTTAGTTTTACAGTGTCCCCTGTGCCTTTGCCTTTCAGACAAATGGTGTCGTTTCCTGTAACTGAACTTTAGCCCAATCCACCCATGTTGAGTCAGGAACATGTGCTAAATTTATACAAAGTAAGATTCATAGACAGGACAAGTTTTCATGAAAACCAGACTTCTTTAAGGCATGTAAAAAAAGAGCACAAGGATAATCACTAACCATTTTTGAGAGAGAGAATTATTCTCTTCCTAAACTTGGGAGGGGGGGAAGACTTTCATCTTAAGATCTCAAATAATCATGCAGAGCTCTCAACAGTCAGTAAACTAGCAAAGTATTGTTTTGATAACATGTATTAACAGTTTGTTAACTTGTGGAATTAAGCAGGTTTAAGTGATTTGTCTAATATCTCCTAGAAAGACAAGAATCACAGCGTAGAAACTCTTATTTCCAATCTCATGATCTAATTCTGAAATGGTGCATTACATATACCTGCTTGTCCTGAACCAAGTGCTGTACTAAATGGTGTATACTTATCAGCTCCACTATATTTATGCAGAATAATGTTATTTCTTCTTGTTTATCTAGATAAAGAATGACAACACAACAAAAAGGAAATTACCTACAAGAAATTACTTTTCTTGAAATTATTTCCTTTAGCACACTTTTAAAATTCTATCAGCTCTTCTCCCATAAAAATAAGGATATGATAAAGAAAATAGTAAAAAAAAAATTAATAGTTATTTAAATAGAAATAATAGTACAAATATATGACATTAAAAAAAAACCAAACAAAAAAACCCAACAACAACAACAACAAAAACCAACACCATAAATCAACAAACACCCAGGATTAATCAATGTACATATCTGGTACTCACCAGAGAACCAACCTTGTATATGTTCTCTTGAAACCACTGCCAATTAATACAGATTCTTCATGGCAGTTATATAGTTCAATTTTTCATGTACATCTACAGCTGAAAATTTTCAAATTGACAAGCTAAGCCCCAAGCTTTTACTGCCTGTACTGATGCTTATAAACAGATTACAATAAGGAAGACTGATTCTGTGATTAGTTTGGGTAAAGGGGAAAGAAGGCAGCAAAGTTTTTATAATTATTCCTGTGTGGTCTTAATTCTAGTTCTTCTGATCTGCTAACTTGTGACAACAGTGGCCTTCAACGCCCATGCCTAGACCTTGCCCTGCTCTCCATTAGTCTCATGTTTCTCTGAAATATAGAGTACCTCGAAACAAAAAAGGTAGCTCATGCAACAGGATGAGAAATGCATGTTTTCTACCAACTGGTAATTATTTTTGCAAGCATATGCATCTTCCTAGCATTTTCTGGAGAGTATAAAAACAAACCTAACCTCTATAGTCAAAAATGCTTATGTTTTGTTCTTTGCCTTTCACAAATTTTTCTCTGGGGGTGTAGCAGAACAGTGAGAAAAAAATTGTGGTAGAAACATAAAGTGTCTACCCACCCAAAGTCAAGCTGTCATCTCAGCTGGGGATGCTGACATTCAATGTTATATTCAGCTAAAGATAGAATGAGTGAGACTGCTGCCTAATAGGACTAGCGTCAGTGGAAATGTTTCATCCCAGACCTGGGAACTACTATTCTTCTTCTGAAAAGAAAATTTTCACTCTTTCAGGACTTTTGCCTAAACAAAACTTTCTTAGTCATTTCTTGCCTTTTTTTTTTTAATCTGTTGTATTTATCTATTATACCTTAGTTATTTGCAACTGCTTCTTTGTTTTGTCTGTGTTAATTCGCACCTTACTAAGTAGGATTTACAATCCTAACACTGTAAGTATTATTTATAAACTCAGGAACTAGGGATGGCTCTGTTTGAGGTTTAGAGTATGTGGCCATTCCACTTCACAATAGAAGACAGCAGAGAAGCCTACTTGAGTGAAGTTAGCTACACTAACATGTTATTTTTCTTAACAGAGATTTAGACCTAGCACAAGGTAACTTCAGGAAACTCCCCAGACTGTGCAAAACTTCCTCTGCTTTGACAGCTGCTTCAGAGAAGAAATTACTGAATTCAGGCAGAGATCACATTGGACTCTTTGTCACTAATTTCTAATGGAAAATCTATGAAACCTCAGTAGCTAATTAAAACCTAAAAATTTTTCCTTTTCTTGGTAGAATGCTGTAGGGACTCGTACATCAAAGATAAAATGCGAGATCGATGCTAACACCAAGCTTAGAGTGGAATCAATGGAAATGATATCTGTGTCATGAAGGACCTCATTCCAATATTTAAGAAGAATCAAAGGGTCTGTCTGCCCATAAATTGGCTTTTTTACACTACTCGTTTGGCATGGAGGGAGTAGCAATTGAATCTGGGAACCTAAATGTTCTGGGATATGCTGTACAACTAGCAAATTCAGCTCCTCTCCTACTTCCTGCATAGATGTCTCGGGTCTGTAATAGCACCATATTTCACAGAGATATCCTCATATTTGGAAAAAAAAAAAAAAAAAGGGGCCAGTCAATTGTCTTCTGGTGATGCTTCTGTAGCATCACCAGAATTCTTCTCTTGTGCAGTCCAAGTGGCCTCTTGGATGGGCAGCCTGGGGAAGCTTCTCTTGCCAGTTGGTGTGACTGGATCTTCTTCTCCAGCTTTCTGTGGCTAGATACACAGGCAATTTCTGATTTGTACCAGGGAATTAGGCTGCAGATACAAATAAAAGAGCAGTGAGGGGAACCTTGCCAGCCTCCCTGAGGCCTTCCTCTTTTCACTACCAAACAATACAGGATAAATCTGGCTCGAAGAGGGGACATAATTATCTAATCAAAGAGGCTTTGTGTCAGTAATTTTTTTTTTTAGAACATCACTTTAACTCTGTGTTCAAGCAAGTCAAACACACAGCTTTTCTGCCTGTATTATCAAGCAGGTGGAGTTTACTAAATAAGCATCACAACTCTTGCCAGATCATGCATGGTTCTGTAGAAATATCTAGTCTCCAAACAGGGACTCAAAATAGGTTTCCCAGCTAACTGAACAGCATCTAAACAATTCAGTGAGATCTCAAGACAAAGGTAAAACCACCAAGCACAAATCACACCCTTTTTGCATGATGTCCTAATCTTTGATAACACTGCAGAGCTAATCAGCCAGTTTTCCTGTGAAAAATCTCTTAGCAGTGTCATGGAAAGGAACAGCCTGATCCCTAAAAGACATTCTGTGGGAGGAATAGTATAGAAGAAGGGCTCACACTGTGTATACAAAATCTGAAAATGAATGAAGACATCCCCAAAAGGGGTTCAGAATTAAATAGTTAATCAAAAGGTTGTGCAGTAAGGATCTCCTCAACCTACTGGGAGGACATGTCACGGGAAGAGCAAGAAGTGCATATAAGAATGTGCACTGACCTCCTGAGGCATTTCAGTCTGGTGAGAGAAGAGACCTCACTGCTTCTTTTTAAACCCCATATGATGCATGATTCACTTAGGGAATAAGATTATGGAGGAAGAAATGCTAGGAGTTACCATCATACATAAAACTTTGGCAAAGTCTATCTGCATGAGACTGTAGTTCATTTGGTTTTAGAGAATAATTTTTGTTCTAAATTCCCTAAAGGCAAGGCACAATATTTTTGGACTAGTTGTAGTTTGGAAGAAAAGAAGTCTTAGTCTTCCAACTTCATTTTAAGAGAGTAGACTAAATTCTCTCTTGTTTTTTCCCCCGTATATCTTAACAGGTTGACTTACAGAATATAGGTAGATAAAAAACTATAAGAAATCTGCCAGCTGCTGAAAGATTATGCAAAGGGTTACTTGTTGGGGAGCTTCCATCCAGGCTGCTAAGACCTGACCTGGCATTCCTCTTAATGCAATATTTGATACAGTTATCGCCAAAAAAGAAAAGCTGGGGTATGAAATTTATTTACAGTGCTTTATTTGTTACACACATTACCACCTCTCACAGATGAAACAGAAACTGAACTCAAGTCTTGGCATGAAAAATAGTGTTGGAGCTCATTAAATCAGCTTGAATAATATAGCAAGATAGCATCCCTGGTGGAAAATCTGAATTTGGTGTCATCATCTTTCTCAAAATAAAGTGTTAATGATTCCTCTTATGAACTTCTAGCATATGAAATGAACTTAGACAATCTGTTTTCTCAAGAACTGAAGAAAATAATTTCAGATATATAAAAAGGAATAAAACTTAGACAAGAACGTTAACATTTTTCTCATTTTATCATTTGGTTGCTAACTTTTAAATTTTTTAAAGAATCTTAAGAAATTACAACAATATTTATCTAAATACATATGACGATCTTCAGAGTGAAGTCTCAATAAGTCAGACTTCACTCAGTAAAAATTTGCCTGAGTGAGGAACTGATGATTTTTCTCACTGTGAATAACAACGCATCTCCACGCTACGAATGAAAACTATGTTATATCTATGCATGTGTATAGGTACATAGAATCACAGAATGGTTTGGGTTGGAAGTGACCTTCAAGACCATCTAGTTCCACCCCCCTGCCATGGGCAGGGACACCTTCCACTAGACCAGGTTGCTCACAGCCCCATCCAGCCTGGCCTTGGACACTGC
>JAVJGG010000030.1:7557740-7574909 GCA_035590195.1 Aviceda cuculoides
TTCATCAGAAAGTTTCTGGGTCTCTCTATATAGGCAAGCATGCAAAGCTACTCCAACAGACCCACTTAACCTAAAAAAAAAAAATCTATTTTAAGCAGAGTTGGTAGCATTAGGACTACATTACTAAATCTAACAGAATAGATAAATAATATTTTATACTTCAGAATATTTTCCAACTTCATTGGCAGGTTTTTGACTTCTTAAAAGCACTATGCAATATGAAGTCTGTATGCTTAGCTGAGCCCTGGAAAGTAGAAGTTAAAATGGCATCATGGGCATCTATGTTGATCACCTTTAATAGTGAGTTTCACCAAATGAATCCAAATTTAGTGAAGAGTCCTGTTAATGGTCCATCCTACTTTCACACAGTTGTGTGTTGGCACTTCAGTGTTAAAAGACAAGCCACAAAAACTATAAAAAGTTCAGTCAGCAACGTAATCAAACTGGTTCTCCATATGCATGAATCTATCGAGTAAGACAAAGCCATTTTACATTGGTGCTTTTCACGATAGTATTGTGCAACATAGGCAGCCTCTAGGGAGCTGCCTCTATTTCAGTGAGCAATTTCATTTTCAGACTAATTTGTCATATAATTGTGTCTTTAAATTTAGTCAATCCATTCATTTGTTCACGTAATTAATTCCGATTTATTTTCAAGCTCTCATCTTGCAGTTCTTTCATTTTTTCATTCTTTGCTTGTAACTTGCTGAAGATTACATTAGATTATCAGATCCTTTGGAAATTGTCTAAATGCATTAGAAGTAAAAAGTTTGTTGGTGGGTTTTTTTGGTTTTGTTTCGTTTTTTTCAATAAAGCAACAAGCTACAATCTTCGCTTAATGCTGTGCTAAGAACAATGCTGTAAAGGAATTCCAGACTGTTATTTGCCATGTAAAAAGCCTAATCTCTTTTGTGACTACAGCTTGTATGTACATTTTAAGAAAAAAAACAAGGAAAAATATAAATCTCATGTTATGTAACTAACACTGAGGGGTTTAGGTTTGTAAACAATAAAGATGCACAAGGCAGAACAGCGTTACAATGAATTTAATGATACCAGTGTGCTACACCAGCGTGTGTCACAGTTCAGCCGGACACACATGAACTGCTCTTGCTATCCTTCATTTTAGGCTGCTCCTGACAACAGAACCTTGACCCTAACAAGACCAGAGAGGGACAACCCTTTGGTTGATTTGTTCTTATGCACAGGACTGATTGAAGCTTTGGCCAGGTTTCTGCGGCAAGAACACTATAAACCATAGAGTTACTCATATTTCAGCTTTTCCTCTTTTTTCAACATGTAGATGGAGCAATAGCTCCATCTTTTACTGTTGTAATAAACCACCCATTTATTATAGGAATAAATGAAGAACCATAGATTGTCGTTCTTCACGTCAATGACTTTTCGCCTTGTGCTGGTTTCCATTAGAGGTGAGTGCGACATTATTTCTCATTCAAAAAATGTTTGCTCAAGGGATAAGCACAGTTTGAAAGACCACCTCTGGACATATCTGAATTCTGTAGTTGGGACTGGAAATTAACTGCCACAATACAAGTCACCTCAGGCTGAAGAACTGCCAATTTCTAGAAAGGACCTTCAACTGTGTATTAGAACTCTCTGAACTCTATGCTAACCCAACTCTGCTGGTATATGGCACAGGCTACACAGCTTTCTTCCTTTTGTATTCCAAGTTTTGACCATTGTCAAACTTTATTTGTGCATAAAATTTTACTATGTTTTTGAGAAGAGAAGGCTCTTTTGGGTGTTTAAGAAAAAAAAATATGTAAAATAAAGGATGTGTCAGTGGCAGGTGCTAAACTGAACCCCACATGAAGTGGCTGACAAAGTTAATAAAGGTGCTTCTTACAGCCACATACACGAGTTTTGATTTTCCTTTACAAACATCAGTGCTATGAACCTTAACTGCACAGACTCATTGCAGCAATGTAACACTACCATCTCCCTTTCAGAAATACAGAACTAACAACAGGATTCACAAAAATTTAAGCAGCAAGACAGCATTTCGAAAGAATTCTCAAGTTAAGTAGCCTTATCCTCAAAACCAAGCATAAGCCCATAAATATCCAAAGTCAGGAAGCATGTACGTTTTTGACAGTTACGTATGCCGAGTACCTCTGCACTCACACAGAATTGCCTCATCCACTCTGGACCACTTAGTGTCTACCTTCACCTGAAGACTCCTTGAGATGGAGACATGTACTCACACTTAGAGAATGAGCTCCACACAAGGATAGTAATAATGGCAACTTTTGCTGAGACTCATTGTCGCAAGAAAGAAAACAGTGCTGCCCCTTCTGTATATCATGCTAATGGATAAAGAATTTGCATGAAACATGGGAAAGATGGATCTAATACTTTTTGCCTGAGAGGTTTCAGTCCAGCAGAATGTCTCATACCCAGGCTATAGGATATAGTATAAGAGCCGCTTTCAAGTATTTTTGAATTTTATTTTCTACAAAATAACATAATTTTATTTATCCATTAACAGAGTAACACAGAAGAAGCAAGACCTAGCAAAGTGCTTACAGTAATGGAGATCTGTCTTCTAAACCCTACTCTAAGGACTATGTGGTAAGTAATGTAAAATATTTGGTAAAATAACTGGACTTGAGCATGGAATTGAATTTATATCTACTCTGTATTTCTCTAAGCTTCTGTAAGTATTAGCAAAAAAATCTCAGCAAGGAAAAAAATAATTCAGTTTTTCTGTGCAATTGTAGATAGCAAGCAGTACCAGTTGTCTACTTTTTAAATATCTTTTCTGAGAATACTTTCATGCAAAGACTGTAGCAAATAAAAAAATCAATTTAAAATTCTATTACCAATTACTTGCATATAATTTTACTTCCAGACTTTCACAACTCAGTGAAGTCTCTTTATGCCTAGGCTGGCTCAATGAGCTGCAGAATTATTTTCTTTGATACCAGATTTTGACAGCCAAAGAGCTATTCTCATAAAAGGTAGCAATATACACACAGCAGACCTTCCCCCTTTAACAACCACTCCTCATCTTCCACATAAGATTTTGCTAAATGACACCGATTTTTTGCCAATTTTTTATTATTATTATTAGTAGCAGATAACATGACATACAGATATCAAAGTAGAGACAGACTTCTATATTTCCCTTTTACTCCCCTAGTTTTCTCCTCTCCAGCAAATGTGCATTTATAATTTGTTAAGTCTTTAATCATTTATCAGTGGGACTTCTCTCATCTCAATCCGGAGCACATGACCAGGTCATGCTCCATACTGAACTTCAGAAGGAAATAAAGTGACAGTGACAAACATTTCTTCCAGTATCAACATACAGGGCTTATATAGTCACGTTTTCTCCAAAACTCCCTTCTAGCTCATCCCCTCCATGCCCACATTAAAATAAACAAAAAGAATTGCCCTCTCCCCAAAAGGCTTTTACTGCAATTACTTCTTAATGAGCTGATTGTCAAATTATGGCTTGAGAATCACAGGTTTTTTTAAATCTATTCCTCTCTTCCTTCTGCTTATAAGATACAACTCCCCACAGTACTGTGGGGAGGACCCCTTAAAATCTTTAAGAAAGTCTCATAATTCTTTTGTCACATAAATATGGAAAAAAGTAAACTACTACTGAACAACACAAAGCACTACAACTGTTAGTTAAACATTTATTTGGTGTAGAACACCTGGAGAAGTGTAGTCATCATTCAAAAAACAAACACAAAACAAAGCAGGAGAACAGATTTATCCAAGGCTGCACTAAAATAAACACAAAATGGGAGATTATATTTATGATTTTATGCTTCCTGTACACCCTGGATGTCTGTTTTATAATTGTAACCCACATAGGGAAAGAGGCATAAGAAAAACAATTACATTGACAGAAATTGCTTGTTGTGCAAAGGTAACAATATATTTTAATGAAAAGATTGTGTGAGTATTATGTGCAGATCATGGCTTTGAAACATAAACCAACCCAGCTCCTGCTGGTAGAGTCTAGAAGTTCATGCATGGAAGCATTGCCAGACCTTTCTTGATATTTTTATCCAGTCTCAGTGAGCACTAGGTAAAGGAGAATTTAAGCTCTTGCTTTTTCTATGCTCTGCTGCTTGGTGTTTTTTAAGCTACTGAGGAAACTGAAGAGGGTATTTTCAGAGTTGTACAATGATGAAGAAAAAAGGAAAAGGTTTCAGAAAATGATATGGGGGTCTCATCTGGATATAACAGAAAACGCTACTTGAAATCTAAAGAATGTGGTCAGAACAAGAAAGAAAAGGAAGCATAGAATTCACTGACAGAATTTAAGTCAGTTTTGCTAAAGTGTTTCATTTTTCTGAGCCACTTTTATTTTCAGAGTTTAGACACTTGAGAGTGTACTCGCAGCCTGCGTAGAATGGGACTATTCTGCAGACTAACACTTGGCTGGATGGCTGGTGCTGCTTTCAGGTTTTCAACTTAGGGAATCCTAAGATTGAGAGATGGAAGCCACGTATTGGAAAGAAGCAAGAGCATCTTTGCCAGCAAGCTTACTAATCGTGATGAAATTTTTTATCTAGCTTCATCAGGGTATGCAGACCAAAGCATGCAGGTAAATCGACTTATGGAGGTAGGGGCATATGTGGCAATGAAAGTGGCTCTCTCACTGCCCATGAAAACACAGGTTAATCTGGAGTACCTGTTAGAAGTGCCCATCTGAAGCACCTGTACACTACTTGCACAACCTGTGAAACAGGAGAAACTGGAAGTAGTTGCAGAGCTATGCCCTCGCTGAAGTTAGAACCCACACTGTGGGACAGCCCACTCAACTGTAAAGACATGATGGATGGAAAAAGGATCTTTAGGAGAGACAGGCAGGCGGGAAGAGAAGGTGGCTGCACTCTGCTGGGAGGTGGGGCTGGAGGGAGGCAGCCAAAAAAAAGAAAAAAAAAAAAAAAGTACACAATTCTGACATAGGGGAGGTGGCAGGTCCAGGGAGCCCTATTGCACCAAGAACAGAAGAAAGGGCCAACAAAGGAGACACTGTGGTGGGTACATGCTTCAGACAGTCTGATTAAGAGGAGCAGGTAGACAAAGCCTTCCTTAGACAACTGGAATAAACCTCCCAATTGTAGATCCTGGGGGATTTTAATCACTGCCATCAGCTGGGAGCACAGTCCAACAGGCCCCAGACAATCAAAGGGTTTCTGGAAAATGTTGAGGACCATGGTTTATGGAGGTGCTGGATGGGACAGCTAGGAGAGACAGTCTGTTGGACTCATTACTCACAAACAAGAGCTGGTTACAGATGTGAAAGTCATTGAAGACTTGACAGCAGCAACCATGAGATGGCAGAGTTTTAGATCCTGAGAGAAGTGAGCAAGGTAAATGTAGAAACACAGTCCAGGACTTCACAAGAGAAAACTTCAGCTTGGTTAGGAAACCAATAAGCAGGATCCAAATGGACACCACTCTGAACAGTGGAGGAATACAGACGAGCTAATTACTTTTCAAGGGTATCCTCCTCAAAGCACAAGAATATGCAAGAAAATGAGCAGGCAAGACAAGAAGTCAGCTTGCCTCAACTCCTGACCATACTTAAAACACAAAAGGAAGCATATACAAAGCAGAAGTGGAGATAGACAACTGAGGAGAAATACCAAAGCATTGCCTGGGCATATTGAGTATGTATTAAGAGTCAAAATTCACTGGAGTTGAAATTAGCAAGGAATGGAAAAAGCAACAAGATGGACTTCCACAGGTGCCTCAGTAGAAAAAGACAAGGACACTGGACCTGCTGCAAATAATTGATAAAGTGATCAGAAATGCTACTTGTCCAAAATACATCATAGCAAAAAACCCCATGAGACAGGAAAGAGATTTCACATGGTAGCCCTATAAGCTGCCAAAACTGTACCTTCATATTTTGATTTCAAAGAACAAGATTTCCTTAATTTGATTAATAAATTTCTTTAAAAAAAAAAAAACAACTGTTCAGAGAAACCAGACTGTCTTTAAAGCTTGAAAATTCATAAAAAGCTTTTATACAGATCATTTGTAAAAGCATTGTAAGAGATTCAGAGAAATGTGCACACGTGACTCAGAAGTCCAGTATTAAGAAGGCATGTGACACCTATCCTCAAATCTGAGCTGTCTCCATGTCTTAAAACTTGTGCAAATATTATCTCCATTGCCACCACAAAGGAACCAGTAACAAAAATTCTTTCTATAAACAGAGTAGAACACCCTACAAAAAATGTATAAAATGTAATAATAAATTTCTGAAAAAGTATGTTGAAATCCATCAACATTTATCATAAATTCAACTGTAAGTGATATATTGAAGCACCTTATAATCGATCTGTATATGTATGGGCGGGACAGCAGGAATGCATGTTAGAGAGAAAAATACCTAATACTGTGAAGGAGTTCTCTAAAGCTTACAGTAAAGCATTACTATTACATGTTATCTTACTGCTTCACTTTCATGTGTGTAATATCCCATTTTCATGCACAGGGGTCTGTTACTCTTACTCATACCAACAGCTGATCATGTAAGTAGGCACAACTTTTTCTAGAGCTTGCATGTTTGTTCCCCAAACATCTTAAGCTTCTTACTGATCCACCTAGTGGAATCCAGAAATAGACAGAGCTGGAATCTATTCTATTCCTCAATTAATAAGTGCTTTTTTCATTTTGATTTCTGTATACAACTCCCTCATCAGAGTATTAGCACTTTCATATAATTCAATATTTACCTTTTCTAGCCCACTCCTTGCTTCAGTTACAGGACAACATTCATACCTCATAGAAAATGACTGTCAGAAAGGTGCTTTGTATCTTGTTACTTGTTCTTAGTTCCTCACTAGTCTATTCATTGTTTCCTGCTAAGGAAGTGCTGGGATAATTGAATGTTATTGTAGCACATAGCACTTCTACATTCTACTTTCCAATTTCATCACCTTTCATAATCAGTCATTACAGTATTGTATGAGTGCCCCTGAAAGATCATGGCACTGTGAAAGAACATATGAATCAATACAGACTCCAAAAAGATTAATTTTCTAGTGTGACTTCTTCGATTTAACCAAGGTTTCCCCTATCAGTCTGATCTGCAGTCCTGAAATTTTATATGACTTCTGAATCTAGACAACGTTTTATTCCTCTCCCAAAGTCAAGACATGAATTCTAAGCTGACATTTTGTACAAGATATTCTAACCTAAGGTATTACAGAGTTTCAATATTCCTTTTCCGTCTTTTTTTTTTTTTTTTTTTTTTTTTTTTTTTTTTAAGTAAGGAATAAAAAGCTTTTGGATCGGTCTGAGCTTTCCATTTGAAATGAGAGGTAGAGCCAAGAGGAAGTTTCAGAGAATTCTTCTCACTAGCAATACCCGAAAACCTCACCAATAAATTATTCTTCACTTTTCTCAAAGATCTGTAGCAGGTGCAGGTACACACTTTGCTCAGCATGATACATATATTTCAGCTTTCAGAAAGAAACAACACACCCTCAGTAATGAAAAAACAGCAAACAATGTGAGAAAACATTTACTACAAAAGTAAGTGCTCAGTTATCCTGGGTTTAGCTGGGATAGGGTTCACTTTCACAAGAAGCCGGGAGGGGGCACAGCCAGGACAGATGACCAGAACTAGCCAAAGGGATATTCCATACCATATGATGTCATGTTCAGTATATCAACTGGGGCAGCTGGGGGCGGGGGCGAGGAGGGATTGCAGCTCAGGAACAGGCTGAGCATCAGGTTCCGGGTGGTGAGCAATTGCATTGTGCATCACTCGCTTTATATATATATATATTCTTTTATTAGTATTATTGTTGTTATTATTCCTTCTCTCCTTGTGTTGCCCTGTTAAACTTTTCTTATTTCAGCCCACAAGGTTTCACCTTTTTCTTCCAATTCTCTTCCCCATCCCATCAGGAGCGGGAAGAGGAGTGAGCAAGCAGCCATGGGGTGCTTTGTTGCTGGCTGGAATTAAACCACACCACCAGTTCAGCATAGAAGAGCTTATGCAAATCACCATATGTCAGGTGAAGCTAAATGAGCTTCAGCTAATAATAGTTCATTGTATTCCACTTGTCTAGCTCAAAGTTAACAAGTCCATCTGATCCTGATATCTTAAATTATGGGATGCAAAATGAACTGCAGATTTCAAAGTTCTTAGCAGGTGAGATTACAACCAGAATCAATCCAAGCTAGCATCCTTACTGGCTTGTTAATCTTTTTAGTTTCCTGTAACATAATTGTTACCACAGTATCAATTACCTTAGTTGCAAAGTTCACAAATTGCATAATATCATGACATAGTATTTTTATATAATAATATATAATGCAGTTCAATTTAGAGAGCCACTACCATGTTTATTAATAGAAATAAATCAATGTAAAATGCTACTTAAATCAAATAAGCAATAAAAACTTCTGAGTTTTAGCACAAACTCAACATTCAACAATACATGCCAGACAAGACACTTCAGTAAAAACTGCAAATTCCCTAGTTCTGTCTAATAAGAATGTCCATCATGGCAATTAGGTCAGGCAATAACAATAGAAAGGGTCTGTGATGCCCTCCCTACTGATTGTATTCACATAATACTGTCAATGCTGAGGGCAAAACCTCAGATAGTAAGATCTCATATGAGACTCAGATTTAAATAGAATTATTAACACTTTGAAGAATAAGAAAGTCAATCAAAGCACATCTCTTGTAGTGTCATCAGACATTAAGCACATGGAGTCGCCCCACCAGCAGTATCCCAACACACAGATGTAAGAAAAGTGGCAGCTGTCCATTAGTACGGAAATACTCAGTTGTTTTCTTAGGACAAACCTGTATTTTACAGAGGAACTGAGACACCTTCTTTCAGGCACACATCCATTATGCTTGATAACAGTCATCCAACAGAAGATTAAACCAAACTAAAATAGTGGTTTAGCTTTTTTTTCTGTTGTCCCTTTGTCACCTGATCGAATGCATGAAATATCACTGTAACTCGCATAGTCTAGAATTAAAAAGAGATGTTATTGCTTCTAATCAGTTCACAATGGGGTCTGTGTATGACTGAAAGCAAAAGAAATAACAGGAGTGTAGAGCAAAATAGCACATTAAAAACCAGAGTATAGAAGGCATATTGTAATAAAATTCATTTTCTTTGTTTATCCTGCTCTGAAATTATTTGGTTCACATGATTCAGTCCACACATAAGATGACATGATTGCTTCAGGGACCACTCGGACCAAAACTGAGGTTTGACCCGTAGAGTAGTTAGCAACCCTGACAATATAGGAGAGAGATTGTTCCCTTTATAATTCATTTCACTTAAAGCCTTTAATCTTGCAAGACTTGGAGCCTTCAGCCTCATCTCCATATAGGCCGACTAGCAGCCTACCCTAAATCTCATCGCTTTAGCTTGTCTGCATTCCAGCAAAAACAGAGTCAAAAGGCCCTGAAAAAGAATCCCCTGAAACCCCTACTTCAGACAATGCTGCGCTACCCTGTCTGCATGGTGGAAACCGAACGGTTACGATTCTGGAACACGTGAAACGAACAGGACCAGCCCTTCCCGGGTGAGTCGTGAACTGACTTCTCAGTCTACACAAAGGAGTAGACTCACAATTTCTGCATTAAATTATCCGTATAACACAAGGTTGTCCAGAAAAAGAACAATTCATGTCGCACTACTGCTTTTCCTAAAGCACAAACAAATCACAAGGAAAAAGGCACTGTCTTGGCTCAAGCAACCTCGCCCTCGGTGCAGCAGGCAGCACAGCAAGACAAGAGAGCGCCCTGCGTCGGGAGGGATGGCTGACGCAGCACGTGGAGAGAAGAGACCCCATGCCTCATGTCGACTCTGCTCCTCAGGCTGTAAATACATATATGTCAGAGCAGACTATTGCCACTTTCGCATATAGGTAACAGGGAAAAAAAATTGTTCTTTATGTAAGAAAACAGAGGATCAACTCTCTTACAGCTACAGCTGATACTTCTATTTCAGATAACCAAATTTTGAAAAATTATAATGGCTCGCTTTTTGCTCTTTTAATGACCTGCAAAAAATTGGCAACATATCAGCGTTTTATTAGAAGCATTTAAAGATATACATTGTGAATGTTAGAATTTGGGCTGCTGTAACTTAAAGAAAATTGTGTGTTTTGTACAAAGGCGTGTAAAAATGTACTGTTATATTTTAACATGATTTGACATAAATCTTACAGAGATAAGTAGTGAAACCGACAGCTAAGTCAGTCTTTGAACAAATCCTGATGCACTCACTGTCTGAAGTTTTTTTTTTTAAAATTACCTCACAGTTGTACTGCAAACAATAGGGGCTTGAAGCTAGGAAAGCTTTAAATCATTTAGCATAGTCTATGCATGCAGAATATGACATATATTCAAATGTTCTCTTTTCTACACTCAGAAATCACTGTTTCTGACAGATGCTTCTGTTCTTAAATGTCTCTAATAATGAAGACTTCATACTTCTATACAGTCTATTTCAGTGGTGGGTTTGCCATTACAAAAGATTTTGAATTATATATAATCTAAGCCTTTCTAGCTATAAAGAAAGAAAACACTTAATTCTTGCCCCTACTTGTCCTGAATCTGGACAACCAGTTATTCTCCCCTTTTCCAGGAACTTATCATGTCCAATGAAGATTTCTCATTTATTCCATCTTCTCTTCTTTTGCCTTTAAAGCCATAGTTATTCAAAGGTTCTCATGTCATGTGAATTTTTTTTTAACCAATCAGATACATTACTCTTCTGAGAAACTCTTCATGTGTTTCTCAAAGTATAATGACCAAAACATTACAAAAGCATTACTGAAGCTGAACAGAGATGAAAAATTGACTCCCAAACTATATACAGAATCACAGAATAATTCAGGCTGGAGGGACACCAGGACATCTTTTGTCCAATCTTCAGCTCAGAGCAGGGTAAGCTGTGAGGAGGGACCAGCACGCTCAGGGCTTTATCCAGTCTGACCTTGAGTGTCTCCAAGAGCAGAGACTAAACAGCCTCTCTGGGAGACCTGTTCTGCAGTTTGGCTGTTCTCAGAGTTAAACAACTTGTCCTTATATCCAGTCTGAACCCCACTTGTTTCGGTTTATGCCTGTTGCCTTTCATTCTCCCCCATGCGTGCCCGTGAAGAGCCCAGCTCCATCTCCTTGCTAACCTACTTGCTGGTATGGGCAAGCTGCCGTTACATCCTCCAGAGCGGTCCCTGCTCCAGGCTGAACAAGCCCCGATCCCTCAGCCTCTCCTCACAGGACAAGTGCTCCAGCTCCTGACCAGCCTGGGGATCCTCTGCTGATCCCACTTCAGTTAGTTGACATCTGTCTTGTAATGGAGGGCCCAAACCTGGATGCGGTATCTAGACAAGGTCTCAAGTTCTGAGCAGAAGGGGGATAATCCTTTTCCCTCAATCTTCTGTGTGTGCCCCTATGAATGCAGCCCAGATACCACCTCTGCTGGCCCCAGGGTAGACCCCTGAGGTACTTAATTTTTCACAGGCCTCCAAGTAGCACATGATCCATTAACCCACATTCTCTGGTCCCAACCATCCAACCAGCTTCTTATCCACCTCGTTTTCCACCCATCCAGAGTGTCATTACACACCTAACATTTTCAACACTAACAGTATTGAAAGCCTTATTAAAGTTAAGGTAAATAACACTGATTGCTTTCTCCATGTTCACAAATCCAGTCATTTCATCGGAGAAAGCAATCTGGTAGGTAAGGCATGAACTCTCCTCTTGGTAAATCCATTCTGACTGTTCCCATTAGCTACTTCCTTCTTCATGGGCCCAGATGTGGACTTTAAGAGGATTTCATGATCACCCAGAAGCTGACATGGAGTGTCCATACTGTAGTTCACTGTATTGTCTTTTTTGGCCTTTTTTTAAGATGTGTGCAAAATTTGCCTTTCTTCAGTCATCAAATCATGTCCCAAGTTTTGCACTCTCCATCCTGACATGATTTTACAGAGTCAACTTCAGTTTGTAATCCCTCCTCCCCTCCCCCAGGTAGCTACCTAACCAGTTGTCCTTCAGTCTATTTTGTCTCTGGTGACTTCTGCACAAGGATGTTTCATTTGTCTAAGTTCCACCACACTTTTTGGTGATTACTTTTCCATTTTTCAATGTTACTTTAAATGCTCAGTCTATCATCTAAACACTCGTAACTCTCATCAATTTTGTAGGTGGCAAAATTGATAAGCAATACATATTTGTATTTCATCACCTGCCAGGTTACTGACAATATTGAATAAAGCCGGGTCTAAAACCATAGCAAAATCATTATGACACACACTTTCACTCTGAATGTAGGCCATTTTGTCATAATGAAGAACAGTTCTGCAACCAACTCTGTGCTTTCTCTTTGTTGACCCAACTAGATCAAACGCAGAATAAAATACCATGTGAAACAGTACCAAAATCCTTACTTAATCAGGATTTATGACACCTACTGTTTCCCTCTATCCATAAGACTATATGATTATAGAGCTTTGACATAATGTATTCATGATCTGTGCATTTCTACCATGCAATTTATTTTTTAGCTCTCATTTCTAATTTTGAGAACTCAAAATGTTATAAGTTAGGTCACTCATCAGCCAACAAGAAGCATTATGTGTTAACATCACACCTAAGTAACAGATCACATTGATTCCATCTACATCTTTTACAACAGCAGTCTTAACGAATAAAGATTTTGGGGGTGATCAGGTGAATGATGGATATTAAAAAAAGAATTGAGAATTTTTTTGTTTGTTTTACATCATTAGTGAATTTAGATTGCCTGGGTTTTGACATGGTCATTGTGAAACAAATTCACTAGGCCTATGTTAAACAGCAGTTAACAGAATGATCATTGTGCTATGGGTGGCAACGTGATGTCCCAAGACGGGCATCCAAAAATAGAGGCAATAATGACTCACTTGTCCATAACATTTACCTCAATTTTGCATTGTTGTTGTGTTGTTGTTGGTTTGGTTTTTGCTTTTTATTTGTTTGTTTGTTTTTATTTTAAGCAAAATATACTTGATATAAAAAGAGTAAGATTTTGAGTAATTCAATTATATGATTAAGTATTTTAATCTAAAAAATCTGAAATTGTTTAAGGCAACTCAACCACCCTTCGGCTGGATTTTCATATTCAAATGCCTTATTTCATGTTTTACTGCACCTAAACCTCAGATTTATATTGGAAAAATATGTTTCCCCCAGGTGTAGTGAAAGTACAAAAATCCTACACTGTTGCCATTGATTTTTAATCAACATTGATTTTTGGAATGAGTCATGCGTAGTGTATTAAATGATTATAGTCTCTATGTGCTTAATTTCCCCATATAGTGAAAGATTTTTTAATAGATTGTACTTCATATTAGAGGTGACAGATATTCCTGATCTTGTACAATAAGTACTTGACTATTTTACAGCATTTTGTACACATCTATTTTTCCTCCATGAAGTTTGACTGAAATTTTTATAGCATGTTGTATGTATCCAGTGGACCATAACAATCTGAATTTCTGTAATATCCCATCCTGGAAATACATATTCAAGTAATTCTTAAAAGTAAATTATGTGTTCTAATCGAAAACCTCAGCTCCATTCCTTCCAAAGCTCATACTTACATAATACCACTAAGCACCGCGAGATCAGTGCCAAGCTTACCAGTGCAAAATAAAGGTTTGTAGAACCTAGCTCTGCAGAGGCTCCCATATGCTTACTAGCGATGTCCAAGTCAGATAGATAAATGCAGCCTTGGCATCCATTACCAAACATACTCCTGAGATAAGAAATAGTTTGCAGCAAAAATATTCTGGAAACATCTTTCAACACCTTTACAGACTCCCATACACCCCAAATAACAGGATATTGAAATACCTATATTACCTTTATAAGCCCTACAGGGGTTGTATAGAAAATACAGAACTCTCTACAGCTCTTCATGGACACGTAGGTTCCGAACCTACAAGCTGACAACACAGAAAAGTAGGAGAAAATACTTAAACCCATCACCCTCTTTTTTGTAACTTCAGGTTTACTCTTGAAAAAATTTAAGAGCTCCAGAGCATTCTATTTTCCTTGCAAACTTTTACAACCAATTTGTATAAGCAGCTATTTCTGCGGCAATGTAACAATAATTTGTCATTTTCTAATATATGTTTCAAGTGAATAAAAATATTGCATAATCTAGTTTAACTCTCATTTTAGCCATGTGAAACAAATTTGGAATTTCCTTAACAACTTGATTACCTTGGATTAGTTTTGGACTCCATTTTTGGAAGTCACAATTCAATCAGGTATAGTCTTTGAAACTTGAATATTTGTTCAATCAACTTGTTTAAAAGGGTAAAAACTGACCCATGGTCAGAAAATTAATGTCTTTTTAAATTATCTCAAGTTGACACTAAAATCTGAAGAATCCCAAATCAATAACTAGTTTTGAAAGGTGCATGCATTTGTGCATGAGAAGATTACAAAAATCTCAGTCTCAGCTATGCAGTTGTAACCAGCACCAGATCATTTTGATTTCTTAAAATAGCATGTTCTATGTCCATCATCCATAGTACAATTTATAGAAGGCTTTATTAAAAATAGTAAAAAGACATTTACATTGGGCCAAATTAACACTCCTAACTAAAGAACAGTTTTTGCCAGTTCACTAAGTAGCCAGCTTTTTCCTTCACTGTTTTACCTTAATGGTTTTCATGAATCATGGATGCTTAACTAGTGACCTGTTCCAGGACTCACGAATGCAGTATGATGTGTTTTATGAAGATGAAAAACTGTGCATGTAGCTCACATTTATGGTACGAAAAAAGAATGTTGATGGGAAAGAAATCACCTTCAAGTTTACATGAAACCACAGAAAGATAAAAGTCTATGTACGAATAGTAACCAAGGCCCGTATTTAGTTTCATAGCAAGTGCATCATTCTTGCCTCGCATGGTAGATATATAAGCAAATTCTCTTTCCCTGCATCCTCTCTTTCATCAGCTAGATTTCTAGAGTAATCAAACAACCCAATGGAATATTAGAAATTAAATTAAATTTCACATTTTCAAACTAAGAAAAAAAAAAAGCAGAGAAAGAAAAATAGTCAAATTAGAAGAAAAATCACCCCAGAAGAGCTGCCCAGGAAGACATTTTCAGCATAGGCTTCATGAGCTAATCAGAGGATACAGCTATCCTGAAGAGATGACACAAAGTCTTGCCTGAGGCCTGTGAAACTTTACAGCATTGTTTATAAGCAGCTATCAAACGGTCTGGCCTGAAGCAGTTGACAAACCAATATTCTTGTGACTGTGATCTTCTGTCAGTACTCTTGAAGCCCCCTCTAGAAAAGACTCTAAATAATAACTGAATATAAAGACTATAACATAATGTCTGTCTGTGTCTTTAAAGTTTTAAATATTTAAAATTCTAAGACAGAAATACAGCAATCACGATGTGGACAAACTCTATCTTTCACTTGAAGATGCTGTATGGTAGTTGTATTCTATATGATAGCAATGATTACATGCCTAAAGAACATACAAGGGGAAAACATATTTTGAAGGACATCTCTCTTTGGAACATCATTCTTCAACATTAGAGCATTCCTATTCAGAGATGCATTAATTTTAAAGCTGATTAATAAATACTAAGCTATTTTGTGGATTGTTTTTGTAAGCAGTAAATAGAGAACTAGAAGAGTGTCTCCCAACTCATAACAGAAGACCTGTTTCAGCAGCACAGTCCTTATCAGGACTGTGGCCTTTTCATCCACTTACCCAATGTCATTAGAATGTTTTGTCAAATTACAGAGGTACAGGCAATGAAGTAAATAAGAATGAAATAAGTACAACATTAATGCAACAGAACATATTAAGATCTGAAAATAAAATCAGTGAACAAATTAATTTAAAAAGGGGGAAAGAAAATTCCCACTAAATTAATCATGCTGACTACCAAAGAAAATGTCAGTATTTACATTCCAATTCTGAGAGCTGTCTTCAAGCCTACCTATTTTGTCTTACATACCTACTTTAGCTTTTTTTAAAACCCAATAGCTACAAAATCTCATAATTTTGAAAAGCTTGACTGCTCTGAGGTGTTGAAGGCAGATATTCAAAGCACCGAACCATATGAAAATACCATTGAAGACTATGAAGCTAGACCACAGATTAATTTGGTTTATAGTGCTCATCTGCACAATGGTGTCATGGTTTAACCCTAGCCAGCAACTAAGCACCACGCAGCCACTCACATCCCCCCCGCCCCAGTGGGGGGATAATTGAATAAAAATTCAATTTTTAGGGGCTTTAAAGTTTTATTCTTTTCTTAAATAAGTAAATTGAAATAAAGTTTTTCATAACTGTTTTCAAATGCTTAGTACACTTTCTTTCAAAATACCCTTACTTAGAGTTATTACTCATGGGTCCCAAAGGAATAATGCTTAGACATCCCTTTCCAATTCCATCATTAAAAAATAGATTATTAAAATCTTGCAGTTCCAGTGCAGACTTCAGGAGGATTAGAATTAATGCATAGGTCTTTAAGCAGCTGTATTCTACAATAATAATAATAATGGAATGAACTTGTGAATAAATAATTAGTTTTCTAAACTAATGTAATACTGCATACATACATAAGTGACCCTCCCTAAACAGATGTCAGAGCCTGGAAATAACTGACAGAACAGAAATTTGGAATCAAGGGAATGAAAGAGACGACCCAAACCTACAGATTTATTAAAGGCTTTCTTAAAAACATCCAAAAAGGAACAAGAAGGAGCAACAGTCACAAAATGTATGAGGTATCTGTAGCTGAGAGGATAGCTCATAAGGACTTAGAAGAAAATCTGAAGCCTACAGCTATACATTTGTGCCAAGGATAACAACAGCGTGACTTGGTCTAAAGGAAAGAAAGAAAGAAAGTGAAAAGGTACCAGCAGATGATGTTATGCTTTGTCTCTTAAGCCTACTAGGCAAATATTACATACAAATTCAGCAATCATACCTCTTTACTAACAAGCAAGTTACTGAAAATTGGAACTCAAAAAAATCCTTTCAAACTGCTCAGAATTGACAACTGAATCATAGAATCGAATCATAGAATCATTTAGGTTGGAAAGGACCTACAAGATCATCGAGTCCAACCATCATCCCTGCCCACTAGACCAT
>JAVJGG010000030.1:7575009-7591079 GCA_035590195.1 Aviceda cuculoides
ACTTCATACAATTGGCCTCGGCCCATCGATCCAGCCTGTCCAGATCCCTCTGCAGAGCCTCCCTACCCTCAAGCAGAATCTGAACTGCTCTCCATGTGTTGTTTTCTTACCACCTATTACATACACTCTGTATAGTTTTGTCTAGACTGTATTATGTGAGACCTTATGAGAAATCTTACTAACTGTATGGTAGATGATACCTACTATTTTGGTATAGCCACAAGTTCAATTACTCTGTTGCAAAAGGATACAGTTTGTTCCTGGCAAATTCATATTTAATGTTACTCTTTTATGCCGCCTAGATTACAAATAGTTTATTCTTCCCAGGAATTACTGTTAAGATTAATTTATAATTCTCAATCTCCTCTTTTTGCATCCTGTACTTACTATGTTTATTACTTAAATTTCTGGTACTTTATCCATCTTGCTCATGTTCTGTGAAACATCTCTGAGATACGTTTGAGACAATACATCTGAGAAAGATTCAGGTGGCTCTAAGTAATCTGGGATCGATTTCATCACATTCTAATAACATGAAAATGAATAACTTAGTGATCTATATAATCTGAGATCTCATACCGTTGTCACTGGTAGTAACTGATGCCCACCTAATCACAAATGAAGAAAAAGACTGAACGAAATAATAAAAACACTGACCAGTAAACACTGATGACAGGTTTTCTTCTCATTACCACTTTCTTCTTAGTATTAAAAACATTTATTCAAAGAACTATCAATTCTTCTAACTCCTTAGATTTATGTTCCTTAGGATCTTATCAATTATCTGAGTTCACTGAAATCTGCTTCTAGGAAGCATATATTTTTAATTTTGCTGTTTTCTTTCTTCTCCTGAACTTTATTGCTTCATAAACAGCCTCATTCTCTATTTCCATGTTCTCCTTCAGGTCTGCTCCATTAGTTTGGATCAAACCTACAAGAACATGACACCCTTTTGCTTTCTTTGTAGTACATATCAGAAGCTGATCATCATCATTGTCACTAATGCAGTACAGGACTCTGCTGAACGGTAATTTCCTGTATTCCTTTCCCTGATAGAAATGTCTAGGATTTGGTGTCACGTATCACGCACACACACAAAAAAGGGCGAGAGATAAAGAGATAGAAAGTCTTACTCCCTTGATTTTCTTGGTTTGCTGGACTATGAAAGGCCCTCCTCATGACACCACCCACATTCTTTTTTCCCTTTCAAATATTTTGAGTCCCTCTAAACTGTCGATCTGATTATGGAAGTAAAATATTTTTAAATCACTGGTTGACATGTTAGAACTTATTTACAGGTATACTGGTAACATTTTGAGAGCAGACAGATGAATTCAGGCTTTACAGTGCTTATTTAGCAGACTGAATACATGGTATATTTTTTCATTATGAGGTTATTCTTTAATCACAACGAGTAGTTGAGTCAAATATTTATCATACTTGAAAAAGTAGCTGAAGTCAAGCAAGGCAAAGGGTTGTTCAGGAGTCCACCATTTTACAATGGGAAAAGTGGCTTTTTTTTTGCGTTGTGTCTATTAAGCAAATTTTTCAAAAACATATTCATAAATACTAATGTTACAAACAGATCAGAGCTTCAAAATAAACAACGGGTTCAGCCAAGAATCAATCTTGGTTTTTTCCTCCTTCTGTGGCAAACATTATGTATTCCTTTAATAGTAGGAATTGTTTTAAAATAAGTTTTAAAACTGTTTTTTTTGTCCCTTCTCAAAAAGTAGGTGCTGCTGTTACTTGAGAGAAGCTTTTTAAAAAGTTGACACCCTTTATCCCTGAACAAAGATTACATGCACAGTAAGTTGTAATCCTTGGCTTTGCAATATTGCTTTACGAGGTTAAGAAGATGAATGTTCATTGCTTTTAATCCTTACCATGATTTACGAGGCTCTGGGTATCCTTTCCCCAGAGCATCTACAACTGTGCGGTTGTTCTGCCTGCTGCTTAAATTACAGAGACATCTGCAAAGTAAATTATGGATTGCTGTCCCACAACCAAGCTGCCTTTTCATCTCTCCTGTAGTATTTCTTTAATAACAACAAAAGGATTTTTTTTTTTTTCCCCCTTGTTTATCATTCTTGTTTTGCCAGACTGGGTGATATTATGATGACCTGGATTACTGCCTCCTCTGCACACTTCCAAACAACATGTTCAGCTATAAAAACCCACAGTGAAAAGGAGGGGAGGGAACGGGCTCTGAGGGACAGGGCAGACAGCTACATAATGTTTGGGGTTTGTGTTAAGCTCTTCAAAGTTCACAAATCTGGAGCTTATCTTCCTCATCTTAATAGAAATTTATGTAGCTAAAACAAACATTTGAGTGCTTAAACCCATTCTGAATGAGGTGAATATATAGCTTTCTGTTGCTTTAATACCCCTCTGTTACACGTTCATTAATAAGCTGATTTCTACATCTCTACTCATATGCACGTGTACCAATACAAACATATCAAACCCATATAGGCTTATCTAATCCATATGAAAAGCTGATCTCAAATGCAGTATAGGTGTACATTTGTGCATCTAAAACAGTGTTATCTGTGCAGCTTATACTGTAACATTGAGAACTAAATCTCTTACCCTGTTTAAAATTTTAAGCCAGATTTTTAACTATGTGCCTAATTTTATAAGCTAGTGTTTTAAAACTTTATTTCATAATATATGCAGTGAGAATATAAACTCATTATCAAGTCACATGCCAAGGTTCATCTTTGTCCACACACAGTTGCTCTCGGAAGGTATTCTACTTCTAGTAAGTGCTGATCTCATCAAGTTTCAGATAAAATTTAATAAAATCATTCCACATTACTTGGTCTGTATTACCACTCTCATTACGGTTTCATACTGTCTACCTGAATGCCCTGAAACAATATGCAATTCTTACTACAATCCAGGTGTCAAAAAAATAACAGTTTAAAGGCAAAGTGCATGGCAATATATCATCCAAAACCCATTTTACAAAGCAGAAGTGATAGTTGCATCCCAAGCTCCTTTGGCACAATTCCAGCAAGCCTAGGCAAGATAACAAGTGCTGATAGCATTGACATCAGAGAAGCTCTTTTTATATATTTGGCAGAGTCACTGAGATATAATCTCAATTTCTTAATTCCTTTTGACTATGTCAGAAGCCCAGAGTTTGGTAACAGAAAATACATAACTGAAAATTGTACTGTGCTATTTGTCCCAAAAAGCAACCAGTAAAGATAGGCTTGAGCAAAAAAACCTAGAATCCAGATGCTTCCAACTTTGTAACTGAAGCCTTCATCAGAATTTTATGGCAAAAATACATCTCAAATTTTTAAGTATTTACATAAGATATGCAATTACTAAAATACAGCCACATGTAAAAGAACCCGTCTTTTCTATCAGCCACACAACTGCACTGGGCAGCATAAAAGTACATTATCCATTGAAATCAAGGATTGCATAAAACAGAATATGGGCAGAAGAATGTCTTACTATAAAGAAAATACCAATAGTTTTTTAAATAAGCACAATATATACAGGCTTTGATTTTATTTTCCACTGAAATTAAACCACAACCAGCCTTGAACAACTCTCCACAACTTTTGCCTTTTCCATGTACCTTCAGAGGACCATCAGCACCCAGACCCTCCTCACTCTACATCTGCCTACACATGAGTGTTCATAGCAAGCATTCAAGAAAGCTGTGGTACATGGAGTATTACTGAATTTAATCATTCCATGTCACCTGTACTTTTTTCAAAAACGGGGGGGGGGGAACAAAGAAACAAAAAACCAGAACACCACCCAAAAAACTCACCAACCTTTGCCATCTTCTGGAGACTGTGCTTCAAACTCATAGAGGCTTTTACCTCGAAATATATTATAACTAACTTCAAAGTTATATAATTCATACCTGCCTCCAACTGATTTTTTTTTTTTGTCATCCCCAGCATTAGATTTTTGCTAAAAGTATAGTAAAACCAGTTTATAGTGGATTCCAGAAGCAACAACTGAAGTAGACAATGGCATATTAATAAACATGAGGAAGCCTATGACATTGTTTTTTATCCCGTGAAGGAGTTTTCTACTAAGGTATGCCTTTGAAATAAGACAAATACCATTTTACAAAAATAACACCCTGCAATTACAAGAAAAAAGCATTGTAAAAATAAAGCTCGGAAAGAGAAAATTAGTTTCTGTCCTTTAAGAGGTGCAGAACAGACTGTAAAGGTACTTTTATTTTCTCCAATCTGCATCTAAATTGAAATAGCCTGAAAAAGGTAACATGCAGCACAGGCCTTTGTAAATAGTCAACTGGTCAGTAATAGTGCAATCTTGAGATTGCATCACGCATTTTTGTTGAGATATGCAGCAAAGATACTAGATTGCTAGATTTCTCCGGCTTGGTTTCATGGGCCTAAAACTAATTTGCGTTTAATACATAAATAACAAAATAAATAAATAAATAACTGAAAGGTGAGAACTGAATCCATTAGGTTTAACATGATAAGTTGACTGCAATTATTACAAGTTTCTTAGACATGAGAGAGACATCTACATAGTTTTAAAAAGTCTACCTGTGAATGTGAGGCCACATCTTCCAAGACCTTACACAAGCGAAGTTCAGACTCCAGCTGGCCTCATCCACCACAATCCTCAACTAACTGGGTCACTATAGCCTGTAAAAAACATACAAAAGTTAAATTGTCATTGTCAACAGTTGTTTCTCATGGCAATGAGAAAATTAACAGCAAAAAAAGAGGGAGTGTGTTATTAGGGAACTCAATCTAACAAAAAAATTTTAATAGATCGCTACACAGCACTTTTTCCCTGTGTCTTGTGTTAACGTGGAAAGGTGAAGAGCAGGACACAGACACCCCTTGGAGCTGACAGACCCCATGGAACAAACATTCAGAATTAAACTGCTCATGTTCCTTATAGCTGCCTAAAACTTGTGGGATTTTTACTGTCAGTAGGCATTACTGCAGAACATCGTATTATGGCTCTGATCTGTATGCATTGCCTTGGCTGGCTTGCTTTTGTGTCAGCTATCATTCATCACAGCATGAAAATAAACACACAGAGATTTCTTTGAAAACGGTGGAGAAGTGATAATATGAGCCAGGGACATTGCATATAATGTTTTGTTCTTGTCACAATAGTTTTGTAGCCAATTTTGTCATGGTAAAAAAACGGTAAAAAAATCAGTATCATATATGGCGGGATGATAATTTCTCATAAGTGCGAAGTCTATAAGTCACAGAAGCAACTTCCATAACCAGCCCATCCTGAACTGGTTGCTATTACAGCTCTGAGACACATTCTTGTCTGAAACTCGATCTAATGTTTAGATCATTAGAAAACACAAACAAACAAGAAAAACTATAAAATGTTTTATATTACTTCAATAGGACTAAAACTTGGAGAGTTCTTTGGTACTTTTTTTATTCAGTTGTTTGTATATCGGAATTTCTGAATGCAGGTAGACAGAAAGAGAAATTAATAGGAAGGAAGGGAAAAAGGAAATTAAAAAACAAGGAAGTCCAAACCTAAGGCTGAAGGGATATTAAAAGAGAGATGGCATCTATAAACTATAAAACTATAAAAGCAGACAAAACTCAAGGGAAGACAAACAGCGAAGCTGGTGAGTATCTATTTGCATTCTTTCACACCCCAGGCAGCGTTCTTATCCAAGATAAGGGGCTACTAAAGACAGACATAATAGCCACTCCGTGCAAAACATCAGATTATATTAAATTAAGGCATTTAGAAATTTACAAACATAAAAGTTGCAGATGAATTATGCACACAAAGGGGAAAAAGCCATTTATACAGACATTGATAACCCAAATCTCCATACTTCAAGTAAACATTAAACCAAAAGCTAATAGTATACTACAACATAAATTGTGTATTTATAAATGTATAACTTGTTTTGCAGTGCTTCCCCTCCCCCCTCCACCGAGTTAATATGTTACCACTTTCAGTACCTTAGGAAGTTACAACATCTTACGGGGGGGGGGGAATAAATCACAGCATTTCCTTTAATTACAGTGGAAGGAGTATTTATTCAATAATTATTTGTGTTTAGTTTTGACATTATTACTACTATTCAACCACAAATTTGTAATGCCCAAGTCATTTTATTCACTGAGAATAAGTTTACTGCAGTAGCAACTGGCTCCAATTCCAATAGCTGGTACTATTCAAATACTCAGACCAGATGGAGATAGTGACCTTTTCCACCCTTTAAATACATATTTGAGAGGGAGGCAACACCAGAACCAAACCTACCCACTTAACAAGAGAACTCTTTTTGACTTTCTTGGTAAGGCTAGCAGGATTTGAATCACATGCTTTACTCCAAGCTTACCAAGGCAACTACATTCACTTCTCTTTTTAAGAATTTACTTGTGGCCATGACATTAAAAAAGTAGTATACCTACCAAAAAACAAACTAACAAAAAAAACCCCAAAACCACAGTTGAGGGAGAGAAGAATCCAAACACTGTAGAAGCTTTTTGTATCTCGGGAACAACTAATAGAAAATAAAAAATCCAAACCAAAACAACCTGTTCTTTCTCAGTGTTAATTCTTCATGTTATCGAATTGGATTTGACAGCACCAACATTAATTTCGTGGATTGATAACACTTCATATCTGTTAAAAACAGCAGCTGAAGCACGCATCTAGAACTACACACATTGCAGGAGTCTGGAGTCTGCTGATGTAGAAATAAATTAGCAAGTTCAGAAAGCCAAGAAAGAAAAGAATCAAGCTTTTTGGTGTTAGCACTGCAAGTTCCCGTTTCCTTAAAAACATTGTTAACATGCAGTGTACAGCCCTAATTATTTATTGCTTGGTACCTCTTACCAAAAACATTGGCAATGAGAAAAAAAGATCACAATGACTCTTACTGAAAATAAGGACTGGAGTGGTTCTGTAAACCTTATTGATTTTTTTTCTCAGTTGCATTGATTAAATTTGAAAAATCTTTTCTACAAATACCCAGTTTACTTAGCTGGAGGAAAAGTACAGCATGAGAACTATAATATACAGTTTGGATTAATCATTTAGCCTGAGGAGACTGACTGGGAACTATGGTGCCATTTGAGTACACTGGAATATACTCGTGTTCTCAGAGAAGTTTTTCAACACATTTACCAAACAAAGTTAAAGCTGCCAGGATCATTATCATCTGTGAAACTGCAGGAAGTACAAAGTGATACACAATGTGCATATTTGGTGAAATATCATTCACTTCGGTTTACAGATATTTTTCAAGCTATACTTAACTGGTAGTCATCTAACTTGTACAGCATAAAATTATGGTTCCTTACTCTCTTTTGCTTTTGTATGCGGACTGAATTTCACAGTGCTTTTCTGTCTGTGCCCCCTTGGCCCTACCTGGGGGGAGGCAGATCACAACTGTGGATGAAGGTGACGGTTCCCATCTTGGAGACATTTGTGAAGCTGGCATCCAGGCCTGCTTTTCTTTTCACATTCCCTTCACACCAACATTTACTCTTCATAAAAAAAAAAAAAAAAAAAAAAAGTTTTCCATGCAAGATACAAATTTGGGCCTGTCGCACACATGAAAGGTCATTTGGAAAGAACTTGATCATAGACTGAAAGGCTTTTCTATTCCTCACTTCTCCCTGTACTTTTCAATATGCTTATTTTTACATTTTACTGCACTGGTATGTTTACAGAAATTTGGCAGTCAAACGCACACTGGAAAAACAAGAATGCTATGTAATTTTTAACCTCTTTTCAAAACCATAATAGCCAATTTTGTAAAGAAGAACATTTCCAGCTGGGCTTATTTGATAAATATGCTCTCAAACACAATTATGCAACAATGTACAGTTAATAATGCTTTCATGTTTACTCATTCACAAATCAATATAGAATCATAGAATCATTTAGGTTGGAAAAGGCCTTCAAGATCATCAAGTCCAACCATCATCCATGCCCACTAGACCATGTTATGGAGTACCCTGTCTACACACTTTTTGAACACCTCCAGGGATGGTGACTCAACCACCTCCCTGGGCAGCCTGTTCCAATGTCTGACAACCCTCTCAGTAAAGAAATTCTTCCTAATATCTAACCTAAATCTCCCTTGCCTCAACTTGAGGCCATTTCCTCTCATCCTATCTCCAGCCACCTGACAGAAGACACCAGCGCCCACCTTGCTACAACCTCCTTCCAAGTAGTTGTAGAGAATTATGAGGTCTCCACTCAGCCTCCTCTTCTCTAGACTAAACAGCCCCAGCTCCGTCAGCTGCTCCTCATAAGACTTGTGCTCCAGGCTCCTCACCACCATCTAATTTCTTACTATACCTTGCTTTCTTGATTTTGATTTCCTTAGTAATCCCTTGTTTAAATCAAACTATTGATATCTAAATATCTATGACAGAAAACTAATTTTTCTTTTGTATTTTTTATGTTTGTTACTCATTGTTAGGATGTGGCTTTGGTTTATGGTGATTCTTGTATCAAAAAATAGGAAACTCTAAAGGTAAAAGTAAAAATTTTTTGATTCAAAGCTTCTTCATCTTTCTTGAGAATAGTCTGTGGCATGGATGATCTAGGACAGACAGGAAGCACCCTGAAATAACAAGGGACTCCATAAATTCATAGTAAAATTTTATATCTAAGGAACTAAATAAGGAGTCAGTCTAGGTTTAGACTTAAATTCACAACCATTTTCTAACATCCTTAAGTTCTTATATTTGGAGACAGATTCTCAAGGAGAACAAATCAATATAGTTCCCCTGAGATAAGCGAAACTATACCTATTTGCATTCATCATGTTTTTTATATTACTTGGTTAATAGTTTTCCTGTAACTTAGTTTTGTGGTTATTAATATTTAATGACACAGAGATATATTTACTTATCTTGTGATTGACACTCAAAAATTTTGTAGTTGTCAGTGTTTTCCCCCACTTTTTTCTGCGTTGCAAATCCTTTCAATAATTGACACAGCACAGGCACTGACTTTTTATAAAGAATCTTTCATGGAAGTATACTAGACATTGGTCTTTAAACATGTAGTGGCAACGGAAGATGTCATAAGCAAATAAAGCAGAGTTCTTAAAAGGTAGCTGAAAATCCTATGCCTTTCAAATTGTTTGCATTTCATTTTCTTGAATACTTTGATGTCAATTTCACAGTTGTCACAGATACTTCTAAGCTGGCCAATCCTAAATTTATCATCCAAAATGCAAACAGGAAAAAAACCAGTATTTTGTTGGTTTAAGAAAAAATCCATGCTGACTTTATGCATAACGAGGTCACGTAAGCCACAGGTGACACCAGTAACAATCTAGGCCAGCTTTCTCCATCTAATGGTGGTTGATACCAGCTCTTTCGCAGAAAAATGCAAGAGTTCATAATGAACAATAATGACCTTAAACTAAGCTTCTTCCAGACCCATTTCAGATGGTGATTGGTTTGTGCCTTTAGAAGAAATTTGAAATAAAAACTAGTATTGTCTGTTGTAATTTTGAATTATTGAATCCTTTTCTGTCACACCATGATAGTGACCTCCTTATATATATTCAGTGTTATATAGTAGAATATACAGCTCATTCTGTTTGCACTTTGTTTTATTGTTCTTTATAAATGTAAAAATGGGCAAGTTAAATTGGGCACTTTTGTTCCTGTGGTTTTTTTCTTCTCCCAGTGACGGCTATTTAAGTAATGAGTAAGAGCCAGTGAGACAACCCTAGCCTTTTGATGACTAGTCTTTCTTGCCATTCATCTTAAGTCTTTTTTTTTCTGTGGCTTTTAGAAAGAGGAGAGGGGAGGGGGGGAGCATGAGCTGATCTTATTCTTTTAAAACAACAAATACAATGAATGAGGTGTGATTACTGTGCAATCCTTTTGTGGTTTGCTTTTTGTGTATGAAGTTCCTAAGATTTTTAAGATAGGAAAAGCAAAGGAAACCTGATTTTATGATTTGGTCCTGCTCACACTGGACTGGAGTGGTCCAGCATAACACTGGAATCTGTATCTGTTTTTTTTCTTTTGCCAGATATGAAGTTCAGTTGTCCATGTAACTGTTTCATCAGGAGACCTATTAGAGTGAAGCAGTTGCATAATTTTATAAGCTAATTTTCAGGGAGCCTAACAAGGAAAAATCTGAGCCCAAAACCTGTCAGTTTGAGAAGAGCAGTGATTGAAAAGAGGAGTTTTATCTACACTGTAAAGATTGTAATTTGTTGATATAGAAGTTCTATCAGACCTTATGCCAGTGTAGATGGCTTCTTTTGACAGATGGATTTTTTTCTGCTCATACCACTGCATTGCCTTTCCATGTGATGTGTACTAAGAAGTCAAAAGTCTGTCTAGACCTGTTTGAGACCTGTTTATTAATAATAAGAAGGAACGTGGAAAGGAAAGAGGGAGGGGTTTTTTAGTACCTTCTGGCATCGTGCCTGCAGTACTTTGTAGTTCATATGCACTGGGACCATTAGCACAATAGAGGAAAAAAAGGCAAGCATTTTCAGTTATATTTGTTGTTAATACTCACAACAACAAAAATACAGCATGTTTATAGACACTGCATGTTAAAAGATTCACTATATGATCCATTGTAATCTATTTTACGTGGGGTAGTTCTCAGATAGGCTGGAGTAAATTTCTTGATTTTTATGAAGTTGCTTTGGATTTGTACCAGAAATACATATGTGTTTCTTTTTTTTACACTGTATATGTCAACCTGTCATTCTCCAAAGCTGCATTCCTGGTATAATTTACTGTGTACCATATTGCTGATGAAAGGTTTATTGCCTGATGAAACTAATTGCTACAGATTATGCAATGCTATATAGCTCTTTGAGAAATCTAGCAGTTTTACATGATTATAAAATTAGTCTTTTACTACATAATTAAAATAATTGTGTCTTTGTCCCGATTACTTTATGGTTTGATTGACATGCACATATGCATGCATAAAATAGTTAATACATATAAGAATGAAATTTGCTCTGCCAGCCTTGGTTATTCAGAAATGATATACTGCAAGTGCAAAATCACATACAGTCTAGTGATTTAGAGAAAGACAATGAAACAGGAGACAGGATTTATAGAGCTCATCCTGTGCCATCTATTCTTACGGATATGGGAGGGAATTTGTAATCCACTCTGGTTTTTCCCATGTCTGTAAACACAAATAACAGAACAATGATTTGTTTGTGACTGTTTGAAGATGGAAATTATGCCTTGGGGGGAAGTTTATCAACACCATGCAAGGCCTTTGCTGTAGGGAGATATGTTACTGGAAAAATATATGTATAAATATATATATATACATATGTACACATGTATAAACATACATGCATGTATGTTTATATACCAATGGATCTTACTTTCTCAGCTTGCCAGGGCTCTGACCAACTGTTTTACTGTGGAAGAGTTAACAAAGAGCAACTGAATTTCAATCCAAACAGGGTGGCTGCCTTTTCTGGGTAGTGCAGCCACCTCTGAAGCAGAATCTATATTAATAACAGCTTTGCCCTTCCATTTGGCAAGATCAAGACTCTTCTTCTGGCATAGGAATACAAAAACCAGCAGGTAGGAGATGCTGATGGTAACCCTCTATATTTGTCAGATTTTCATTAAAGGGATAAATGTTCTGTAGTCTTTGGCAAAGACCAGTTGCTGCAATAACCGCTGCTTTCCATCACTGCTTCCTTTTCTCTTCTTCCAATTCCTGTCATCATCTTCTGGTTACTTAAATAGGTTCATTCTTCAGACTGTTCTGTTTTAAGAGGCTTTTGGGGATGTTTGTTTTTCTTGGGTTTCTTATTGTTTTTCTTCCCCTCTGTCACACCTTCCAGCTTCCTGTTGGGGAAGTTAATCTCTTGTGCTGTAATTATCAATGTTATCTCTTCTGGAATCGATGTGTATTCTGGAAAGCTGCTTAGATATTGTTTGTTAAAACCTTCACCTTCAAGGGTGCTAAAGTAAATGCAGTACAGTGAGGAATTCCAGATTCCTTTATCTTGGAGCTATTTTAGTTCATGCTAGTGTAACTTTTTTTTTTTTTTTAATAAATTTTGATGCTTGTAAACTTTAGGTGCAACTTCCATACAAATGCATAATTAGTTTTAATTGGACAAAAACCCAAAGCACCACAAAATCATTTTAACTTCTTAAAAGGCACCCTGTTACTAAACTGCTGAAATGGATTGTCTCCGTAACAGGGGTGGTTTCAAACTGTAGCTTTTTTTTCTCAGACATTTTAGTCCAAGCTTTCAAAATCTGATACTTGGCATTAATTTGAAATAATTTTGCGTGGAAGTGTCTTCTGAATGCATATCAAAGCATCACTAGTATGTCAGTGCAAACCATTTGATTTTAAGGGGAGGGGAAGGAATGCTGTTTGTTTGTTAGTTTGTTTATTTTACCACAGTTGAAATGGACCAAAGAGCAAAAGGCCCATTAATGTGAGCTCAGAGCAGTACAAGAGAGGAGACCCAATATGGCTGTCTCTCGTGTAATGCTGATGATTGCAAAAATAACCTTAGTCAGATAACTGAATGCTGTTGAGCTTTTTGGAGCAAATGGAATGCTTTAAAAGCCAGAATAGATGACTGAGACTTAGAAATAGTTATTAAAAGTGAGACAGAAAGAGAAAATACATTGCACCAGTTTAAAATTTTAATTCAAAATCTAAATTGAAAATGCTCTTTAAGAAGTTCAGAGAACAAAAGCAAAATCTTTGAATCTTTCCTTAAGTTCTGCTTTGTCATCAGTCTTTTCTTCCCCCTTGTAGTTAAGTTAACTTATCTAGTTTTAAACTTTGCCAGTAATTATTAGGAAAGAAGAAAACAAACTGATAACTCAGTAGATTTTAAGCAATTTTTGTTTGTTTTGTTCTGTCTATTCTAGGTTATGTTTTGTGTTTTTTTTTTTTCCTGGTATCTGCATTAGAATTGTGATCTTTCTTCTATGCTTGCATGTGTTGCTGCTCCAAAGAAATTTAAAAAATGGGAATAGTTGCTGCAATAACTCAGAAAGAAGCAACAGAGGGGTTTCTTCTGAAGTGTATTGTGTACACCTGGTAAGATGCTGTATCTGACTATTCAAAAGTCCAGAAGGAAAGTAATCTAGGACTCACATTTTCACTCATTGTTTGAAAGTTACATATGCCCTTTTATTTACACAGCCTGTCATTCCTAGTTGGCTTTATTTAGATATGGAAAAAAAATCACAAAATTTTTGAGGACTGAGCTATTTGATAGTAAATGGAAAGCATGTGTATGTTAATGCTTTCACAATTAAAAGAAAGCATAAAATACCATAGTATTTTTGAACAAAATGAATGGCATTTAGACAATTTGGATTCCAGAGTTTCTAATCAGCTTTTCTTTGAAACAGCTGTGGTATGAATACTTGGTTGACTACCATAGTGATAATGCCAATTTTAGAAGTATTACAAAATTCTTCTGGGTTTCTCATTTAGCAATTGCACAGTTAAAAGTGGGTCTAGAAATACTATAAATTAAAGACTGGCAAGTTTTCCAATCTGGAAATTGATCTTTTGTAGGAAGGAATAATTTTGTTCAGAATCTGAATGCTTTAAAAAGAGGTCATCAAAATGTGGAGGGATTTTCAAACTAGGACATGGACTGGGTGGTTTTTGTGTCCTCCTTATTTTGGTTGTTAAACAGCTGAGGCATCTGTTGACATCAGCTAGCTGTGGAGTGGCTTGTTATCACTTAAATTGGTGCAATTGTGAGATAGAGGCTGTCATCAGAGTGTATGCTTATCTTGATATTTAGGCCACTAAACTTAAAAGAGAAAAAGGGTCATTAATTTTCTAGTTCTTGGCAGTTTAAGTTTGAGCCTCTCCTTTCCTGTCAGAATGAAGGAGTGCTCAGCTTTTTTTTTTTTCTCATAGGGAAAATTCTATTTCTCTTTCTTCCAGCTTCCCTGATTAGTACAAAAGTAAAAATAAGCTTCAGCTCTGTCTTTTAACTCAGAGTAGACAAAGGTACTCTAGCAAGACACAAATGTGTCATAAAGAAGCAAGGTGCTCAAGAAAGAAAGCATGGAAAATTAAAGTGTCCCATTTGCATATGATATGTAGGTCATGGCAAATCTGCCGCAGCTCTTCTCATTGGCTTTTATTGCATAAAATCACACAGATCTTGAAGCAGGAAAATGAAGAATTATCCTAGCCTTTTCACAGTCAAATGTAAGCACTCAGTCTGGTTCACTTCTCATCCAGGCAAGGAAGATCAGCTTATTTTGACACCTGCTGTCAGGTTAGATGACACCTTAAAAAATTAGATTTACAACATGATTAGCTATATGTGCATGTGTGAACTTGGAAGTGTGTGCATGTGTGGGGATTATTACTATTCTTCTACTACATTAAGTTGATTGGATTTTGGACTGAGTTGGATTGTATTTTGTATGGAGCCAAGTAGTATACATTTGCTTAAGCATATATCAATACAAATGCGTGTAACAGAGATAGCTTCAAATCTATTTCTTTGCACCGTATGTAAAATACAGTGTTTTAGCTTGTTAGACTCTGTTGACATCTAGTGGCTACTGGAGTAATGGCAAGCTGTTTAATCTTTCCACATTGTATAAAGGAAGTTTGTGGGGAGAGCAAGTCAAATTACAGTCCTTTGTAATATTTTTTTTCCTCATCAGTAAGAAATGTGAAAATAGTTATGCTATTTTAACACTCTTGTTGACTGGTTGAGATCTTCCACTACAGAGTTTGAATAGTGCTATTCTTGAGACTTGTTACCATTGGAGAACTGAAGGAAAACTGATTCTTTATTCACAGAGGCCTCTCTCACACTGAATGCCTGGTATTATTTCATCCTTCCATGTGTTTAGCGTGACTCTAATCCTTCAGTGATGTGATATTTACTTCAGAGTGGACAGCATCAAAGCTCAGTCTCAATTTTATCCCATTTCATTTTAATGAAGCAAGGCAAATGATTATCCAGAATTTTTATTAGATTACCTGCAAGGCCCTTGGTAGGTGTCTGAAAGTAGGTTCAGAGAAACTACAGTTTATTAGAAGGCTGTCAGAGGAGTTGGTGTTGTTCATGTTTGTACCTCTGAAAATACACCTATCTTTTTTAACATTAAGCATGTTATAATTTTTCTCAAAAATAACTGCAGTTGAAAATCTTTACTGCTTTTTTTTCGTTTGTTTGCTTGTTTTTTCATTTGTAGTTACAGAGGAAACAGTTGCCTTTCTATCTTTTCTATGTACAACACACTGTAAAACTAGAAACTTTCTTGGATGGAAAAGCTTTTAAAGATTTATAACCTTTAATAGGTTTTATACAGCTGTGTTCTTCAAAACTACCTCTGAATTATCATCTCAATATTCAGATTTACTGCAGGTTTAAAAGACATTCATGTGAGCAACACCTTTAAAACCTCAGTTTTCTGTATCATGTGGACTTTCTGTTCACTGTTTCATGCTTTCATTTTAAATTAACTTCATAAGAATAAAGGTTATGCTTCTGTGCTCTTCAATGTGATTATAACAGCCATGGTAGAAAAGAAGAAAATCGTAACCTGTTTCTAGTTATCTAGCTATATGTGAAAGTCTAGACCAAAAAAGCAGTCTGGTTTAGGTCTTTCTGTCCTTTTGCCTCCATCAAAATGAGAATTCATTTTGTAATAAATTTCTTCTTTTAGTTAAGGCTAGGCAGAAAATACCAACATCTATGGAAAATTGCATATAGTAATCATGTTTCAGTCTGAAATATGTTTACTCATATTTCAGTAAACAGTTTGAGTAATCTGGCAGTTTATATATTTTTAGAATCATAGAATCATAGAATGGTTTGGGCTGGAAGTGAAAGACCATCTAGTTCCACCCCCCTGCCATGGGCAGGGACACCTTCCACTAGACCAGGTTGCCCAAAGCCCCATCTAACCTGGCCTTGAACACTGCCAGGGACAGGACATCTACTACCTCTCTGGGCAACCTGTGCCTGTGCCTCACTACCCACACAGCGAAGAATTTCTTCCTTACATCTAATCTAAACCTACCCTCTTTCAGTTTAAAGCCATTACCCCTTGTCCTATCACTAC